>CM043117.1:38904316-39360921 GCA_023701765.1 Hylyphantes graminicola | reverse complement strand
GTAACTGGTTTCAATTTGGACTGAATTTGCCTCTTAGGCATGTTAACTTTGAACTTTAATGAATCGAATATTTTGAATTTGGATAAATATAAATAGATAAAATTTAGCGTTTAGTATGATCCAAAAGAAGATTTCGAATTTTGCTTTCTAAGTTTGAAGTTCAGACAAAACTGTTGCCATTTAATCTTCAGAAGAATTCATTGTAATTAAAAAAAAATATATGAAGCATTTAAGCATGGTAAAACAAATAGATATATTTTGGTAAATCATAAACCGACCAAAAATTAAATATTAGGACATTCATACTTTCTTAAAAATTTGCTTATGATTTTTTTTTAATATTTGGTTTTCTGATATACAATTTTTTTAATGTAATAGATAGATGGATAATTCATTAGAATTTAAAATTTTAATTTAAGTTAATCGCAATGTGTAGATCATACATATTATTAATAGTAATAATGTAAATATTTTGGATCACTTGTATTGTACGTACACATTGCAAATATATCTAAGACCAAGATGGTTTTGCAGATGGACTTTTTGAAACAGTATAGGATTAATTATTATTTAATGTTTCGGTGGTAGTGTCATCTAGCGTCGATAAACATAAGCAAGAACCAACCCCACAAAAAATTAAATTTGGTGCTGCCATCTAGCAATAAACATTTAAAACAAAGGTTCCTCTTAGTACCTTCTATCACTAGTTTTCAATTTTTTCTTTAATTAATAAATTATGCAAAATTTTCTGCATTATATGTTTTAAAAAGCTAAATTTATGTGTGACACAAATATTTTTCTCTGGTTCTTTTTATCGAAAAGCCTATTTATTTTTATTATATTAAAGAGCCATATGCTGGGGAAAACAGTCTTAAAAACTGATGTAATCTACCTTTAAATAGCTTGGTGTATCGTTAGTACATTATAAAGTCAAGGCATATATTACGAAGCCCAAATATTTTCAAAAATGCCATTTCAATTATTTCTTAAAATATGAAATCTTAGCTTTACAATTATATCTTGGAATGGAATGGAATGCAAATGCGCCCTCTAGAAGGGAAGGGCGTAGGCTATGTAGCCCATTACCCCCGCTCGCCAGAATACCCAATTATATCTTACAATAAAATATTTTTAATACATATTTTTGAAAAAAATTGTTTTGGTAAAATCTATTCATGCTTTATAAGGAAGAAACCACCCTTGTTTGCTTTAAACGCTTTATACCTCAAAATTTACTTTTTTAATGTGGAGGTAGGGGAGAGGTACGATTGTGACAGTTATCATTTGATCGCCCATAAATTAGTTGGTATGCCTGTTAGGTTAATGAAAGTTGCGTTAATAGTAAAGTGTAACGCATGTCTACATATAAATAAAAATTTTGTCTCGAAGCATAATAGTTAACTCATATTAGCAAATTACGAAAACAATGAAAAAATGTCTCAACCGACCCCACTCCAGGGTCGGTTGTGACAGTGCTTGGGATCGGTTGTGACAGGTTCAAAAATACGTCAAAATGGTACAAAATCCCTTTTATTGCAGCATCTTTAGTTATAATAAACTCAATAATTATAATAGTAATAATATTTAATTTATTTTTATTTATTATTTAATTATTACATTTTATAATTACAAATAAATTTGTAATTATTATCACAAAGTTTTCATATTATCACGGTAGCTGTGCCAAAATACAAAACAAATATATCAAAATCTGTTAAACAAAAGGCTGAAAATACCTTCGACATAAAAAAATAAACCATTTCATATATAACACAAAGAAATCTTTTGGACAGTAGTGACGCCTGTTTCGTCCACATTGCATATATCCTGTGGCTCATAGGTGTATCTGTCCATAATAATTTGTGAATTATCATATAAAGATTGTGCATTTGCGAGTATAACTACATTACATTTTCTTTTTAATATTTTTGAAGTTTTTTATTTAAAAATATAGAGTTTTAGTTTCACACTAAAGAACTTGTAATTTAAAAACGAAAAAATAATTTTTAAGTATAGTTGTACATCTATTTAAAATAACTAGCAAAAGTTTCAATGAAAAGTATCTAATAGATTCCGAGAAAGGTACATAAAAAAAGGTCCTTTGAACATGGGCTTTAACTGAGGGCTCCGGTAACCTTCATATAAATTTTAGCCTTCTTTAAATTAGAAACTTTGATATAAACAAAAATTCTTAATGTACCGTGGTGGCCAAAAGTGTGGACACTTTTTGAAAGTTTCATATTTTTCAACTTTGTGTGATTACAGAATATAATAATTGTATATCAAATTAAACAATAGTATATCAAATTAAAAGTAATTTAATCTTTATGAGGACCACTGTGTGCAGATCGCTGAAGCCGTCTATGAGACCTTTGGTCCCATATAATCTATGTAGAATTAAATCATGAATCAGAATTATTTCATGTAGAATTAAAAATAAATACAGTATTACAATATTTGTGTTACGAATAAATTATGCAACTAATAGTATGATCTGTCTTAGTTTTGCAAGTCATTGAACCACCAACTTGTATTGCAATATCAGCATAAGAGAATCCATTGATTTTGCTTGTTTGTTCAACTAAAATGAGCATAACTTTATTTGTAATATAGATACTTTAATTCTGTTTTTTAATGAAATTCTACATTAAATTACCTTCAGCTTAATATTTAAATGTTTGTGTTTAAGCGAAATTTAATAGATGCAAGGACACAGGTAACAGTTGAAACACATGAAACTTTCAAAAAGTGTCCACACTTTTGGCCACCACTGTATATACTATGGCAAATCAGATATCATCCGGTTGTTATTTTAGGCTCGTTATCCAACCACATACGCAAGCTGCTTAGTAAAGAAAAATCACTGAGAAACCAAATTGTCCTCATGTTTTCCTGACAACTCCAGATGTATTTTTAAACACTTTTCGTTAGAGGACCAAGAATCCACGTTCCACAGGAAGAAAGCAATTATTTCTAACATCTTACTTAGGGTAAGTTACACCACCTCACTTCCCTAAATAAACAGTAGCCCTGCTTCCTAATGAGTTAACTAAACTGTTTGACAGGACGTTTGAGACACGTTCGTGTTTCTTTGGCAAGTCTGCTGGCCGTTATTTTTCGTTCCAGTGTCTAGACACGTTGAGCGACTTTGATCGTTGATCCACGCCTCTGCTGGTGAGATTGTTGGGGAAATAGTTGGCGACGAATTACACCTGAGTAGCAAGTCATTACGGCATTATAGAAAAAAAATTAAAATTCAAGTCTGAAATTCATTTGAAGTGCTAGATATTTTGACAAATATGTGTTTCTATTTATCAATTTGGGCAGGTAGCTTGACTAACTTTTCGTCTAATCATCATTAAACTTTGATAAATAATATTTTATTTAGAATGCTTTGTTAGAAAAAACTATAAGCACAGACTATTACAGAATTACTATCTAATACAGACTATATTTGGGAATTTTTATAATTAAATTGTTAAATGACAAATTTAACTGTACTGCAAAATTATTAAGTCTGTTGAAAACGGATATTTGTGCTTGACAATATGAACACAGAGTTGTATTTGCAAATCTTAGAAGTGCAACTACGTGCTTATTGTTTACCTTTAGGAGGTGACAATTTCGCTTTTCAAAAAGACGGAGCTTTTTGCCACACCTCTTTAAGACATAGAGTTAGGAAAGAGAATAGAGCGGCCCATGTATGTGCGCAGTAACTCACAAAAGAAGCCGGCTAGAGCGGTGCATCTTGGGATACCTCAGTGCCGGTTTGTTATGAGCAGTAGCTCGAAAAACCAGACAGCCCTGCTTCAAACCATTTGAACTGATAAACCCCTCTACTCCTCCTTCCTAAGTCGCCTAACTCTATGATTTAAGACAACTGTTGAAAAACTGTGATGCCACTGTAGTTGTAGCCGTCCCAGTCTTATATGCAATTTGAGAAACAAAAACATTTAATTTTTTATAGCCAAATTCTCTTCATTTGGATTCCCCGCCAATTGTGGCTCCCATCTCTAATGCAGTACAGCTAACGAAGATATCCACATAACATGCTGTCTCATTAGCGGCCCCCTTTTCACTCAACCGTTCTCCTCACCTCTCTTTTCCGTCGTTTATCACAAACGTTTGGTGGCTCGGCTTACCTCCTTGGGATGCATTTTTTTTTTCTAAAGAAGAAGATGCAGTGAATTAAGTCCAAGGAAAAACTTAATATTTTATTGACCAATTTAAATGTTTTTAATAGTAATTTAGTTAGGTATGAGCTCGCTGGGTGATAATAACAATGCTATTGATCGCAGTAATTATGATAGAGAAGACGATAGTAATAATAATCATAAAAATAACAGTACAACGTACTTTTAGTATATTCAAAATTATACGTGCAATTTCATATTCCTGTTATGAGACTGTATTAAGATGAGTTTTTTTTAGTTATAAAGGTTATTTACATTTTATTTGAAATAAATATAAACATTTAGGTATAAAACTACTAATGTTGTTTTTAAAATAAACAAATCTAAAAAAAGAAGAGTTAAGTACAAAATAATCATTTGCATTAGATTATTTGAATCTATCAATCGAAAATCTGGCTGATATTTTTTTAATAGCAAAAATTACAAAAAAATTATGGCGGGGGAATTAGGCATAAATTAGGCATTTAACCCATAAGGATACATGACCCAATGCATTTTTCGCAGCATTGGAAAAGTTTTATGAGTTCGAACTGGCATCACTTTTTTTTCTCATTGAACTGATCACATGGTGAAAACAATACAGTGTGTAATACTTATTAAAGTATAAATTGGCTGAATTTGCACATCCATGAATAGTGTTTTATAAAAGTTTTTTTTTTGTTTCATAAAAATTTCTACTTGTTTAAAGTGCTTTTTAAAAGTTACAAGCCGGAAACTACAAGTTGGGTGTCCCTGGTTTCCTCTATAATTGCTGGACATCAAGTCTGGAGAGATAAAGCTCCAACCTAAAGTCATTTAATTAAAATATTGTGTCCAAAAATCACATGCACTTAAAATATTATGAGGGCAAACAACGGTGACCAGTCTATTTTTCTCATGCTTGAAAAAAAATATTTCACCAGTTTTACAACAAGTTTATAATATCAACAAATATTATGTTTAAAATACACATTCATAAAGTTGCATTTTCAAGTGTTCTTAGTAGCGTTTCAAATACATTGAAATGATTTTTTTGACGCAGTAGTTTTCACTTGATATTTTTTGCATGAAAAAAATATCTTTTTCACTATAGCTTGAGCCATTATTCCTATACAAATGCTAAGAAAACTTTAGCTATCATATTGCTTGTTCATTAATGTTCTGAGTACTAAAACAATGAATTTGTGCGGGTAGGCAGCTAATCGTGGCTAATGGCACGTTTTTATACAATGGTATTAGTTTTAAGATAGATTAGTCTAAGTACACGATGACAAACAGCATGTAATTGAAAAAAATAGGCCCAAAATAAATTCCGCCGTCAGCAGCCAATTTTATACGCACAAACGATTGCCAAATCACTAAAATAATTAGACCATGGTAAGAAGATAGCTATTTTTTTTTCAGTTAACTTGAAAGATAGATGAGCTGTTGAAAAACGAAAGAAACAAATAATGTCTTTTCTTGTTTCTCTAAATAAAGAATGAGGATTCAATTCATTCTTACATTATTTACGCAAAAAATTAAATATATTTTTTATTTGCATTATGCAACATAATTTTAAACTTTTTACTTAATCTAGGAGTTAATATGTTCAAAAGATATTTATGCCATTATAGGTTTCCAGCTATCAAGCTCAGTTTCGAAACTATTCATCTTGTACCTAATCTACCTAACTTGTACCTAATGTTTAAAAAAAAAATACTAAGGTTTCAATTGGCATTGTTAGAGCTCTGAAGATGAGGACATCCGGAATCTTTTCGATATACGAAACAAATGTCGACCCGCAGCGCAACGGTTAGAGGCTAGCTCTCTGGAGCTTCTGGGTTTTAGGTTCGATTCCCGGTAAGGCATAGATGTTTGTGTTGGCCCCGAGTACATGCGGAGTACGTGCTCGTTTAATCTGTTGGGTCCGAAAGTCCTTTGGGGAGTCATTGCACAGTTTCCCACGGGTACAGGTCCCTGGAGACTATTTCTCCCCTTCAGGGACATGTCTAAATTGTGGAGGTGGCACGCGATAGATGCATTTGTCACGTATTTGTGTGTGCGTTGTGTCTGTCTTACTTGACGATAACTACTAAGGCTACTAAGCACACCAGCCTGAAAATATATGTCTACCAACCAACCAACCAAAACAAATCTTTACATATATTAATGGTAAACCTTAGCCTCTGAACAATAGCACACAACATTCTTTCAATTGCCTTATTCCGATCCTAATCAACCCCGACATTAGTGAAAAATGGATGTTTACACATAAGTAAAATTGAAAACCCACAATCAACTAATCGGATCATAATTGTGTTCTTAGCCATCCAAAAAGATCGTGTTAGATTAAGCGAAAGGTGAGAAAGATAGCATCTCTCCACCTTAAAAACATAGTAATGAATAATATTAACAAATCCAATAGCATAAAGGTGTAGAAGAAATACATAAAAGGCGGAATTCGGGAATCTTTGCGTTAGTTCTGTATAGCTGCAACTGATATTTATTGAATGAGGGACAACAAAATGTAATTATAATGCAGCAGGGTTTTTTCACCAGGTAACTGATTAAATTCATATAAAAGAGTACGTTTAAGAGAAATGAGCATATAACATATAGGTCCGATACTCTTGAAAACTTTTTATTTAATTTTATAGGTAGACCTTTAAAATTTTTTCCACTTGTTGACCAAACAAATTAACAACAATTCAATATTTTAAATATATAAAAATTCTACTAAAAACCTAATTTTGTTTTTCATTGAAATTTTTGTTGATTTTCAAGCATTTTTAAATTCCCTACTAGTTTTTTCTTTTGCATATTTTGTAACAAAATTTTGAATATAACATATTTGTTATCATTTAAAGAAGCGTATGCATTCAGATTTAAATTTAAGTGAAAAATTCCTAACAACAAATTTTTTTATAAAATTTGGCGGGAAAAAAGCATGAAAAAAGTGAATTTTTAACTTTGAAAATCCTTTATAAAAATTTGGTTTAAAAAATCGAAATGCATACAGCTATTGAATATATATTTATAATAATAAAAACACATTTTTTTATCCTAAGTATAATATTTAAAAAGCCTTAGCTTAGCATATTGAATGTTCTCAAAATACAAAATCAACGAACAGAGAAATGAGCTTTTTAAGTTTTGGATCATTTAAGATCGGATTGAAAAATTGATTGACGTGTCCCTTTCAAAAATTAATAACTAATGTTTCGGGTATCGGACACCCTTGTCCAAGATGTTTATAAAAAAGCAAACGATAATTAATAATTTGCTAAGTGAGGTAACTGATGAAAATGTACATATCCCCATACAAATATAAAACACTGACTATTGACGAAAATGTTAGTTAACATTTTCTCAAAATACATATATAAGTCACGATTTTTCTTAAACTGTTAAACGATCAGTAATTGAAAAAAAAATGCTGCTTTTGTTGGATCTGCCAGGTGACGGGTGCAACCTTTCATGTCCGTTTGGTAGCCATGAATTACTATACATATTTGTTGTAAATTTTAGCGTGCATGAAAGGATCCGTGATTGAATTGATTGTAATGATTGAATTGAGGGAGTTTCTAGAAGTGTTTTCATATCTCCAGTAGATTGATTAGTGATTTAAGTTGAGTGGCCAGTAGAGAAAACTAGATATGTGTAAGAGAAAAGTTTTCATAATCGAAAATGGAATTTATTTGAAGGTGCCTCAGCATATTCTTATCATCTTTTCCTGTAAAAACTAACCATTATGAAGTTGGAAAAACTAGGGTAGTGCGACACTGCACGACCTTTACAATTGCTCAATAAATCAATGCATTTAAAAGGAATTATAAGGCAATTTCAAAGACTCTAAAACCTAATAAGTTCTATGACAGCAAACTTTTGGGCATGCTTGACTTTATCAAATAGTTATTATGACGTTCGACAGGTACTAGTAAATCGTGAGCCGAGCTTAAAACACGTAGCTCTTTAAATTCGAGTATAGAGTTATTTCAAAGAGACAAAAGTACTTATGTTCAATGATATATCTCTTTCTTCCATTGATTCAGATTCATTCATCAGAATTTTAACGGCCTGTTTCACACTTTATGTTCTAACCATTCAATTTTCAAAATTATTTTTCTGTTTAAAAGGCATGGCATCATATATACTTAATACTTTCTTCGTCTGTCTATCAGTACCACAAAAATTTCTTCAAGAATCTAAACTAAAAAGAAAATAGACTAGTCTAGTTCTTGCAAAATGTCTTGTTTCGTGTTTGTATTTAAAACACAATCGACTTATTATATTGCGAATTTGATGTAAAACAGAAAATTCTTGCAGATAGCACAAATTGGGAATTTTTGTGAGTAACGAAGGAAATCATCATTCATCATCCCAGGTGCTAACAGTGAGAATAGATTCCCTCCTCCCAGCCAACTACGTCACGGTACTCTCACCCAATAAAAATTTCCCAAACCACGTTTGTGAGACCGCCTTCTTCCTTAAAATTTTGTAGCCCAAGAAAAATTATTTAGTACCTTAGGTTTATCAGTAAACGTAAATGTCTTCGCTGATCCCCTGGTTTTGTAATATTGTATTGGTTTTCAAATGTCTTTTAGTTTAAGTAAAACAATTTTAATTTTCATAAAATTTTATGCTCTCAGTTGGTTCCAAAATTAAACCAGTTCTAGGAATTGAAGGAAAAAAGTTTGTTCCTTTATTCAACTGTTTATTGCGACCTGTATGAAAACTATCACTTAAAGAAAATTATAACAAAAGGCACAACAATTTACTATTTTTATTGAATATGAATTTTAAATGATCACCGTTTATACTAAGCAGGGTTTGAACTGATTATCATAGATAAATAAATGAAAACGAAAAATACGATGGAAAATATTAAAATTAATAAGAAACTTTCCGATGAAATAACATCGAAATGTCCTTTCTCAGTTTCATCCTTACTTGCTGCAGAGCACTCCAACAACAGAAAAACAACTCCAGAACTCTATGGCAAAGAAGACTGTCATATAATCAATCGTTTTTCTGTGCCATACATCTCAAGCTGTTGTTGTCTTGGAAATCAAATAATTGCATCCAAAAACCATCAAGCTATCGAACAACCAAAAGAAGAAATCACAAGTATTAAAGAAAATAAAGATGGACAATCTGCGTTAGTTTCTTCAAATTTGGAGTATTTGCCTAAAAATGAATTTATTTGGTTTAATAGACTGAGTCTATGTGAATCACCGATATCCAATTTTATGTTACCGTCACAAGTGCAGTTAGCTAGATTTGGTCATCTACCTAGCATCAATGAAGCAGTGAGATCTTTGCATTCGGAATGGATTTCCTGTATACCTTTCCCTGCATCTAACTACATGACTAGCAGAAAGGGTTCCTCAATGCGTGAGTAAGATAGTAGTTACGAAATTCCTATTCTCAAAAGCATAGGGTCATATGGGGGAATTATGGATCAAAAAATCACAACATCCTATTTTTTTCTAAAGTATGAAAGATAGAAAGATTTGATTTTGCATGGAGTAAGCTTAAATAATTTAGAACTTATTTAAATAATCACTTTACCTAAAACTTAATTATTATTAGTTTTATTTTAATTATTGAGTGATCCGGAATTACCCCGGGTTTGGGCAATTATGGATCACACATGGGGTAATTATGGATCACCCTTTTTTTTATAGTAATGCATATTAAAAGTAAACTAATTTTTGGTTGCAGTTAAAATATAATTCAAAGCAAACTTTTAAAAGCCTAAATTAACTTTTTGTTAATCTTCTTTCTCAGAAAAAAATTAGACTTTATCGTTTGCTAATTTTTTTTTAAACTCGAAGAATAATGATGATCTTTTTTAATAAATTATGCCGCAATTTCCCATTTACATTCTTTCGAAAATTCGGTTATTTATCGTTTGTTAAATTAATTTACAGTTCGAAGTATCTCGAACGTTTCTCGTAAGTTTAACGAAATGAAAAGAGTCAAAATATTGAATAAAAATGGAAGTTGCATGTTATTTCAATGTAGATTAAAATTTTTGTTATTTAAATTTTAAATAAACTTTTAATTCGAATTTTTTAATGAAATTTGGAATACAGCCTAATCTGATTTTTTGCTTCAAAATGACGTATACCACTTAGCTAAAAACACATGAAAAATTAAAAAATATCACTGATCCAGAATTACCCCAGTGATCCAGAATTACCCCAGTAAACTGGGGGATAAATCGATATACCTTTAAAATCATTAAAAAAAATAATTATGAAAAAATTTATATCGGAATGAAAAGCTTAGACCTTTTCCTATTGAAAAATAGCACCAACAATATAGTTAGTTCAAATATGTTTCTCCAGTACGGATCTTAAAAAAAAATCATGTTTTTCAAAGACAATCTTTTTTGAAGATGTTTTTATAGCAGTGTAAAAAGTAATTTTTTTCTATTATTTGCTGCAGAGTTACATTGTTTTTGAACTTGATATAAGAAAATAGAATGTATAAGGATGACTTGGCATAATTTTTTTTTTTCTAAAAACCATTTTTAATCCTTAAAACTTAGTGATCATTATTTACCCCGGAAAGAGAGTGATCCATAATTCCCCCATGTGACCCTAACTAAGATATAGGATCCGGTCCGCTCATTGGTAACTACGTCTAATAAAATTTATTATTATCAAAAGTTGCCAATGAATGGATCAGACCCTATATGTTAATTATACTTGGAAGAATGTGAGTTTTTAACGCTCCTCAATTATAATATACTTTTTTTATAACTGAATTAACAAATAAGATTTTTGTTTGTGCTTTGCATCTTTAAGTTATCTTTTAATGATATAAAATCTTTCAAAATTAGAAAGTCCTGCTAAAAAAATATTAACTTCAATTTTATTTTTAATATTTAAAAAATAGTCCAATTTCAAAAAAAATTATGTTTTGTGATATTTATGGATATTATTTCGTACAATAAATGTTAATACAATACAAATAAGGACAAATAATTTTGAGACCAGGGCATCATACTTCCTTCCAAACATATGGAATTTGTAAATATGGTTATAAAAATATAAATATCGAATCGATATGAATAAAAAAAGTAATAATTATTTAATTACATTTGTTTTTAACAAATTAACTTACTTTAAATTGAGATTTTAGTCATTACCTTGAAATACTGTCACAAATCATAATAAATGAGTCAAAAGGTACATTGAAGTAAATCATCAAGTTCCTCAGATAGTATTGTGTTTAATAAGTCTTGAACACGCCTTTAAATAAAAGTAGCTTTATATTATATTTTTAAACAAATTGAAATGGTTTAACCTTAGAAACATATTTTTTTTGCCTTGAAAATTAGGGGAGAGAAGGGTAATTGCTCTCACTTAACGAAAAGTGAATGCAATAAGCATAATACGACACTTTAATTAAGTTTTTTTATTAATATTTATAACTGAACAAATATAAAACAGAATACCATATCGTTAAACATGAAAACAATAACATTTGTTCTGAAACAATTGAAAACAAGAAAATATTACATTGAGCGCCAATACCCGAACGTGTTGGGTAATGCCGCTCACTGCGACGGGCTTATTAATCAATTCATTTATACAACATAGTTTACAACCGATTAAAGTAATTGTACAATTTACAACAGTTACAAATATAGTTTTATACCTTAACTATCTCCACAGCAATCTTGGTGGCTCTAGAGTCTTGAAGAGCCTGGTATTGGTGATGTTTTAAAAAAAATGACACTCCAGCCTCCAGCTGAAGAACTATGACCTTTATTCCAGTTTGGATTAAATAATTATAAATGTAAAAGATATCAGATTTATTCAACCAGTGTATGAAAATATTTATTTACAGTTTTGATTAGTTATTATTCGACTCTTCCAACAGTTGCGGGTAATGCCGCCCATCCGGAGCGTCATTACCCGACTTTGCCATATTTGATTTATTGCGTTCTAAATAGGCACACAATGTATTTAATGAAAATAACTTAGTTACATTAGATAACACGATTATTATGCTAAGTAACTATGCAATGATCAGACTGCTACAAGTAATCAAAGTTGACCTACCTCAAAGTTAGGTGCATAAGTTTTTTAATGAAAATAAGCTATATTTTGTTCACGGACGAAAGACTATGTATTTTTGCTTTTTCAGCCACCATTATCACACTGAGCATTGCACGGGCATTCGGATATTTGGCAGTAGAGTCCAATTAACCCCTAGAGGATTAGAGCCCTAAAGGATCGCTCAGTTTGTCGCAGCTTAGCTGAGCGCGATTACCCTCTGAGCGGTATTACCCGTCTCTCCCCTACGAATGCCGAAGATATTTATGAGGGACGAATTCAATTTTATTGATGTTTAGTTTGTGAAATATTGATTTGAATGGTACACGATAGTGTCACTGACAAGTTTAGAAACAAAGTTCTAAGTTTACCGTCGGTAAATATCTACCCCGGTTTGTAGCTTAATAGTTCTAGGATAAATATATAATCTTGCAGTTGTAAGTATGTATTTCAATTTTTCTTTTTTTTTTTAACATTGAAAAATGCAAATGCCATTGAATATTTATTATTCTTGCCTATTTGCGATCGCATAACCTTATTAAGAATTTACTACATGAAAAACAACATGATATCGTAATTTATTATTCTTGCCTATTTGCGATCGCATAACCTTATTGAGAATTTACTACATGAAAAACAACATGATATCGTAATTCACAACCCACGTTTTTACACTAAAATATTACTTTAAAAATACATATTTTCCAACTATATATACAGTTTATATCCCTCTAAAAAAACTGACAATATCCTATACATATAATATTTATCTTAAGATATTTTTCAG
Source organism: Hylyphantes graminicola (assembly GCA_023701765.1). NCBI lineage: Eukaryota > Metazoa > Arthropoda > Arachnida > Araneae > Linyphiidae > Hylyphantes > Hylyphantes graminicola. The sequence goes on along the minus strand of CM043117.1, from coordinate 39,347,908 downwards.
CAACTATATGCGTAAAGTGCATGTTTTACAATTTATTTTGAAAATAATAATGTTTATTATTTGCAGAGGGGCCCGTCGATTTCATGAAATTTGAGATATTAAGCAGTAGAAATGCAATGTTTTTAGTGCTGTGGAAGCAAAAATGAACTGTATTCGTGTTTGTAACCAATAGTTATGATTTCAGTTTCCAGATTGATAAAAAAAATCACCCAAAATCATTTAAAACTTACATTAGATGTCAGATTTTTACTTTCCTTCCCATCTGCAACACAACAATTTATAACTATGATTAATTGGTATTTATAGTCTTAAATTGCGTGATGTCTCTTCCATTGCAAATCAAAGAAATCCTACGCCAACAAAACTTTTTTTTTTTTAAATATTTTCGATTACACGTAATTCAAATATTTTGCGTATTTTTAGTTTCTAGCAAATATTTAAAGTTCTTCAAGGATAACACATTGAATGAAATGTTTTGCAGACTAATGTGAAAAAAAATCCTATAATTTATTTGAGTAAATTGTATTTAAATCTTAAACTTAAATCTACAAATAACTCAACGATATAATTTTTTAACACCTTTAATTTTCGTAATAAAAGTACTAAAACTAATTTAATCAAAAAATTGTTTCACGTCTTCATGTGATAAAAATTACCAACCTAATAATACATATCTTCCTTTATTTCAAATTTTATTTTTCATTTACCTATTGGAATGCAAGAGACTGAAAGTATTGCGATGGGGTAGAATTCAAATTTGGCCCCCGAGTTCCTAGTACCTGTAAAGGTTTTAGACAAAATGATATGGTAATGTAATAAGGTTTTAGACAAAAGCGAGAAGGAGCAAAAGATAGTGGCCAAAGAATTTTTAGGTTAATAAGTTATTGAAACGACCTTAATAGGGTAGATAATATCTTTATGTTAGGTAATTGAAAGTCGTGTGCTGTTACACACATTCGAGTTTCTATTATATTTATGTGCTTGCTATAAATAAATCTCATTTCATTTTTAGAACCCCTTGAACCTGCGACTCTTCAACCAGTGAAATGCCAGCTGAGGCGGCACAAGAGCAACAGAAAGCCGCGGACCCCTTTCACCTCACAGCAACTGCTCAATCTTGAGAAGAAGTTTCGATCGAAGCAATACCTGTCACTCTCGGAAAGAGCAGAATTCAGCTCATTTTTGAAGCTCACAGAAGTCCAGGTGAAAATATGGTTTCAAAACAGAAGAGCCAAGGAGAAAAGACTGAAAGAAGCAGAGGTTGAGAAACTTCGAATGGCCAGCCGAACTTATCTCGCTTGCAATGGAGCGGTGTTCCGGCATCAGTTTCCTCAAATGAACTTACGCTCTTGAGTCGTCGATACTCAGGGCTGATCAAATCATTGCCTAAGACTACAAGGCCCGATCCTCTAGGACCCATTATTTTTGGGGCCCAAATATATAGGCATTCAGCCTATACATTTAGATTCACAACTAGCAATTTCGTATCAGTTTAAGGCCAAAGTAAAAGTATTAATATTATGTTTTTTCTAAAAAAATAAGCACTACGATAGATTGATATAATAAAAATTGATGATTGGTTTTACTTTAAAAAGTCTTTTTATATAATAAAAATTGATGATTGGTTTTACTTTAAAAAGTCTTTTTTTTTAACTATTTATTTTTGTTGAAATAATAGACCAAAAAAGGGCTCCCGAAATTATCCGAGATTTGGGCCCCAACCTGTCATGGCCAGAAACAGCTCTTGAGTCGCTGATAGTACATAAGAATTGTAAAAAAAAAAAAGAATGGGATCTTGTGACCGCAGAATCGGATTCAAATAAATTTATGTAGCAGATCGTTGTCGTTAGTTATCATAGTAGTTTAGTTTAAACGCGATATGTTTAATTTTGTTTTATTTCAGGATATATTCGCTCGTTTTGGAACGTTGTTTATAACTCTCACTCATTTTAATTATCCATATGCGAGTTTCCAGGAATATGATTTACTTCATGGGATGCATACGTGAAATGTAAACAAACAAATTGATGCCCAGGATCAAATTCGAAAAGACATGGTTTTCTATTGCATAGTGCCATAAAAATTGAAAAGATATCAAAATTAGGATATTTATTTTATGATATACATACTTCCAAACGAAACATGGAGCTTTGTATGTAATTCATGAAGCAGGAAAACAAAATTAGAACTGTTCGCAAAACGATTCTATGATTCGTATTTTTATACCCATCAAGCAGGTTAATGCACTAATAACTTTTATTTAGACTGCACATGAAAAAATAGTTTCTATATTAAGATACTGACATTTTCCTTTCGAACATGAACAGTTCCGTTTACTAGCTCCTTGATTGAAAAGTATTTCAGCTCACATCAGCCAATTTAATATAAATTTAATTAATACGCGAGATCTCTCAGAATCTTCTATATAATTTGTAAGAGTCTTTTTCTGTTTGTTTTTTTTAATAATCACTAGTCCAAAAGTGAGAAATATATTACATGAGCTAAAATTCAATCTTCTAGTTCTTCTTCCTATGTAATCGAGCAATCATTTTCAAAGAGAAGAAACACATTTTAAAAAACATTACTGGATAGTTGAGTTTTTCGATTTTGTCAAGTCATTTTCCAGAATAAAATGTCATAAGATACACTCTTAAAACGAACGAGCGATTTTAACTCAGTCTGATTGATTTTCACTAATCCAGTCTGGAAAATGCACTTCTCCTTTTGGAGTGGATCCTTTGTGCGTTAAACCTCCGACAGGATCACTCCAAACGAGTGATTTCAACTCAGTCTGAGATAATATTCACTCCTTTCCAGTGTCGAAAATGCACTTCTCCAACTGGAGTGGAATTCACTCTTTTGTTTTAAGAGTGTAAATTTTCACAAATGAAATTACCTCTCATAACAAAATATCCTCTCTGTTTTAATCCAAAGGGGGGGGGGGGAATTATCTGGAGTTTAATTACTCTATCTATAGTTTTGAATATTTTTACAAACAATTTTTAAGCCGACTGTTGCGCTCATTCCCCTTAAGAAATATCCTTAAGGGGGAATGGGCGCACTGGAGGGCGGGTCTCCAAAGCAAGGTGCATAAGTGTAAATCCATTGAACAAAAAAGTATTTTATGTACCACATTACTCCGGCTGTTTTGAATATTTTTATAAACGGATATTTTTAAATTTATGTGATAAATGTAGAATGTAGATTATGTATAGATACCGACAATCCCACTTTTTGAAGTTGGTTCCAATATATTTTTTTAATTTTCAATAAATAATTTTACAAAAAGTATTCAAAGTAATTTTAAAAAGTGGGATTATTGACACCTGTAACTTATCTACATATATTATATAAAAACAAATTGTAAAAATATTCAATACAGTCGGAGAAATAAGGCAGAGAAAATAGGTTTTTTTTTCCCATTGGCCTAAAACTGAAGCACTTGAGTTTGGAGACCCGTGGAACAGCAGCACCCCTATTCCCCTTAATACCCGGAGGGTGGGGGTCACAGAAAAAGGGTGTGAATAGTAAACATGAGGATTTCGCAAGACACTTTTTCAGTAAGTTTTTTTATGTGATTGAAAAAGAAGGGTTTAGGAAAACACTCCACAAACTGTGCTCGGTTTTAATCCTTTTTCTAATAAGAAACAAATTTGTTTAAATTAAGAGACAAGTCGAAAAGGATCCTGCCATTTAACTTTGGAATGCTCAAAAGGTGTATCGAAAAATATTTAAGTTTCTAAAGAAAGATTTTTCCCCTGTTGATATTTGACATCATTTTTCGATTTAAAAAAATCATATTCAATAGAAAAAAATTCTATTGATCAAACGTGTTTTTTTTTTATGAGTTTCTTAAAAATTGACAAACTGTTACTGGAGCGGCTTATGAATGTATTTGATTACAAAAATAAGAATGAAAACAAATGGCACACACTACCAAAAACATCAAACTTTAATAATTTTTAAACAATCAGAAATTGTGAAAGAATTTTTAATGGGCTTTACATACTTTTTACAGCTTAAGTATAGTCGGCAAATCAATGTACTGCAAAATAACAAAAAATCTTCTTTCAAAACTGCAACATTTTCCCCAATTGCTATTTAAAAAGAAGCTTTCAAAGAAAACTTTACAAAATTATAACTGTAGTACATTTCAACTTGAAATTATTTAAAAAAAAATAATAGTAATGGAATGTATGATACTTTTCACACTGAATGCATACACAGGTCTGAAACCAAAGAATCATACAAGCTTTTGCTTATATACTGTTACTTATAGACTTTTCTCCTTAAAACAGGAAAACAAATCACAGTCGTTGTCATCTCAAAACTAGTATTGATACGTTTGATTTCTGTTTTTGCATAGTGCACAAGTTTTTGGGAAATACTTAAAAACCCTCACTAAAAAATTATTATACAATGCAAGATTTGTTGACTCTAAGTTGAAGACAAGAAATGAGACTGAATATTATTTTTCTTGAATTTCCAATTATAACCTTTTTACCTCTATTATCATCCTCAAATATTGGATTATATTGCATTTCACAGGGTAGTGAAGACTATTTCATTATATATCAATCAACAACTGATTGGTTAACTACATAAGATTTTTTATAAGTTCAGTAAAATTTAAAATATATATAAATTTTTAATGTAAATCTCTATTACTTTGCACTAACACAAAAAATTGTGTGATCGATAGTAGAAATAGGTGAGATTGTTTTACTTTGTCTCCTAGAAAGTATCGAGCGCGACATATCCGTTAAAATTGAATGAAAAAGATAACAGTATGGCAGACCTGTGTATTGTGTGTCTTATTTGAAAGCAACTAAAACAAAAATAGTTTACATAAACTTCACCACATATTGCATAAAAGACTGCATTTATAATTTTTTCATTTAGCTTGTTTTATCCACAAATTTGATTCTTTATGTTATGCAATATACTTGCTTTTAGAGAAAAAGTCACTTTATATAAAGTCTTAAATAAATTTAAAATATTCCTTGAATACAATGTCTGAATTCAGTATATTTTTAATTACACCTAAAACAGCGAAATATTTATTTAGCACATTGCACTGAATGTTTGCAAGAGCCAAAAATGCAATTAAATGTTTTATATACCTCAATATCAATTTTAAACTTTTTTAAGATTATAAATAGAATAAATTTTATGCAACCAAAAAGTTTAAAACCAATTTTAAATAACAAAGAAAATATTTGTATTTTAAAATTTTACAGCATCTTACACTAGTAAATTAATAGAGGTAATTTGCAAAATCCTACAAACTCAAAAAATAAAACTATTACACATTTATGTTTTTTAAAAATAATGACAGTTTCAAATGCTTGTACAAAACTAAATTAAATATAACTTAAATATTCAAATAAACCCCAAAATTCAAGTAAAAAAAACTTTATCACTTACAATTTCAACATGGAAAATAATGCAAGAAAAAAGATAACATTAAAAGACTTCACCCATCATTAACACAACCAAACCTGTCCAGCCAGTAAATGGATGAACTCTTTGGCCATGGCCATCAGTATCGTCGTACTGTTCCCAAAAGTATCCAGTACGCTTGTACTCTCTTATAACGTTGCTCACAACATTCAAGCGCAACTCTTGGTACAGTTTTTTAGCTTGACCAGCATAAGGTCCTTCAATCTTGCTGTAATAGTTCAGAGCACGAACTGCAAGAAAGTTTATGTTGATCCATATTGCACCTCTCCAGTAAGGCGGATCGTGTTCAGTGTTGTATTTGTTATAATAAGGAGAGTTTTTCGCTAGAGATCGAAGACCGTAGTCGGTCCAAAGTAAGTTTGGGTTTCTCATGTCGGTGAATATTTTGTTTAGTTTAGGATTATCAGCATCTATTAATTTTAACAAGAATGGAAACAGGCTGATGTATCCAAAATTGTCAACAAATCTAAGAGAAGGTTCCTCATTAACAACTCGATAAGTGACCGTCTGAGGAGGGGCGTGGCTTCCCGGAATATTTGGAAGCTTTTCTTTTCGCAGCTTTACGTTTTTGGAATGAAACCCATAATCACTATATGACTGTGAAAGTGCTGACCAGTGCAGCTTATCCAGCAGGCTGTTGTCTTTTAAATAAAGGTAAGTTTCCCGATATTTCTGCATGGGTTCTCCAATGTAATCTGCAATGTCAGCAAGAACTCCAGAGGCCAAGGCGATCCAACACCTCAGATCCAGATGCCTTTCGTCCCAAGTTGGGTGTGTTGCTCGAGGGTAGTCGTCTAAACCAGAACTCAGGGTCTTTGGATTGAGCTCCAAATCCGTGGTGGGGTCGCGACCTCTCCATCTATAGGTGCCCGGGATCATTCCTGTTTGTGTTTTGTTCAACCAGTCAAACCACACTTTGAGGCGGGGTAAGATACTTTTCAAAAAGGCTGTGTCTTTGGGAAATTCTCCCTGTTTCATCTTATGCACAAATCGTTCAAGAGTTAGAAAGAAAGAAGGTGGATTGGCATTGGTGTTCCTCTGAACAATGAACTCATTGGGAACCCTAACCCTAGCTTCTGAACCAAGAATCTGTTCTCGAGGTATCCACCCTTCTATGTTCATTAAATCCAACCAGTGACCTATAATTTCTTTGGTAATTTCGGGGTTCCATTCAAGAATGAGTAGGTTATGAAATCCTTCATCCCACAGAAACCCACGAGGAAAGAAAGAGCGCGAAGGAACTGCAGTGTATAAAGGAGCATTCCAGTAGTTAATTGGGTCTTTGTTATGAACAGATTGCACCAGTGAAGAACCATAAAAATAGCCTATACCACCAAGCATATTACTCAAAGCAGCATAAGCTGCCTTTATATCGATGCCAAGAAAGTTCTTTTCTCTCAAATGAAAAATTGCTTCAAACTTGTTTTCGAAGGTTTTCATATGATTATCCAGTTGCTGAACATACTTTGCTCCTAAATACTTTGTATGTTTTTGTTTGAAGCTACCTGATTCAAAATATATTTCTAACTCAAAAGGAGGGATGAAAGTTACTTCATACACAATAAAATTAACATTATACTTCTTGTCAGATTTCTTTGTATAAGCTGATGCATCTCCTATCAGTCCAAGAATTTGGAGTTGTGATCGTTCTTTTGCCTGAAACTGGGCATGGTGGCGCATGACTGTTTCCTTCAAGTGGGCAATTGATGGTGTATCAGAAGTAAGGTAATTGTATTTGAGAATTTGTTTGCTTGTATCAGCCTCTTTGAAATAAAAGGAAAAGTTTCCGAGGGATTCCATGTAACCGTCAATGTTTCGAAGATGGCTTTCGTTTGTAATAAGAGGATCCAAATAAACATCTGCATTGGCATGGACGTAAAACATCAAAGAAACAGGATCAGTCAATGGGGTTCGGTTATCCTAAAATAGATTAAATTGGTTAAAATCTTTTTAAAAACATAAATTTATATATATCAACATACCTTCCATTCTTACAATGTATCATACAGGATTCTCGTTAAAACCACATAGATAGGAAATAAAAATTAGAAAAGAAATAGAAAACTACTAAAAAAGGTTATCATATTTTTGTATGTGTAATGAGAAATTTGCAAGGGGCTGAAAAGCGCAACGTTTCAGTCATTACCAGTATGGTCCCTATTTCTCCATAAAAAATCCGCAAAACAATAAATTTCCAAAAGACAATTAAAAACCATCCAAAAGGAAACTAAATCATGGAACACAAAAATCCTGTCTCATTGGAGAAAGCAATTGTGACTTAATAATTATTTTTATAAACACAATAATATGTACGCAAGCCCCTCCTCTTTTTCTACTTATGAAAAAGCTATTACAATGCATGGTTTTCACTTTTTTCTGGCAGATTAGGGCCTTGTTATGCTTACTTTCATTAAAGTATTATATTTTATGAAAAAAACTAAGTTATATTTAATGAAAAAATAGTTTTTTATAAATATAATGCTTTTATTTAATAGATAGGCAGTTTAACAATGACTTTTTTTAAAAAATACTACTAAAAAAAGTAAAGAATGTCCTTTAATTTTTTTTTTTTTTGAAGGTTTGTGTATGATGTCAGCAATATTGGGACAAATTGAACACAAAGAAGTAAAGTAAACTAATTAATTAATTAAAAGTTTTTTGCTAGCTTTTTTCAGTTAAAACAATTGTTTAGCATAAGACACATTCTGCACACTTTAAAAAACTTACCCAAACACAAAAAATTAAATCATACTTCAAAATACGGAATGATAAAATATAGATTAGCAATTACTAATAGTGATTATTCCAGAAGAAAGCGTAACTTCTGCAGTTTAAGACACAGTGTCTCAATCAAAAGTCTATCAATGCAACTCTATACATTAAAGGACAAATTAACTTTTTATCTGTTAAGCTACACTTACGTTAATACACAACTATGTAAAGCAACTCCTTTCACTAATTTGATTATGAACTATATTTCAAACCTTTTTATATCTATAATACTTCAGCTACAGAAATAAACATTTCCGCTGGACACACACATACTTACATTAGGTCTAACTGAAACCTTCACTGTATAATCTCCACCATGATCCCCTCCAACTTGCTTCACGAACGACGTCGCCAGATAATACTCCTTGTCCTCGATCCTCTGAATTCCGAAGTTCTCGCCATCATGCTCAAGCCAAGAATACTGGTTCACATCATCCCACTGATCGCACCAATGCCTAACCTCAAGCTTATTGTTCACCGTTTTCTGGGTGAACCACATTATACCCGTGGACAAGGTTTGGGGGCTGCGGGTCCTCATGCCAAAGTAGTTACCCGGCCGGTACGTGCCCCAGTACCTCGATTGGACGTCAAGACCACTTTTGGTAACCACAGGTGGTAAGTTCAGTGGGGTTACCACACTGTTTTCTAAGTAGTGCTGGTAGAAGAAGTACACAATGCTGAGGATGACGACTATTATGTTGAAGGCCACGAAGATTGCGACTTTGTTGTTCCATTTTTCTAGAAAAGGGCTTCTGGGTGTGATGGGCCGAATCGCACCGTATTTGTTTCTGTATTTGCTGTTGAATCGGACATTGTTGTTTTTGATTTCCTTTGGAGGGGGCGGAGGTGGTCGGCTGTACAAATTGCCACTTGGAGTTGCTGTTTTGGCCATGTTTCTGTAAGGTAAAGATAACAAGTATTAAAAGATTATAATATTATAATTTTAAGTAAAATATTTTTATTAACAAAATACAATGTTACATCCAAAACTTTTGAAACATTCCTGGAATGCAGATATTCAAAAACTTATAGAAATTAAGACTTCTTTGATGTTCATTTCCAGTGGATTCCTTCACACATCAATATCTTTGGCAATGCACAAGCAGATCTCTTGGCCAAAAATGGTTTTAGTGCCTCACAGTCACCACCCATTCTTCAACCCTCACCTTTCCAGATCATCAATTCATAGTAAAGTCTGATATTTCAAAGGAGTGGAAGATTGTGTTTAATCATCACTGGCATAAAAGCAGACACCCAGGATCTTCACTACCTCTTAAATGCAACAGTCCCTCGAACAGCAATATCACGATTAAAAAGCGGCCTCTTTAAAAGACTTTCCTTTTGTGAAGACGGAAAGGCTTATGTGTCATAAAAGAAATGTCAGCAGACCTCCACTAGTCTATCTTGGACTACTTGTGACTTTGCAAGGAAGATATTTACTCTGCTCTCCCGTTTCTCTAATAATGGATATTTTAAAAGGTCACTTTGTCTAATGGGTCTTGTCTGACTCCACAAAACAGATAGAGGATATACCAAAAATTTATAAAGAAAGAGATAAATAATGAAAAATTACTATCAGTTAAGTAATTGTGTTTATTACATACCCTTCTTATATTTTAGGGAATAGGAAGTTTTCCACTTTTCTCAACACAAATGAATAACTTTGAAAATGCTGAAATGAAACATTTTATAATTTACTTTTAAAAACACTAAACTTTTTAACAAACTAAACTCAAGATAACTAACAAGCTAGGGAAATAAAAGCATTTAAGACAATATATATAGGTATATTTTTTAATGAACTTAACCATACCATTTTTCAGCATTTTTAATATTTCAAAGAGGGTACTATGTAATTCTACTCTTGGACAAAAACATTAAATATGTAATTTAGCAATTTGTCTCTCTTTTTACAGCAAAAGTACAGTCAGAGCCAGTTTTACCCTCTTTTTAACAACGAAAGTAAGTTTACACTTACTAAAATGAATTTATTAAGCAAAATGGGCCAAAGAAGAGGAAATTACATAAAAAGGAGTAAAAATTAAAACTAATTTTTAACCAACAAACTATTTTTTTTATCTAAAATAATGGTTTGATTTGATTATTGTTCATATGGTTCTAGTAACAAAATATACTAAATGAAATTTTCAAATATCACAGTATTTATAGATCCTTGATGATTTCAAAGGTAAATTTTTATTTCCGTTACAAACACTACGAGAGAACAAGCAACATGCTCTAAAGCAGATTACCTTCTAATGGTACGACTATAATATAATAGCCGGTATTCATTTTTGACTTTTAGCAAGCTTGAAAATTTAGTGTATTTCTACTAAAATATGCAAGTTGCATAAAAAATATGAAATAGGGTAGACTGACCAGTGAGTGAACAGGCCCCAGTGAATGAACATTTGGTAAATATAATTAAAAAAATATGGATTGAAAATCATTCCACGATATGGATTAGCAACAGTGACTTCCTGTTATGTAGTAGGAAGCTATCTGACAATGGTTGGTTGTCCTGGTCATTATATCCCGGTGTTCATTCACTGGCGAATGTGACGTCTTAAATGTTCATTCACTGGTTAGTCTACCCTAGAGTGTTTACCACATTTGGGCATTTTCATTGCTTGGCAACTAAAAAAATAGGCGATATCAAGACCGGTCACTAAATCACAGATGTTCTTACTTTCTGTTCTTTGAGGGATTTAACTGAGCTTCTATATTAAAGTGTTAGAGTACATTATAGGATTCCATCTAAGTTATGTTTTCAGTATTCTTTTTCTCATATTTTTAAAATAAAAAGAAACTTCTTCGACTATTATGGTACACCATAAGTTAGCAGTACTTCATGCATGGGAAAAGGAAAAAGGTTGGTTTTATTATGTTTAATTCAAGATATAATATTGCACATATCTTAAAATTCGACCAAGCCGGTAAACAAGTCAGTCTGCCGTTCATATACAAAATTTAAGAAAGATATTGAGTTCCATACTGAAACATAAGTTGCCATTTAATATTTATGTCAATCATTTCAAAAAATTTGTATTTTCACTTACGATTTCATAATAATTAACTTGGCATATCTATTTATAGATCAGAAACTGGAAAAGAGTAACGTAAACAAACAGAAAATCATTTTTCATTGCCAAAAAGTTCAACGTAAACTTGAATGCAATTTTTTTTACAAAATTTTACTTCAATATTATTCTATTTTGAAAATATATTGTTGATATGCTTCATTAACCTTGAAAAACAATTAAAAAATTTCCGACTAGTAAAAACTCGCTTTTTTTATAGAATCGTTTCAATACCAATAGTTATAAAAGTAAAATGAAAACAACTCAACTTCTGCAGCTCGAATTTCTGTTTGTTTGCGTTTACATTCTGAAACTGAAATTCGTCTTCCGATTTCCTTAAATTTGTCTATATTAATATAAACCTATTTATATATAATAATTACCGCAGAATGTTTGTTTTATTTTTGAAGTTATATTGAATATTCTACAACTATTTATATATTGCACACAAAGTACTTGCAATATGCCAGATCCAACTATATTAATCGTTATTGCTATCGTACTTGTTATTTCTATTTTAGGTTTTGTCACATACTTAAGTAGAAAACGCAGCTCTTCCTCAGATAATGAACCTGGTAAAAATATCACTTTTTGTTAAATCTTTTTAACTGATAATAGTATCAGATTTCTTAACGTATGGAATGCATATGTGTATGTGCTAATCCTAAAATGAAAGCTATTGTATCGGTTGCAAGATATTTGTGTAAAATCCTAAAATAGCCCACCCATTGGCTAGTTTTGAAAATCTCGAAAAAAAAGTAATTATTTGAATTTTTGGGTTAGGAAAAAGAAATTTTACCTTTACTATGTGATGGTACATCTTTTCCCATTTAAGCTTCTTAACGGCAGTTTTTTCAAAAAAATAACTTAATTAATTATGTGTATATGTTTTATTAAAAATAAAAAACTTACTATACGCCGTAATCGCCAATTTCTTAGCGATATTTTAAAAGTCGCCAAGTGGTGGGCTGTAAGGGGATCGACCCGATATTTGTATTGACTTTAATCATATATATTTAATACAGTGCATGTTAATTCTAGATATTTTTTTATAGATTTTGGTAAATAAACTTCCCTATTTGACTCCTTAACTACAAAAGTCTTTTTTTTTACGGGTATATTGTTGAAAATAATAATTATCGGTTAAAATGAAAAAAATCTCCAAATGGTTTGGTGAACATGTTACGATAGTAACTTCATTTATAATAACCTAGCATTTATATAAACATAGCATCCATCAATATTTAATCTTAATAATTGTACTGCATCAGCACTATTTACTGTGTTCACACTATGTTAATAAAAATGTAATTGAACATGAACTTAGAATTAAATTTCTTATGCTTTTTCTTAAATAGCCCAAAGACCAAGGCCAGTTCCTGTGTTGAGAGGAGCAGGGGCTGGAGAGCTTCCTAGGCGAGCTGGTAGAAATGTCCGAGCTAGGATGCGAGCTGCAGCTGCCAGGACTGAGGAAGACGAAGGTTACATTCTTACCATAATAGTCATAATATACAAAATGTGACGGATATAGAAAAGACACTTGATGTAAACAAAATCATAATACTAAATATATCATAATCTCATATCTTACTCTATTATCATGTGAAGAGTACAGGGGGGAAAAAACTTCATCGACAGGATGTCTGTATCTGGACTCTTAGGCGCAATAGCGAGTCATCTACTAAAGTAAAGTGAGGAAGCCAGTTTCCTACTTGGTTGTTCTCTTGCGGTAAACCTGATTCTTGTGAAACATGAGTCCGATACTTGTACAATAAGAGAAGAACCCACCAGTTTCCTGTTGCCAATATCCGCCTAGCAGACCTCAATTCAAAATGATTCCTCGTTAATCTAGGGGTTCTTCCCCTGAAATCTTCGCATCTTAATTTCTGAATGTTTCATGGATTTTAGCATTCTAAAGGTCCTTAAAAAGAGTTTGAAAGTTAAAATTGGTTAAGGGGAATTTGAAAGGAAATCAAGATTTAACTTAAACCTACAACAAGGATAAAAAAAAATTAAAATATATTACTTAGATATTTTTTATACTTGCTTTTGAGTATGGATCAAATTGTTTTAGTTGTGTTTAAGTATTGTCTTTTTTTAGCTTGATAATTCTGATGTATTGCTACAAGAATTACTAGCGTTTAAAAAAAGCCAAACTGGTGTTAAAGTATTACTGTAATGTTACACTAGTTGTTAACATAATCCTTAAATCGGTCTATGAAAGATTTTATGATTTTGTTTGTAAGTATCTATCTTTTTGGTAAAGCTCTATTAATTTTTGTTGATTTTATATCTTTTATAATTGGACAAAAAAAACTTAAATATCAAGTGTAGTATATGGTCCAGCATAAATCACTGTTTAAATATATTTTATTTGCATTAATAATTTTTCAGACGTGTATCCTAACGTGAATAGCAAACTGTTGTTATGTATGTCAAAGTACTGAGTGATAAATGAAAACTAAGTATGCCCAAGATCATTATTAGCAATATTTTTTTTAAGACTTTCTAGATCTCTACTAAGTTCAGGTTAAAAATAATTTGAAAATTTTTAGCTATTTTTCATAATTTGAAATGGATAGAAAGCAGAAGTATAGATAAACCTTTTTTTTTTTAAAAAAAACCTTTTTCTTGTTCCCTGAGGCAGTGTTTTAGTCTACTTTGATTATGCTTTGTTTCTTAAAATCTACAACTTGAAAATGAAATTGATTTTTAATGTAATTTAAATAATTTTGAAACCTTATTTTAATATTTTAAACTATTTCAGAAGATGATTATGATCCTTTGTCAGAAGAAATAGCCATGCCTGAGGGCAAAGTAGGGGCTAAAAAAAGAAAAAAGCTAGAACAAAAAGCAGAGAAGCGTAAAGAAAGAGAGGTTAGTCTTACAGTTATTTAACTAATATGTATTGACTTTTGCTAAAACAAACTGTTCTAACTTAAATTATAACTCCTGTCATAAACTATGTTGCTGTCTTTTTTTTTATCCCCTAATCTTTTGTCGCAAGTTTGTTTTCACTTGTTTTATTTTGTGCATTACACTATGCCATAGATTTAGAAAGTAGCAGATCTGCCCCTAGGGGGATAGGTGAAGCCATTTGTGAACCAGTATCCCATAAGACAGTATTTTATATTAACTAATTAAAACTTTCTACCAGTTTTGCTAGCATAAGTTTATAGCTGGATATGTATTGATAATTTCTGGCAGACATGAGGTATATATTCATAAAAGAAGCAGATTAAAAAAGCAGTTTTTATTGCATGTAACTCTTCGGCAAAAGCATTTTTTGTGAACCAGTATCCCGTGATGCATTGCGAAAATGGCAAAATGTGAATTCATCACACAATCGCCAGTTTGTATTGCGTTGTACGGGATTGCGCAATCGATGTTCAGATCTGCTACTTTCTAAATCTATGTACTATGCTGTAGAGCTTCTTTCAGTGTAAGTTTTAAAATTTGAATAATTCATATTATATTTACATTGGTTTTGTTTGAAAAAAACTATAAAAATAAACAGATACTCTGCAAATTTTTTATCGGTAGATGATAGTTGAATAAAAACTAAATTGTACTGCAATATGCAGTAGTTTTAGTCACCTTATTGCCAAGACTTAACGGCATATCTTGTACTGAATACATGGAAGTAATAAGGTGTTTAAACTTTATTAATAACGATTTTTTTTTATTATATCTTGTGCTCAAGTCAAGGGTCAAAACTCATCTTCAACATCATTTAATTTTTTGGTGTTAGATTTTACTACTTTTAGTCATTAAAACTGGTTATAATTACAATTTTTGTTAATTATTTCCTTCAGAGAGAATTGGAGGAGCGTGAGGAAAGAAAACAAAGGGAAAAAGAATTAGAAGAAAGAAGGAAAAAAGAAGAGCTTAGAGAAAAGGAAGAAGAACGTAAAAGAGTTAGTACTTAATATTCTTGAGTTATGTTTAAATACTGCGAAATGTTATGTGACAGTTTATTCTTTTAATGAATGAAATGTATTTAATTTGTTATCGATACTATTTATGTGTGGCTGTGTGTCTGTATAAAATCCGTCTTTGTCTGAACTGGGAAATGTAGAGATAAGATAAAGGATTCAGAATTCACATATTTTGATGGGTTAGTTATTCTGCTGTTTCAATATTTCAGCATTCTTTCATAAACAAGTCCTGATTTAAGTCAATATCATAAACTCAACATTACAAAATCAAACATTTCTAAATACCTTTATGGTCCTGCGAAATAAAAAATTAAAATTCAGTAAAAGAGTGTATGGGTTAAATTGAAAAGATTTTAATTTGAATACATTAATATTTAGTGAATAGTGCAAAT
This sequence comes from Hylyphantes graminicola, assembly GCA_023701765.1. Lineage (NCBI taxonomy): Eukaryota > Metazoa > Arthropoda > Arachnida > Araneae > Linyphiidae > Hylyphantes > Hylyphantes graminicola. Next base: position 39,332,263 of record CM043117.1, on the reverse strand, counting down.
GGGGGTATAAATTTTAGTTTAAAAAGTTTGATTTGTGGCAACACGTTTAGAGGAAATATTAGAGAAAATAAGAGATCAATGAAGTTTAGCAAACGTTTTCTGGTGTCCTATTTATTTTAATTATGCTACTTTACTAAGTTGAATTTGGTAAGAAGTTAGGTTTTTTGCTGGGTTTTAATTACCTACCCTTACTGTTTTGCAATTCATTTATTGAGTAGTAATTGAAAGTCAGGTATTGTTACATACCCCTAGTTAATTTTGTGTCATACCTGATCCCCTCTTCAATTAATACACAATAAAATTTGACAAAAGATGTTTAATAAAAAGTATATTTTTTTTTGTAAACATACTCGGAGAATTGGCAAAACATAAAACTATTCATTTAATTGTTAAAATGCTTGATGGATGCTTTTTTTTAAAAAAATGCCAATTTTACAAAGTTTCAAATTCTATTAAAATATATAACAATTACAATTTAAGTTTTTTTTTTTGCAAGTTTGATAGTTGGTTGTTTTGCATACCTTGCCTTTTTGCATACAGCTATGACATAATGTGTGATGTTTATGTTTGGTTGAATTAGAATGTTTTCTGATTTGTCAGGTTTCATCATTTGGCAGCTTAACGCAATTCATTGAATTAAGAGGGAATGGGCATGCTGGACCGGGGGTCTCCAAACTCAAGTGTTTCAATGTTAATCCAAAGGGAAAATACTATTTTGTCTTCTACATTTCTCCGGCTGTATTGAATACTTTTGCAAGCTGTTTTTTATAACAAATGTAGATAACTTACAGGTAACTAATTTTTAAAAAATGGGATTGTTGGGACCTGTAAGTTAGCTACATTTATCACATAAAAAATCCGTTTGTAAAAATATTCAATACAGCCGGAGAAATGTGGCAGAGAAAAAAAAAATTTCTCCATTGGATTAACACTGATGCAATTTGCTTTGGAGGCCTAGCTGTGATCCAGCTCGCCAATTGCCCCTTAAGACCAGTTGCTACATCATAGCTATTGGTGCATTGTTAGAAATTCTTCCATACAGCACCTGGTCTATAAACAAAGTTATTTACATTGTATTTTTTCTGTATATACAACCATGTCTTTTATGTTTCTACTGCTGAATTGTACCTTGCTTAGTAAGCATATTGTTGCATAGTTTCATACATCTAGCTTTCTAAAAGGGTATTATATTTCTTCTTTTAAATCTTATACATACACTTATTTAAATTGATAGACAAGAAAAGTACCTGACAAAGGGAAACACTTGGAAACATAACGATAGGAAAAGATAGAGAAAAGACCAAAGTGTAACAATTTTTAGCCTAACTTTTCTTTTTTTTTTTAATTCGAAGAATTAAAAAAAATGAAAAAGTAGGTATTGACATGCGGTCGATGTCCGTCCCTCTGTCCGTACCCCCCTTCCAAAATCAGTTCTATCAATCCGATCTTAAAAATTCTTTTTTATTAGAAAGGTATAACCTCAGACACCCAACTTTCATACTTTTTGTCCGTCTGTCTGTACGATAGGACGGACATAAATCTACAATTTGACGACGAATTTCCCATTGAATTAGCATTGAAATTCAATTTCGAGTCATTTTAATCTCTGAATTTAACTACAAATGCTACGGACAAGTGAGATACGTCAAAAAATTCAGCGCATTAAAATTAGAATACATTGAAAATTTCAGAAAAGAATTTGAATTCGAAGTACTTCAATTATTTAAAAAACTTCAAAATTTAATGCTCATTTAAAAAGCATAGGAAGCCATTTTTATTAGAATTAAATCCCCATTGCCATCCAACAATTGCTTGAGAAACTTTAATTCTTTTAGACAATAAATTAAAATAAATTAATTTTTGAGACATCGATCAATTTAAGATGACGTCACATATATATTTCACTACGAGATCTTTGTACATTGATATAAATTGTTTCCATTCTATTTAAAAGCGAGGAATATTACATATTAATTCTTTGAAATATAAATTTTTGCAAACGATTTAAGTTATAATTATTTAATTTTCGAAATAAAATAAATGAAACTAGCCGAATTCAGCAAGTAAATGTTTATTGAGGAGTATTTTTTTGGTTTTTGTTCTACGAAAAATTAAATAATTTATTTATAACTGCAAATAAAGCTGTGTTTAGTGAAAGATGCTGTGTTTACTTAGATGCTGGGTTTAGTGAAATTTATTTTAAATTTAATGTGGAAAAACGTTTGTTGATGTCACTTACTGTTACAAACCTAGTTTTTTCAAGATAAGAATTTTAGTAAGTATTTAAGTAACAGGAAAGTAGGCTATTTTAGTTCTTTAAGAACTTCTTGTTTAAAAACAAAAACTTGTTTTGTTTGATGATTGGTGTTGTTATAATATAATCCCACTTTCTGTTGATAAAGTATAAGTCAAATCATTTTAAACTTGTTAATTTTTAATGAAAATCAGCCCCAACACTGGCACTAAATATCTAAAAACTTGCTATGTGTTTTATTGATATAAAAGAAAGGAAACTGAAGGATTCACATTAATGACGCTCTTGTTAGTTTCATTAAAATTATTGTTTAAAATTTGCCAGGGTATTAAAATTAAAATAAGTTTTTCTTCAGTAGTTTTTTGCTACCGAATGTGGCCGATCTTTCTGTTATCAACAAATACTTTAATATTTTGTTGTTTTAAAAATGCTAAAATGTTTATCATTTCAGGAAGAAGAGGAAAAGGCTTTGAAAGAAGAACAAGAGAAAAGGGAACTTGAGGAATATTTGAAATTGAAAGCTTCATTTGACATTGAAGAAGAAGGATTTGACCAAGAAGAAAATGTTGATGAAGTAAATATAACTTATGTAACCGATTAATATTCCCATTATGTATTTTATATATTTTTTTTTTTCAATATGTGATGTGTTCATTTTAATGTATGGAAATAATGTTGGTCAAATCAATCAAACAGAACTATTTAACACTAACTAACTAACATAAATGCACAAGTTTTCCCATTCACTCAATAGTCTATTATTGGTTGCTTGTTTTTTTCCACATTACTTGAGCTAGGTTAATTACAAAACCTTTTCTTGTATTTTAAAATTGTCATAATTCTGGTACTGCAGCCCTTGAAGGGCATTGGTGTCCTTTAAGGGGGAATGGGCGTGCAGGACCGGGGGTCTCCAAACTCAAGTGCCTCCATGTTAATCCAATGGGAAAAAATTATTTTCTTTGCCACATTTCTCCGGCTGTATTGAATATTTTTACAAGCGGATTTTTTTATGTGATAAATGTAGCTGACTTACAGGTCTCTATCTTCCCACTTTTTGATATTGCTTCGAATATTTTGTGTAAAATAATTTATTGAATATTAAAAAAAATATTCGTACTAATTTCAAAAAGTGGGAAGATAGAGACCTGTAAGTCAGCTGCATTTATCCAAAAAAAAATCTGCTTGTAAAAATATTCAATACAGCCGGAGAAATGTGGCAAAGAAATAATTTTTTCCCATTGGATTAACATGGAGGCACTTGAGTTTGGAGACCCCCGGTCCTGCACCCCCATTCCCCCTTAAGGTTTTTCTTCATTCCTGTGAAACATGGTCGAATGACAACCCTGCACACCAAAATGTTTAAGTTTCTTTTTAAGTAGGATGATTGTAGCAACTTTTGTAATGTGAATTAGCATCTATTTCCTGCTGCCTTTTGTACTCTGATTTGGAGATGCATTTCATTCTGATCATTAATTTAAGAACCCAGATAATTGAGCTCATTAACTCTCTCTTATATAACTTTACTTCCATACTTAAACAATTCAGCCGGTAGTCCATACTGACTAGGAGACCTATAGTTTTTTTTTTAGATTTTTGATATCTAAAATTTCCTTCACAATACTCTCTCAGTCTATTCAAAACCTCTTGTTTTCTCCCAATTAAGTCACCTTTTCTTAGCCTACAGAAATTAGTTCTTGGTTGAAAACCATTTTTTGATTATCTAATTACTTTAAAATAGTTCATAGATTGTCTTTTCCAATACTGATATACAGTATTTTTTTAATCTATTATTTTCCCATTATCTTTTTTTTTTTTGCTCAAGTGAATTCTTTGCTTCTCTTCGTTTTTGTGTAAGTTTCATCACCATTTAGTATAAGTATAATCTCTAAGCCCAAATCTCCTCTGCAACAATCTCTTTCTAGCTCTATTTCTTTCCTTTAGCATTTTTTTTTCTGTGTTGTTTCTCTATGACCATTTCTCTGTGTTTTCCAAAATCAATCTAATTCTTCTCCATCTTTCCTCAATGTACAACTTCTTATTTCATGTTACTCATCTTCAATCCTCTATGCCCTTTATCTATTAACGTATGACCAATTTGGCTCTCAGTTATTCCACCTGGTGATTTGTTAGCCTTATGAATATCCTTGTGAGGGAAATAGTCATATTCTTTTATGCTGCAAAATTATTTTATAATTTCAATTCCATTTCCACTTGTTTCTTTGTGTACCAATCATAGGCAAAAAAAGAAGTTTTATTTTCTAAAATTAGCGTTTAAAATGCCTAGTACTTTCTTAACATCATGTTTAGTAGCTCAGTAACCCATGTGGAATAAATCACTGGTCAATAGGATACAATCTATTTATTAATATAAAATCAACTAACGACAACTACATTCTCATTGATGATAATCTGGACAGACATTCAATTAGATAAGGGAGTCCAAGGAATAATAAATAAGGTGGACTCAGGGTGCTTAAAATTATCTACGGGTTAAAGATTCTCGAGAGGGTTTCTCAGTAATTAGTCTGTTTTTCTTGAGCTCAGGAATCAGTCTACTTTTTTTGTGTTCGGACACTCTCTCACCAGAATCCTAGAGCCTCCCATCCGATGAAATTCTCCAATCCTAACTTTAATATCCACCCCTGTGTCCAGCCCCTAGGGGCTGTATGGTCGGTCACTTTGATAAAATTGTTACCTTAATTTTTGCTATTGGCTAAGCTTAGCTTTTGATATCCTCCTGAACATCTGCTGTTTACTTCGAAAACATCAGCATTTCCTGGAAGTCTTTACAATGATCCTGTCCAACCTATTGTGATGTAATGTCAAAAGTCCAGACACTCTGGCACGTTGACTCTGACTTACTGCTATTGTACAAAGACCAAAATATTTCCCCCCATCACGTTGAAGAACTCCAGCAACTGCCCCTGCCAGTGCTCCTTAATTCCCTACTTTAATGATTTCCGATAATTTGCTCAAGAGTAGCCCTATTCCAGGCTAATTCCAATTATTTGTAAAAATCCTCCACCTATTATTTCTCTTCAGACCATGCATGAGCACAGATTATTGTGATGTTAAACATCTTGCTATTCAGTCTTAAAGTGAGCAATCTATTGTTAATAGTCTATCTCACTCTGTCTCATAGAGTTTGCCACGATAAACCCTGCCTGAAAATCCATCACTCAAGAAAAGAATAGCATCTTTAAAATCAATTATATATCTACCCTTCCATCTAATTCCCTACAGTGCAGCAACAGTGAAAGAATAACTCTGAAGCACATTTCTTAGTTCTTTAAGTGCTCCTGCATGACTCAAACTTAATACATTCCAACTTACCATATACCAATCTCTAGACCTTTTTCCATATTCAAGTCATCTCCAGTCAGTAGTCTAGTTTACTTTTCTTTAAAGCTTCAAAACAGTAGGTTCTGAACAGGGCAGGATTGTTAATCAGGTACCCAACCTGGAACACCGGTCTTCTGATATAATACTTAGGGGCAGGGTACCTGTCTATGCCCCGGATGCTGGGTACTCTTTTTAGTCATCTTCTACAACACGCTTGGACTATGTGGGGACTAGATTCTTACCCCATAGTCACCACAAAGGACATAATTTGTTTTAATCTCATATAATTTATAATTTAATTTTCTTGAACCACTTCTTTATCTAGGCTTTCGGTCAAAGTCTATACACAACTTGACTGTTGACTCTTTATTATAGTAGTATTCATAGGTTTTTTCATATAATTTTGCTAAAAATTACTATACTTTTCATTCTATACCATAAAGTACAGATTAAAACTTATTTATCTACCTTAGCATTAAAACTATTTTAATCTACCTTATTTTGGCTGCTTTTATGTTATGTTAGAGTTGTAGTATTAACTACGTGTTTTTCTTCTATAGGGCAATAAATTCCAAGAATTCATTGATTATATAAAGGTTAGTATTGAATGCATTTATTTAATTTATGCCTCTACATTATGTGTGCTGTGTAAAATATAAATACAGTGAAAGCTTTTTTCCTTTGTCTATTTGTGACAAACAGACAGCACATTTTCCTTTTATTTTACTTAAGTATGTCAAATAGAAATATATTGATAGACACCTTCATGTAACTAAATTACACTTATAAAGTTTTAATAAAAGTATAAATTATTTTAAGTGAAATATGCATAGTTAAATCCAGATTTACCTGATCAAAAAAAATGTAAGTAACCAAAGCTATATGGTGTATTTGGCAAAATTCGTTACATGATCATAAAAAACCCCATCGGTAGTAGTTTTCCGACTGTGTTTTCATTATTGCTTTGATTCGATTGACTTTGCACTAGAACTACTGTGGAATTCACTCACAGTTGTGAAGAGGTTAAAACAAAATTTTGATTGATAAATATTTCATTGCATTTTTAAAGATTTTTTATTCGTGTTTAAAACACAGCAATATTTTTATAAATAGAATAATAATTATTTAGAATTAAACATTATTTTTATTTTATTAATAAAATAAGCAATGTGTCTATGTTTATTTTTGAATCGTGTGTAAATTTAAATTCTAATTCAATATCTTATCGTAGTAAATTCTAAAAGAAATATACTACACTGCGATCCAAAAGTTTAGACAATGACGTTTTTTAGTTGTAAAATTTAGATTTGTGAAATTAGAATATCAAAACATCTTTATATATATTAAATGCGTATTTTGAAATGCTATAATTGAAACATAATTGCTTGATTTGCTATAACAATTTTTAGTTTCATAAAATAAAATTTTGTATGGCCCCAAAAGTTTAGACACAAATACGAGATTATGCTAATTTAAAGTACAAAATTGCCTAATTTCGCATTTTTATTGTTGAATTATCTATTTTTTATGTGATAAATTAAAAAAAAAACGATATCCGGTGAACTAAGCAGATTTTATAACGATATTGGTTCAATTTTACACCAGACAGACAATTAAGCCATATTAAATCTTTATTCAAATCCCATTTGCTTCAAATTTGCAATTTAACATATCTAAATACGAACCGAATGAATACCAGTCCATCACCTTAAAGTTTTGAAACGAGTTCGTGGATTTAGAGACATGCATTGACCAATTTTCTTCATGAAAAGTGCAATCTTTCCCATATAAAATCACAAAATAGCGACATATCATTCTATTTTGCACTTTAGTACAATGCAGTGATAGTCACCTCTTCAAAAACGACAAAAAAAGTAGGAAATTTTAACGCAAGTTCACTCCACACAAGTACGAAAGTTCCTTCTTCATACTAAAATTTGAAGTTTCTTGAGAAAAACCGGTTTCTTTGAACGGTTACAATTTAACCGGTCTCTTTAGTGCTGTTTAAACACGTTCGGTTTAACCGAACATTGAAAAATATGCTTTTGAAAACACCGGTTTTTCCCCTCAAAAACTTAGCATCAAAGTGGTAGTTTGTAATGGTGTCGAGTGAATTTACTTTGAAATAACCTAATTTTTTTGGTGTTTTTGAAGAGGTGACTATCTCTGCATTGTACTAAAGTGCAAAAAAGAATAATCTGTTGCTATTTTGTGATTTTATATGGGAAATACTGCACTTTTCATCAAGAAAATCGATCAATGAACGTCTATAAGTCTACGAATTCGTAGCAAAACTTTAAGGTGATGGGCTGGTATTCATTCGGTTCGTATTTAGATATGTTAAATTGTAAATTTGAAGCAAATATGATTTGAATAAAGATTTAAAGTGACTATATTGTCTTTTTGGTGTGAAATTGTACTAATATCGTTATTAAATTTGTTTAGTTTACCAGATATCGTATTTCTTTAATTTATCATATAAAAAATATATGATTCATCAATAAAAATGCAAAATTAGGTCATTATGTACTTTAAATTACCATAATCTCGTATTAGTGTCTAAACTTTTGGGACCATACAAAATTTTATTTTATGAAAAAAAAATTGTTATAGCAAATCAAGCTATTATATTTCAATTATAGCATTTCAAAATACTTCTTTAATATATATAGGGATGTTTTGAAATTCTACTATCCCAATTCTAAATTTTACAGCTAAAAAACGTCATTGTCTAAACTTTTGGATCGCAGTGTATAATAACAGGAATATGCTATAGTGTATAGTATATTTTTAAAGTTATCGTAGTAAATTCTAAAAGAAATATACTATAATAACAGGAATATGCTATAATGTATAGTATATTTTTTAAAGTTAATCACACCACACCAGTTTATTTAGAAAGAAGATATATATATATATTTAAAAAAGGCCACTAAAATATTTTAATATAGGCAGTTTTAACAGATATTGACATGTAAAAAGCTTCCTGTAAAAATGTTGTGATTTGTAATTCCAGTCACAAACCTATGTGTTTTATTATTGCATTGTAGTTTTGATTTATGTTAATGCATATATTTCCAATTCTAGTTGGTATGCTAAAAATTTTGGATTTTTAAATTTTCAGAGTCAAAAAGTTGTTTTAATGGAGGACCTAGCTTCTCGTTTTAAACTTAAGACACAGGCAAGTGTAATTTTATTTTAGTTCTTTGTAACTTCTTGTTTAGTTCTTGTACTTTTGGCAATTGCCAATTGAATTATACCTTTATTATTCTTTATTAAAATTTAAAATGTAAAGATAAGAATTTAAGGAGCATTTAAAGCAGTATGTGGGTCTCCAAACCCAAGTCGTCTCTCTCTGTTAATCCAAAGGAAAAAATAATTTTATATGCTGCATTACTTTGTATTCAATATTTTTACAAGCTGTTTTATATCTGATAAATGATGTAGCTGGCTTATACATGGATCTATAATACCACTTTTAAAATTTCTTTGAATATTTTTTAAAAATTTCAATGAATAATTTTTATAATGATGTATTCAAACCAATTTCAAAAAGTGAAATTATAAACCACTGCAAACCTTTTACATCTATCATATAAAATAAAAGATTTGTAAAAATATTTAGTGCGGCCAAAATAATTTAGTTTGACAAATTACAATGAAAGGGCCCTCTAGAAGGGAGGAGCATAGGCTTTATAGCCCATTACCCCACTCACCAGTAGTGACACAGTCATAAGAGACACACAAAGAAAGGATCACACTAACACATAGACAAATAACATCATTTATTGACAAACACAAACATCTATGTATTACTGGGATTTGAACCTTAACCCAGAAGCTCCAAAGGCTAGCTCCCTAACCGTTGTGCTGCCGGGTCGGTAAAATAATTTAGTTTAGAAAATTATTAAATCCATCCTTGTAACATTTACAAAAACAAAAAAGCAACTGATCTACACAGTGCATTCATTTTATAAAAAGACCAACACATAGTTTGTGAGTGAGTGTAGGACCTACTACAGTATCTACCTATGACTAACTTTTAAAACTGAAATTTGAATGCCAACTGGAAAAATTAATAGATTTGTCACGCATTCTATTTAGTTCAATTCAAAATTGTGTTTGGGATTATTCTCATTTTTGTCTCTATTTAATATGCATGTTTTAGGCTCCTGGCATTTACAAATCAAAATATTTTTCTCGAACTTCTTACTCTGCTTTTTGTATAGTTTTGCAAAATATCTTTGATAGTTATTTAGTAATGTTGAAACATTAATATGTATTTATACATTCTAAATAACTTTTGAAAATTGTTATAGAATTACCATTTATGTCATCACAGATGCTAACCTCCCATTCAAAAACCTATCAGATTTATCAAAGCGACATTTTACTTATAAGCTCTTCTTACTTGAAATCTAGATAAATATAGTTGTTTTTTTAATGTTTTCTATACATTACCATTAACGGTTGTTTTGACTACAAACTTTAGTATTGCTATTTTTAAAAAAGTACTACAGATTTCGATTTGACAGATGAGTATATAAATTTTCTTATGAATATTTTTTTCCAAATTTAATTTAAAATAACAAATTAAGTTATTTAAACTGTATCTAGAATTTTAAGTTGTCAAATTTTAGGTTATTAGATAATATGCATGCAGGAATTATGTTTATTAATGTTTTTCTTTATGCAAAATTGTAACATTGCTAAAAAAAAAATCAGTTTTCAATATGAATATTGAAACAATAGCTGAATGCAGTAATTCCTTAATTCAATATCAGAAACTGCATCATGATTATTTTACTATCCTATAATGCAGGGGTTCCCAACAGAGTGGTACGCGGGAATATTTCAGGTGGTACGCGTGAGTGATGTGAGCAACATGCTCTAAATAGCTACTCTACGCATGTGCAGTGAGCACGCAAACATATTACTCATTGTTCTAAACTTTAGCATGATATTAAGGAGAAATCTTTAACTTCCGGGATCTGATTTTGCCGAGTTTGTATTATTTTTTACTTGCATGTTTTAGACCTATAGGTAATAAACAAAACTGTAAATTAATACCATTTTAATATTTTTATTTCTCCTTTATTATAAGCATGTCATAAATAAACAAATATCTAACCATTCAATACGAAATTTTCTCAGGAATTTTACTCAAAAAACATTTGAACATTTTCAGAAAAGTAAATATTATATGTTTATTAAAATATTTAGGTCTGGTGGTACGCCAAAATTTCTCAAGAAGTCAAGTTCTACGCAGGTTCAAAAAGGTTGGGAACCCCTGCTATAATGGAAAAAATATCAGTGTTTCATTTATTTATACCATAAAACAAAAGTTTTATGAATTTTCATGACCTTTTATTATAAAACTTCTTTTAACTAGTACTTTAAAGTAACATTTCGATTTCATTGCACCTTCCCTGCAACAAAACACCTTAAATTAAATTTTTTTTTAGGAAGCTATTGACCGCGTTCAAGACCTCTTGGCACAAGAATGGCTGGTTGGAGTTATTGACGACCGTGGTAAATTTATTTATATATCCAAAGAAGAACTGGAATCTGTTGCCCAATTCATTCGACAGAGGGGTCGAGTCTCCATAGCCGAACTTGTGGAATGCAGTAATTCCTTAATTAATCTGCAGCCAGATGCTCCGGAACCAGTGGAAGTAGCATCCTGAAACTGAAATTATAAATAGTTTATTGTTTATATGTGTATTTAGATTTTAATTAAAATCTGTTGTTTCTTGGATGTTTGCATTTAATTGCTTTTAAAGTTATCAGCAGATGGTGCAGGTATAACACAGTTCGACAAAAAAAGGCAATTGTTTGTCCTGTCGCTACTTTGGCGATTTTTTGCTTTTTTGGTGGTCCAGTAATGAAGAAATGACATTTTTAGCCCAAGTTTAATGGGGGGGATTTATCAGAGATAAAAAAAAAAGAGATTTGTTAACGTTTTTTCATAAAAAACCGCCTCTTTGACGTTTTTTGGCTACAAACAACCTGTAAACCTTCATGCAACTGGTTCTTACCTCTATGGGTGTTAAGTGAGTACCGATGGGCCATTTTGGAACTCTAAAACTGCTCCAAAACTGTCTAAACTAGCAATTTCTGGCCCCAAACGCCATTTTTTGATGTTATTTCACGTTTTTTTTGCGTATGGAGGTATGATTACGTATCTGAATCTGCTTTCGAAATAAAATTGAATGTGAACACCGAATAAAATGACGAACTTTTATACGCTAATCAACCCGAACATGGCCAGAATAGGCAATTTACTTTGCAAATAGTGCTATTTTTCGCTAGTATTTCACGTTTTACCGCGTATATTTGGCTTTACACTTAATGAAAATGTGCCAATGTCTGTCTGTAGCTACTCAGTGAACACCGACTGACTTTTCTGACACGTTTGCAATACATGAACATCGCACAGCTGGCTAAAATAGGCAAATTTCTAGCCAAAGATTGCAAGTTACGTTTTAGCCGACAGCCATTGTGCGGGCAAAAAGAGTTACGATCGTGTGACGGACCGGGACAAATCTGTCGTCGGCATTTTGTCCCGGTCCGTCGTTTGCAAGTCTCACAGCAAAAGCAGAAAAACTCATAATCTTTTCAGTTCAAACATAACTTGCAACTTTTGACTAGAAAATCGCCTATTTTAGCCAACTGTGCGATGTTCCTGTTTGCAAACGTGTCGGAAAAATCCGTCGGTGTTCACTGAGTAGCTACATTACATCGGTACATTTCATTGGACATCGGTACATTTTCATGAAGTGTAATGCCGAATAGTAGCGATAAAACGTGAAATACTAGCGAAAAATTGCACTTTTGGACAAGTTAATTGCCTATTCTTCCCCTTATTGAAATTGGGCTAAAAATGACATTTATTCATTATTGGACCACCAAAAAGCAAAAAAATCGCCAGAGTAGCTTCGGGACAAACAATTGCGTTTTTTTTGTTGTTGTTGTTGTTGTTGTCGAACTTTGTAATGGTAAATTAAATGGTGTTTTTTAAACAACTACTTAGAAGGTTTTTTTTTAAAGGTATATAAACATTTTTCTACAACTCTAAATATGGATTTTGTTAGTTTGTCGTATCGATTCTATAGGCATTTATTTGATGACTTCTAGAATTGTAAATCAATGAGTGTTTTATTAAGAATCTGGAGTATAAAATAAATTATAAATGTAAGTTTTATTTTAACTAAAAGTTTTGCGTATCAAATTATAAAATTTATTTATTTAACAAGAAAACACTTGTTCTTTGGAAAAGTATTAAAAATATTATCAAATCGGCTGTTAGTTACTGATTTTATTACAAAATGCATTCATGTTTTGCATTGGAACTTTTTTTTAATTATTTAAAATAAGCTGAAAATCAATGTCTTAAGCTATAGTAACACTGACTGCCACAAACCTCCTTTTTTTACTTACCTAAAATACATATTGTATTATTTGTTCAAATGAACACCAAAGGCTTAATACTTAATTAACTACAAAATTATGACAGATAATTTTCACTCTGGATTTGCATAAGTACGAAAGTATTGAGAGAAATATTTATCATTTTTATTGTATTTGATACTAGTAGTATGGTCCCGCCTTACTGAGAACCCGTTAACTTCGCATTGCTTCCTTTTAGAGGCATGCTTACTTGTGATTACACTCAAATAATATACACTCAAAATAAATAAATTCGTGTTGGTGCATGCGCACTTAAAAAAGCAAACTCTAACAGAGGATAAAGCAGCCTTAGGGCGAGCGCATATCTCAACCAAACTCAATCAATCAAACTAATAGAGGATGGCGTCAAGCCCCCGTTTCGGCCCGGTCCATGTATTTTTAAGCCCTGTTATGGTCCCGCAATCCCACGTGGATGACGTTTTTTTTTAAAACTAATTATATTAATTAAAAATCACAATCAAATATGAAAAAACTAAGCCTCAGGTGCACACGAAAGGTATTAAAGGGAATCTATATTAAAAATTTCGAATTTTTAGGGCAGTCTAAGTAGGTCTTTTGCGATCCACAGACATACACACAGACAGACTCTTTCTTTTATTATTATAGATTTTAATGAACAGAAGCATTGCATACATTTTCTTAATTAATAAATCAAAACAAATATGTGTAATTTAATTTTAACAAAATTTAGTTCCAATTGAAAATTCTTTTTGATTTGAATATGGTAGCAATTTTTATAATTCGGCTTTTTTTTCTGTTTTTCTTATCTTCACAGTGCATGTTCACTATTCATTTTATTAAATGGCCGACTTCTTTTTCGGTTTAGACGTCTTCTTTGCAGCTTTCTCCGTTCCAGCAAACTTCTTCATTGATGGGGCCAACTTGGTTCTTCCGGCATCCAAGGACGCGCTCGCTTCTGTCCGGCATGTCCTTTGACATCGCAGTTGGTACCGAGTCCTTCTCCAATCGTGACATCGAGGTTCATTAAACGGAAATAGAAAGTTATTTCATTAGCTGTTTTTCTTATCTTCACAGTGCATGTTCACTATTCATTTTATTATAAGACCGACTTCTTTTTCGGTTTAGACGTCTTCTTTGCAGCTTTCTCCGTTCCAGCAAACTTCTTCATTGATGGGGCCAACTTGGTTCTTCCGGCATCCAAGGACGGGCTCCGCTTCTGTCCGGCATGTCCTTTGACATCGCAGTTGGCACCGAGTCCTTCTTCAATCGTGACATCGAGGTTCATTAAACGGAAATAGAAAGTTATTTCATTAGCTGTTTTTCTTATCTTCACAGTGCATGTTCACTGTTCATTTTATTAAAAGACCGACTTCTTTTTCGGTTTAGACGTCTTCTTTGCAGCTTTCTCCGTTCCAGCAAACTTCTTCTTTGATGGGGCCAACTTGGTTCTTCTTTCTTCTGGCATCCAAGGACGCGCTCCGCTTCTGTCCGGCATGTCCTTTGACATTGCAGTTGGCACCGAGTCCGTCTCCAATCGTGACTTCGAGGTTCATTAATCGGAAATAGAAAGTTATTCCATTAGCTTCGAATGAGTGGTTAGGTCGAACACTTTTATTAACATCAAGATTACCCATTTCCGTAATTTTAAGAAGTAAAGTTATAAAAGTTTAAAGTATTTGATAACTTTGAACTGATAATGGAAAGCGATGTAAGATCTTTGAATTTAAATTTATCAATTCGAGAAAAAGGTACGTTTTCGCGAGTGATGAAATTTTAAATCAGTGACGCGTTTATGGATGTTGAGGCCATAGGCGGCTTCCGAATTTGGATGACTGTTGTTCTAAAATACGACGCCAGTCGCCAATAGCCCTCGTGTAGCTCTAGTGCGACGATGATTCCAACCTAACCAAGCTTCCGAATTTGGGGCCTCTCGCCTCCCCCCCCCCCTCCTCAACACAAATTGGAATTTAAAAATTCTTAATACTTGTACAAATGATGATGAAAAAAACATGATGAAGGATGAACCAGTTTGAAATTAAGATTCTTCCCTTCCCTTTTTTAAAGCATGTAAGGCTGGTGACGCAATCGGGGCTAAAAAAAAGAACCATGTTCTTGGCCAGTGGTTCCCAACCTTTTCTGGACCATCGCCCCTTTCGTTAGGTTGACTACCATATCGCCCCCTTTTAATTTTTATGTTCTCTCCAATTATAATTTGAGTTAAAATATAACTAATACAGCAATTTTATCATTTTAAATACTAACTCTAACTACCTTTTTTAAAAACAACCAAAGCAGCTTTATCTGGCCACTCTTAAATGAAATAGAAAAAATAAAATGTTTATATTAAAAAAAAATTTGTAAAAAACAAAGGTTAAATAATTAACTAAGATCTTTAAACTGGATTTGGCAAAATTTAAAAAAGTTGACAATAAAAATTAAAGAAAAAAATTGAATGTTTTTTTTTTTTTTTTAATTTTATCTTTTGTTAAGTTCATTTGCAAGTATTTGAGGCAAATGTCCAATTGATTTCTTTGTTTAGTAAGGAGCTATGTAGTAACAAAACCAATGAAGCAACTCCTTTTTCAGCTAAATATGTTGAAGGGTATGAGATGAGAAGTGGTTCGGTTTTTACCACAGTTGTGGATAATTGTAAAATAAGTTTAACCCTTTCAGTCCCAGTGATGCCATTTGGAATCATCACTTTCAATGTTTTTTTTTCCAAATGTTTATGTCCCGTTATGACATCCAAACAAATATCATTCGATTCTTCACACTTTGTTCTATTAGACAGTATTTTACATTAATCTCAATAAAAGTCATAACTACTATTTTTTTTTATTTAGAAAATAGCTAAAAAGCGTTTCACCTTATTTTTGAAAAGTTCACTTCAGTTCCAAATATTTAAAACGCAATTTAAACTATTTTGGTTAAAATAATTACTAATTTTTTTAATATAATATGGTCAAATACCTTAAAAGATATAACTCGAAGTGTTTTTTAGGTATTATTATGTTTGCATGCAAACAGTTGTAAGTCTAGGTATTTGTTATTAATTTTGAAATTTGGGGGCCCTCGCAATCTTGGGGCCACAGGCGGCCGCCTCTAGCGCCTATTGGTAAACGCGTCGCTCATTTTAATGGGCTTGTTTCACGCGGTACAGAAAACAGCCAATGAAACCGCAGTTCATAGCGCTTGATATCATAAGAAATATTCCCATTGGTTGGTTTTAAAAATAAAATTGTCTTTTTTTTTAAAGATGCCAGCTTCAAATTCATTAATAATAAAATAACGTAGAAGATTTCGGGCATGCTCAAAATTTTTGATGGGGTTTTTCGAAAAAATTAATTATTTTAAACTAGCAAATAGATAGCCGTTCTTCGCACGGACAACATACAAATCGATCCTAGTGTATGTATCATTTAATCCGTTATAGGACAATAGACGTATGTTTATTGTTTTCACTAGAGTGAAGAATCCCGTTACTTATATTACCTTGAAATTCAAAATTAAAAATACGCTATAAAATTTACAGATAAATGCCATCGTAATTTCACGCATAAATTCTTTTTAGCTCATTTGGCGCGTTTTTGCTAATTTAGCGAGGAAAAGATTTTGCTACAAACACAAACATTCAACTGTAGTGCGATGACCTTCACACAACCAACCAGTTTTTAAATTATTTTTAAAAAATTGTTCTCATTCGGCTCTTTTTTTTTGTAATAAATTGGCGAGTCTGGCAAAGTATTTGGCAAAAAATGACGACATGAAACCCTCAATGCAGATCTAAAGTGATGACCTTGAACAACCGTCATAGTTTAGTAGTGACTTATGACTTTCTTGGTGGGGGGCAAGATCGCCAGGCACTGCGACTATAAGTCTATTGTACTAAGCCCCAGAAATGACACAAGCACAAGAGACACGCAAAGAAAGAGACGACACAAACACATAGACAAATAACAACATTTATTGACAGTCACAAACATCCATGCCTGACCGGGATTCGAACCCGACCTCAGCAGCTCCAAAGGCTAGAATCCTAACGAGTGTGCCACCGAGGCGGCAGTTTAGTAGTAGCTTAACTGTGCATTTATTGCTTAAATACTCATACATACAGTCAATAGAACAATTAATAAAGAATTAACAAATAATAAAATCCTAGAATGAAAACTGGTGGGAATTACGTCGCATAAAACATGTCAATTCTTTTTCAAATTGTGAATTTAGTTTCTGAAGATAATAGCAGCAAAATAAAATAAAAAAAATTATTTTTAAATATTTTCGCAAAAGTTTATTTTAATTTTTTCAGCCGATGGCAACATGAAAGGAAAAAATTATCGAATTTGAGCGAAAGTGGTGTACTTTTTTCAGAAAATTCAAATTTTCTTTAAAAAAGGAACAAATATGAAAAAACTATGCCTCAGGTGCACACGTTGGTATTAAAAAGAATCTATATTAAAATTTTCGAATCCTTTAGAGCAGTCTAAGTAGGTCTTTTGCGATCCACAGACACACTCTTTCTTTTATTATTATAGACTAGCTTTATGAACCCGGCTTTGCACGGGTGTATCACTATACGGTGATTGTTTTTTAATATAAAAAATAACTTATTTTTCAATAAACCCCAGACTGTGAGCTCCATGGGGAGAATCACCCATGTGATCATTAAGTTTAATTTATACCTTCAATCAAAATAATAATACACTTCTTAATTTATAACATTCACAATACATCTTTGCCCTACTTTGCAGGGCCAGACTTAAAGATTTGTCGCATGTAGGCTACGATTGATTTGCCGTTCCTGTCACGATCCCCCCCCCCCCCCCCCCCCCCCCCCCGCCTTCGGTTAAAGGTAGCTGGTTGGCAGCAAATAGGGTGGTATGTGCTGTTTAAAATAGATACACATAATAGAATCATCTATGTAATTTTACACACTAAATCGAAAGCGAAATAGGCGAATTTTTTAAACAGTTCCACTATTTTTCGTTCAACTTCGAAATCCTGGAGGAGGGGTGCAATTGCCTTGCCCTCGCCGCGACCATGTTTACTTCGAAATATTAGTAATACGTTAAATATAGTTTTCTGGTTTAAAAGTTTTCGTATCTTGAAAATATATTTTTTTAATGTTAAATGCCGCTTTAATTGGTCGTAAAATTTGCCGCTCCCAAAAAATTCGCCGCTCTAGGCTACAGCCTATTTAGAAATCCGACCCTGCTACTTTGGTTTATTAACTTACCATATATATACCTTTAATATAAATCAGACATCCAATATGCCCTATTGATATCTTATATTCTTACCGAGATATAACTGGCTACGTTGCAGCTATCTTAATCACTCGCGGGATTTAGTGGGGATCTAGAAACGCGAAACATGGCGATGCCATCCATTTCGCTTGAGTCCCCTGTGCGAATAGGGAATCGAATGCTGCCTTCCATTAGGTCCAGGGTTTGTCACGTAAAGCAAACATTAGATGAATTATAGAAGGGCATTTTCATGTGGAAAACGCTCGATTATACTTTATATAGCGAAAGATTCCGTGTCACCACTTTAGTGGTATTGCCGGTACCATAATGCGAGTAGTATAAATAACACTATCCTGCAATGGATATGGTGTTGCCGGTACCATAATGCGAGTATAAATAACACTATCCTGCAATGGATCTATCAACTAATTCACATGTTTTAGATGTTTAGACACTGAAACCAGATAAAGTGGTGCGAAATTTGGTACTTGTAGTATAGTGTGCAGTATGCCATCGACCTGCGAACTTTCGACAAATCATTTGGCTCTAGTTTTTCGGCAAAAAAATTAAAAATGAATAAACTATACTCATTGTTAATTATTACTCATTTTAACTTTTTGTACAATTATATTATACTTTTTTCGTTTTTATATGGGTGTTTTTTGTATTAAAATAAAAATATCGTGTTTGGAGATAATATTGGGTTATCCAAAAAGAGTCAATAGGATAATACCCAAGTACCAATAATCCATCACGTCTTAACGTTTAAAAGTTAAACTTAGCGCTATAAGTAAAATTCTTTGGAACCCTTTCTGTAATTCTTTATATTTTAGTAATTGCTACTATTTTTTTTAAATTAAATTGTTCTTAAAATAACATCTATTGTTTAGTAGGATACCGAAAATTCTACTTCAGATGATGATTCGCAAAGAAAACTCGATTGAACGACGAAGAGATCAAAAGAATAAAAAAAATGGTAATAAATTAATGAATTCATCCGTTGTAAACTCAAGGAAAATTGACCAAAAAAATAACCGCTAAGAATAAGAAAATTGAATTGCAGAATTCTGTAACCAATATACTCAAGAAATCAGTTATTGCTAGAAGGTTCCGATGAAGATGGAGAGACTGTGGGGAGAAAAAAACACAAATTGAACAGTTGCTATAAAGAAGAAAAAGAAGAACAGTACCATCATTGAGGGTGCAAGAGCTGCGAAGAATTAAGTTGTGGAAAAGACGTAAGAAAAAACAAGAAGTTCTTAAAGAACTAAAATAGCCTACTTTCCTGTTACTTAAATACTTACTAAAATTCTTATCTTGAAAAAACTAGGTTCGTAACAGTAAGTGACATCAACAACCGTTTTTCCACATTAAATTTAAAATAAATTTCACTAAACACAGCATCTTTCACTAAACACAGATTTATTTGCAGTTATAAATAAATATTTAATTTTTCGTAGAACAAAAAACAAAAAACTACTCCTCAATAAACATTTACTTGCTAAATTCGGCTAGTTACATTTATTTTATCTCGAAAATTAATTAATTATTACTTAAATCGTTTGCAAAAATTTATATTTCAAAGAATAAATATGTAATATTCCTCGCTTTTAAATAGAATGAAAACAATTTATATCAACAACAAAGCTCTTGTAGTGAAATATGTATTTGACGTCATCTTAAATTGATCGATGTCTCAAAAATAAATTTATTTTAATTTATTGTCTAAAAGAATTAGAGTTTCTCAAGCAATTGTTGCTATGGCAATGGTGACTTAATTTTAATAAAAATGGCTTCCTATGCTTTTTAAATGAGTATTAAATTTTGAAGTTTTTTTAAAAATTGAATTACTTCGAATTCGAATTCTTTTCTTAAATTTTCAATGTATTCTAATTTCGATGCGCTGAATTTTTTGACGTATCCCACTTGTCCGTAGCATTTGTAGTAAATTTCAGCGATTTAAATGACTCGAAATTGAATTTCAATGCTAATTCAATGGGAAATTCGTCGTCAAATAGTAGATTTATGTCCGTCCTATCGTACAGACAGACGGACAAAAAGTATGAAAGTTGGGTGTCTGAGGTTATACCTTTCTAATAAAAAAAGAATTTTTAAGATCGGATAGGTAGAACTGATTTTGGAAGGGGGGTACGGACAGACAGACAGACGGACGGACGGACATCGACCGCATGTCAATACCTACTTTTCATTTTTTTTTAATTCTTTGAATTAAAAAAAAGAAAAGTAGGCTAAAAAGACTCCAGCTACTTCTGTAAAATCTGCCTCGGTGGTTGCCAAAATCAAAAACAGTTTCAGAAAACTCCAGCCAAAAAGTCTAAATCTGTTAAAAGTTACCACTATGTATTTGGACTTCATATCTTCGAAAAATATTTGATAATGTTATTTAAATTAGGTGGTAAAGTTTTATAAAGCAAAATTAAAAATTTACTCGGTGAGAGAGACTTAAAATATCTTCTTAAAAGGGTGTGGGTATATCTGTAAGTACTCATATACTAATGTTTTAGTTCTTCATTTTGCAGATTCTGAAAGTATTTATATTCTTTTTTAAGAAATGCTACCTTTTGATATTGTTGTTTTTTATATGAGCTCTTCAACCTATTCTTTTGGATTAAACTTTTCCATACATAGTGATTCCAAAAAAAGCTTACTCGTGAAAGAGAGCACTTAAAAAAATTAAATACACTGTTAAAAACAAATCTATAAAGTAACAGCACATTTGTTATTTCTTGCATCACAATATTGTAATGTTTTTTTTTTCACCTCAAAATGGGGGTTCTTAACGTACAGCACTTTTACCATTACACTGTGATGGCAAATTATAAGGATAATTTTTTGTACGGTGTAGTGTACTTTAACAAGTAAAATTGAAAAACAGCCCGCACGTCTAGTTCCATAACATCCTCAATTTTGCAGACTAAGTATCAGCAATATCTTTCTTTAAGGCTCACGGCATCTTTAACTTTTTATTATTCAAGTACAAGTGTTTCCCTTCAGTTTAGTTAGCGTTATTCTTCTTGGTTCATTTGAAAAATAGAAAAAATCATTTGAAATTTTGTTTTAATTAAATAGTTCACTTTAGCAAATAAACTTTAAAAACAACCCGCCTTTAGTACCATAAAATCAAAAAATGCCTGCAATGTTTCCCCAACTTGGTTTAGTATACTGAGAGCAAGTGTTTCCCATTTAGTTTTAGTTGTAGGTTCTTTTTTTTGTGGCACGACCCCACTAGATGGATCACCGGAAATGTCACAGCCGTCTCACACCACCCTCGCAACTTATTTCTCTTTCTCTCGCCATATGGGTGACAACCTGACAACCACTTCATTTTTATAAGGGACTAGAAGTAAATGAATTTTCAAACTTAAAAAATCTAATTAAGCAGCTGGAAGCAATTTGAAAAGTATACACTCTTAAATCAAGAGAGTGAAAACCACTCATATAGGAGAAGTGCATTTTCGTCACTGGAAAGGAGTGAAAATTAACCCAGACTGAGTTAAAATCACTCGTTTGGAGTGATCCTGTCGGAGTTTTAACTAAAGAAAAGAGTGAAATCCACTCCGATAATATAAGTGCATTTTCGACACTGATAAGAGTAAAAACTAACTCGGACTGAGTTAAATTCACTCGTTTGTTTTAAGAGTGCATTAACTTATCTCCTAATTTAATTTGTTTGCATCCTCTTTTCTTTAATATTAATTTAAATATATGATAACAAGTATATACAAATAAACATTGCATTAATATAAAGTAGAGCAGTGTCATAAGTAGAGACTGGTTTCAATTGTGGCTTATTTTGAAAAGGTCAGTTGGAAAAATAAATCTCAAATTTAATTAGGAAAAACAATACTTCTGATATACTTAAAAGTTATTAATTCAATTAACTGTTAAAATAGTGGAAACTTTGTTAGTGAAATATTTCCATGAATCGATACTTTTTTTTTTTGTTTCTGACATATGCATGAATGCACATACCATACACAATCCCTTCAAAACCATTAAGTAATGGATTAATCAACGAAATGCATCTTTGATCGAAACGGATTGTTATAAACATGTAACACATATAAGGGGCCCGGATGGCTGAGTTAAATTCACTCGTTTGTTTTAAGAGTGTATTAACTTATCTCCTAATTAAATTTCGCTTCCATCCTCTTTTCTTTAATATTAATATAAATATATGATAACAAGTATATACAAATAAACATTGCATTAATATAAAGTAGAGCGGTGTCATTAGTAGGGACTGGTTTCAATTGTGACTTTTTTTAGAAAGGTCAGTTAAAAAAATAAATCTAAAATATAATTAGGAAAAACAATACTTCTGATGTACTTAAAAATTATTCCTTCAATTAACTTAAAAATACTGGCAACTTCGCTGCTGAAATATTTCCGTTAATCGATACTTTTTTTTGCTTCTGATATATGCAGGAATGCACATACCATACACAATCCCTTCAAAACCATAAAGTAATGGGTTAATCAACGAAATGCATCTTTGATCGAAACGGATTGTTATAAACTTGTAACACATATAAGGGGCCCGGATGGCCGAGTGGTTAGCATCGCAGGCCAGCAGTCTGTGCGCTGTAACGGGTGCGGGTTCGATTCACGCCTTCGCCCTGGGTGTACTTCCTTTCTCTGTGACAGTAAAACTCTTTCTGTGTCTGTCTTATTTGTCGAAGGCTTATAAACGGGACTCTGATCGAGCACCCAAGCCGGAACATATATGTACCTACCCTTCCCTATCCTATTAACATATATAAATGTAAAGAAGTTTTATTTTTACGTACAAACAACTAAAATGACCACATTCAGCAAACACAAAATGCTCAGCAATCATGTGTCTGTCTTTTTTGTCGAAGGCTTATAAACGGGACTCTGATCAAGCACCCAAGCCGGAATATATGTGGGGATTTCCACGCGTGACTGACACTACATCAGAACGATTTAACCAATTTCGTTTGCACAGTTCATAATTATTTTAACACACTATATGTCAGTATACCCCTTAGCATATAGTATTTTTAGCAATCAGTAAAATTTTTTAAAAGTTATTATTTTATTAAAAAATAATAAAAATGTCCTGATGTGACTGACACTACACGAAAGTTCGTAGATTTTCGGCTATCATGAAAATTCGAATTTCTTCTGATTGCGCAGTAATTCAGCATTCTACCACTGCTTATTTTAAGTATAAGGTTTCAGGCTAAATATATTAACTGCAAAAAAGTATTGAAATACCATAGGAAATAATTTATTTGCATTTTTGTGCGTGACTGACACTACATTGTGAATTGTATCACAAAAATGGAATTTTAAGCAATAATAACACATCATATAATAATAATTTTGATCATGGAAAGTTAAAAATTGCATAAATGGTAAAATTATGGCTAGAAAAAGATACACAACGTCCCCTAAAGTAGGTTTCTGGTAATATTGTTAAACTGTAATTTCTTCTTCAAAATGCAGCAAATCAACATTCTACCAGTGTTTATTTTAAATATAAGGTTTAAAACTGAATCATTTAATAGCAAAAAAGTATTGAAATATCATAGGAAATAATTTATTAACACCTTTGTGCGTGACTTACATTACATTCAACTAGTTACACACTACATCACGTGAATTGTATCACAGAAATAGAAATTTTGGCAATAATAACAAAACGTATGTAAATAGTGTTGAACACAGAGACATAACATAGAGTGGACTGCGCATTGGCAAACCTAAGGTGTCCTAAACATCTAACTTACACAGTCACATGACTGTGTCGCGTTTGGCTCGCATCTATGGCGAGTTTACCATTTGGCAAGTTTTTCCACAACGACCTGAACACAGTGGCCGACAATCTAATGTTATGATAAAGAAGCTTGGAAAGGAGCAAGGATGAATCGCTAGTATTTTAAGATCCTCTTAATGGATATCAGATTATTTCTTTGATTTTGTGCGCCTATTTAAGATTACTTGAACAATTGAATGTGGACTCTTTATTAAAAATTAATTTAAAAGAACATTAGTAGGTTTATGTAGAGTGTTGCTGTAATATAAGTTGGTTATCGGCATGATGAATATTTTCTGCCGTCTCTATAACTTTTGTTCTAACGGTCCGATTTAAAAAAAAATCAAATATATATATATATTTTTTAAATATTGCTTCTTCCTTTATTTTAAAAAAAATGGAATTTTTTTTGAAATATTGCTTCTTCCTTTATTTCACCTGGAATAAATCAACTTTCTAAAACACATCAATATATTCCAAATTCAACAAATGCTCTACTTTTTGAATATAAATAACTCAAAAACTACGATTGCAAAAACAGGTTTCGTTTTGACCAAATAGTAAAAAAAAATATTCTACTTCTAAGCTGTCAATGTTCAGACCATTAATTTAATTGACTTGGTCCAAAATATTTATTATAATTAGAGTTCTAACAACGTTGATTTATCATGAATATGATTCTTCAGTATAAAAGAGCTTTTAGAATAAATTCCCTTGATAGAAATTATAGTTTATAAAGAACACACAATTACTAAAAGTATGCAGAACTAAATAAACTTTACACGTGAAAGTGTGACTAATCCTTTTTTTTTACCCCTCTTTACAATTAGAAATTCACAAGCATTTGGAATCTTGCACAAAACGTTACTGAATTAAGAGTACAACATTCACGATTGTTAACATGCTCAGAGATTAAAAGAATGTAATTAAATATTTATTATAAAAGCCAAAAGGAAAACTACCAACAATGCTCAAATAATCGTCTGCAAAAACATTAAAAAAAATTAAAGCTGCCGTGATTGGTAGAAACCCACGTGACTTGGATACTGATGGTAGTCTCCACTTCGGTTTGCTAGCTGATATTCAGGTCTTGCGACAATTTGGAATAGTTCGTAACGAAACGGTAGCGTTAAGTTGCCATATGTAGCAACCTTTCCCCTCTTGGCGATTTATGATGTTTAGGACATAATGCTAATCTGCAAGGGATGGCGTTTTTTAGAAAAAAACTGGTTTTCCATTTCCCATCGGTTTTTCCGTAAAAAACCGGTTTTCGGTTCCGTAGGACCTCATACAAAAATACCGGTTTTCAGTCAAAACTGGGACCACCGGTTTTTTGAAAACCGGTTTTGGTTTTCCATCCCTAAGCTGCTTTACTATGAATGCGCAGTCCACTCTATGTTATGTCTCTGGTTGAACATGGTAAGTTAAAAATTGCGTACACGGTAAAAATACAGTTACAAAAAGTTACACAAGGTCCCCCAAAGTTGGTTTCTGGTAGTTTCTTACTTCTTTATTCAATAGCATTTTCTGAAAAACCTTGACCCTGAAGCCGCGCAAAAAGACTTCCCGATCATTGCAGATGTTTCAGTTTTACTGAACAAGCATCTTTATTAAACATTTGCCAACAAAATTTTAACTATAATTTAACTATAAAAGGAAATAAAGCTCTTTTTATAGCATCAAGTTCATTTTCAGAATTTTGTTGAGAGGTATATTTCTTTTTAAAGCATTTAAATTTGTTTTATCCGAATTGTAGTATTTTGGGGGATTTAATGAAACATTGGAAGTTGTTTAAAGTAGGTATTTGTTGAATTTAAAAAAACGGATTAATTTTTGAGTGTCTGGGAATCGGAAGTATTTATCTTCTTTGATGAGCATATATCATTTAATCTACTTATTTTGCCCTTTACACAGTTGTCAGAAATTATAATAGTGATATGTTTGGGCAAATTTCTTATTCAAAGTGAAAAAATCTTTAGCAAAATGCGAGTCGAATTTGATAGAAAGTGTGACTTCTTTTATCCCCTCCTCACTGTATCACGAAGTCCATCAATTGCCCCTTTACCATGACTGAAGGCAAAGATGACCATGACTTTTGGAAAAAAATTACCACACAAGGTTGTCAAATGGTTGGGGGATTGCAATGGGGGTGCAATACTTTTAATTGAAGTGTTGTCCGTAAAGTGGTTTTTGCTTTCATTTTCTTTAAATTTTTGTAATTTATCCCCTCCTAAAAACTTCCCCTTTGCTCTTTTTTTTCTTTTAGCTGTTGATATAGCCATCTTAAGTCAAAATTAACAAAATATAAGAAATCTACAAAGATTATAGCTATTCTAAAACTTCTAGATCAAAAGAAGTTATGACTCACACTACATTGTGACTGACACTACAAAGCTAAAATGTGTTATAAATAGAGAAAATGCTTTTCATTTTAAAATTAAGATGTGGGAAATTACACAGAGATTACTGAAGTAAGAAAATATTGCAAAAAATTTGAAGTAAAACGTTTTTTTAAAAAGTTATAGAAACTTTTCTATCTTTTCGTGACTGACACTACAGTCAAAAAGGATATTTTTATCTTCCTAATTAAATATCGTTTAGTTATAAATACCAATTAATAGTGTGTTTTTAAGGTAGTTCTGATAGTGTATTTTAATAATTTTATCAAAAAATCTGATAAAATGTGCTTCGTACCTTAAAATTCATTTGTTCAAAATGATGAAAAAACACGAGACCATGCTTTCAAAACAAAGCGGATATTTTGAAGCTGCTGTGTTGCCAAAGATGAAACAATAATAGTTGTTGATACAAAAATAATAAAATTCAAACCTTTCTAAAGCAAATATAAAAGTTGCAAGTGTAGAAAAAAATATTTTTTTTTTGCAGTCGTGGTCTCTTCTGACGTGGAATTACCCATATATGTACCCTACCCTATCCTATTAACATATATAAATGTAAAGAAGTTTTATTTTTACGTACAAACAACTAAAATGACCACATTCAGCAGACTCAAAATGCTCAGCAAATCATGACCAGCCCTTCTCTTTTTAAAAATTTATTTCGGATTAATAAATTAACAATATGAAGGTTTAAGGTAGGCGAATACCCAAAATTCTAAAATTTTTACTGTTACTTTAATCTTTTCCAAATTTAGCATAGTGATTTCAAATATAATGAACAATGCTTTTTGGGCAATTTTTTTATTTAAATTTAATTGATTTATTTTAAACGGCGTTTTTTAGCTAAAAAAAGGGGTTTACGCCAGCACTTCTAGCATAAAAAGTTTTACATTAATTTACCTGAAATTTTTCACAGATGCTATTTCAATATATATCTGTGCCATGAACTTTTAACATCTGGTGTAAGTATACAAGTTTTTTTTAAAAAAAAAAATGTCCAAGTGTAAGTTAATCGAAAAAAATCCTTTTTTGTGGTTAATTTATAACATGTTTTTAATAACTTTTTTTCTAGTAATTTGTATGTAACTCTAGAGGGTCATTGCATGTATCAGTTCAAAACGAAGAATTTAACACATAATAAATGTTCATAGGATGAAAATTCAATGTGGTAGACTTGCTGGCGTAAACCTCTTTTTTTAGTAAAAAAACACCGTTTAAAATAAATAAATTATATTTAAATAAAAACAAAAGCCTAAATAGTATTATTCATTACATTTGAAATCACTATGCCAAATTTGGAAAATATTAAAGCAATAGTAAAAATTTTAGAATTTGGGGAAATTTTGGGTATTCGCCTACCTTAAAAAAAAAGAACACTCCGAGAAGATTGTAACGAGACGACACAGATGAGCATGACGTGCCCTGCCGGAAGACACATCAACCGGATCCGGTTAATAGATTATCCGGACCACTGATCCGGTTTATTGGACCCCGCGGATCCCTGGTAGGGCCCAGTACGCCCCTTTCGCCCCCGAGGGCTTTAATTGATGGACACGAATTTGATGTGTGGAAATTATCATGTTTATGTGATGGGCTCTCAAAATTTGGATTGATTCAGAATTGAAGCGTAATAATGGAAGAATGTGCTAGGTGACATTTTGGAAAAAAATGAGATAATTATTTCAATGAATATATTATTACAGCCTTTAAATATTACTTGACGAGGGTTTATAAGCGGGTCTCTGACCAAGCACACAAGCCCGGAAATATATGTATACCAACCAACCTTTTAATATATATATTTTCCCTTTTTATATACTTAAAATTAAGAAAAAAATGTACCATTTGTAAGTACGTTTTTTAACGGATATAAATGCAAAATAAAATCTTCAAAACTCTCGTTTTTACCTTTTTGTCACTTAGCACTTTTTTACACTAATCTCTTCAATCACAATGAGCGTTGAGTTCCAATTTCTAACGACTATTTCCATAAGTTATACAGGATATTAAATTTTCTTTTTAAACAGTAAAAAAAGTCATCGATTGGAAGATAAACTCTTTTTTTCTCTCTAGTACTATAGTGCAAAGCATTCGCAAAGTTCCATTATGTGTAAACCACTTTGCATGAACAGAAGATATTAATAAATAGAAAAATAATTTTGGGTGCTCTTTAATAGCCTAATTGAACCCTTAGCACTATAACGATATGAAAATCGCTCACGAGAACATTTTTTAACCCTTTCAGTCCCAAAAATTTACTACACTACAGAAACATCTGATATTCACAAAATAAGCTTATTTTAGGTCAAATATACGAATTTCATAAGAAGAAAAAATTCATTTACATTTTTTATATGGTTTTTGAAACAAGGCCAAAATATTTTAAATGTGAAAACAACAAAATAAAAATATATATATTACCTAAAAACACTTCGAGTTATATATTTTAAGATATCTGACCATATTATTAAAAAAAAATAGTAATTATTTTTTCCGAATTAGTTTAAATTGTGTTTTAAATACGTGGAACTGAAGTGAACTTACCAAAAATCAGGAGAAACGCTTGTTGACTATTTTCTAAATAAAAAAAATAGTAGTTCTGACTTCTATTGAGATTAATGTAAAATATTGTCTGATAGAACAAAGCGTGAAGAATCGAATGATGTGTGTTTGGATGTCATAACGGGACATAAAAATTTTGAAAAAAATATTGAAAGTGATGATGCCAAATGGCATCACTGGGACTGAAAAGGTTAAACTTCAATTTAATATGTATACTATGATAATATGCCTAATTTTACTAGCAAAAGTAATTAGATTTTACTCAGACATGTATTTCTAATAAAAAAGATTAAAAAATCTTTTGAACATTTACTATTCTGTGTACTTGTTTTTTATTCATGTTTGTTGTTTTAATGCGAAAATTATGCTTATGTCTTAAACAACAAATTTTTTTAAAAAACCTAAACATAACCTTAAGGGTAAATGATATATTCTGTATTCACCCTAATAAATCGAGTACAATTAACTTGGAAAAAAAACTTTTTGGAGTAGATTATATATACTTTCCGATTTTAATATTCATGATAACCTCGTTAAACACACTCTCCACAAAACCACTCAATGTCTAACCAAAATTTAAAAACTGCTTACTATAGGAAACTGTATATTTACTCAGGAAATTATCGAATTTATTTTGTATGTATTATCTCCAGGCAACCAATAATAAATCAGAATGTTTTTAGAAAAGTGTTATGAAAGCACAGCAAATGAAAGTATTTTTCAATAAAAAAGTAAAATTAAAATTGAAGTGAATTTTGAAAAACTTCTTTTTATAAAGAAATTCAATTTATTTTAAATTGGAAAAAAAGGTAAAAAGAAGTTCCCATTTCCGGCCTATGATTACATGCGAAGTTAGTTTTATATTACATAGGAATGTCGGATCAAATACGGAACTGAACTCCATCATCACTAATATGTATAAATTTCGAAATTTGAATATCTTACTTCCTCTTTAGATATTTAACATAATGATGTAGATGGGATAATGTTTTAAAAAATATTTCTTTTAATCAGAAAAATGTTATTGCCTGTCACGACTTTGATCCTGATTTTAAACAAAGAGAATAATGTTGCAGAAAAGTAACCTCTCATAATAGAACAAATTATCGAATTAAGACCAAGATAATTGAGTCAGAATTATCAATAGTTTTAAAAAATGTAATTTAATACTTTTTTTTCAAGTGTTTTAATTGCTGGTAGTACAATACTTATAAAATTTATTTTCTAATTGATTTTATTTTGGCTATAAATCTTTAGAGAGTAAAAAATTCTACATTTGAATAGCTGATTGATTCTCAAATGTGTTTACTATCTATTGTCTGCGTTTTAAGAAAAATCGCTTTGAAAGTTCAGACATCATTGATACACACCAAGATTGATAGGTCTTTTGGCCTTTAGGTTATCCACCTACCTATTAATAATTTAATCATAAGACTTTAACAGAGCTAATAGAAGTCTCGTAAATTTTATCTCCCTTTTTTAAACAAACAAACAAACTGACAAATATGGGAGGGGTTTTGTGTTACTTTTGATTGACTTCTTTGGAACTCCTATGAAAATCAAATGGGAAACTTTCGAAATTTAAAATCGTGCCGAAGTCAACGTATTCGTATTGCTAACAGAATTATATCTTTACACCGATTTAACCATTTATTGATATTTTTACAGTATTATAAAATATTTTTAGAAAATCATGCCATTAACCGATTCATTTAAATAAAATATGTTCTTTTTAGTCTGTAAAACGCAAACGACAGTACAAACATCATTTCTTATAGATTAAACTTATGTTTTTATCATTATAAACTCACCTCATAAACAAAACCGATTATGTTGCCCAACTAACTAAACATCTCGACATCATTAATAAACTTAAAAAACAAATATTACTGAAAACAAAACTCGAAAAACTACATTATGCAGCAGTTTTCTGCTCATTTATGATAAACTTAACAAACCAAACAGAAAAACACACCAGAATTGCAATACGCAGCACTTATTGTCCATTTTTTTGTCCATTACGAATCCCGTTTCTAGTATATCCTTGTCCATTAATCTCAATAAATTTCTGGGAATTTCATTTGTCGCAGCACTTTAGTGATTTACAGCATGCGGGTATTTATCATAGCAGCGAATGTGGCATATCCTCGGGGTTTTCATCATTCTCTTCTCGATACGATACTTTTCTTGGCTGGTTTCGATGGGGGATGGATGAGATCCCACATACTTGATCGAAACAGATATAAGTTAGGTTTGACACTTTTGTAAATGACATTTGTCCAGTTCCACACGCTACTGTTCCGGTATTATGCTCGCCCCAAATACGGTGCTGGAGACGGATATCGCAGTGGAAATGTGAATCAGTTAGATCTCAGATCTTCCGTCATACACTCTTAAAACAAAAGAGTGAAATCCACTCCAGTAGGAGAAGTGCATTTTCTGGAAAGGAGTGAATATTAACTCAGAAAGAGTTAAAATTACTCGTTTGGAGTGATCCTGTCGGAGGTTTAACACACAAAGGATTCACTCCGCAAGGAGAAGTGCATTTTCCAGACTGGAGGAGTGAAATAAACTCAGACTGAGTTAAAATCGCTCGTTCGTTTTAAGAGTGTATGAGTCAGTCAGTTAGGTCTTTTAGGAGTCCGTCAGTTAGATCTTTCATATAAGTCAATCAGTTCGATCTTTCATATGAGTCAGTCAGTCAGATCTTTCATAAGAGTCGTAGTCGTAGGTTTTACAAGTAAGTTTGCAAATAGTGCTAGCCCCAAATACGGATGATCGCAGTGGCAATGTGAATCAGTAGATCTCAGTTAGATCTTTCATCTTTCATGTAAGTCAGTCAGTTAGATCTTTCATATGAGTCGGAAGAAAAACTGTAGGGGAAGCAAAGCAAAACCGTAGGTTTTACAAGCAAGTCTGCAAGTAGTGTCAATGTTAAACGCTGCTGCAGTGGCAATGTACTACAACATATTACTCCACACTTGAAATTCAGTGAACATTTCCAATATACTTGATTGAAAACCTTATGAAGTTTTGTTTTTGTTAGAGAGTCTATTTTTTAACTTAACTCTTCCTTTACATTTAAGTATTTATCAAGCTATAATGACATCTAATGCCAATTACTCTATTTTATCAAGGTATTTTTTTAATTGTATTTTGTTATTTTAAGGTAGGCGAATACCCAAAATTCTAAAAATTTTATCATTACTTTAATCTTTTCCAAATTTGGCATAGTGATTTCAAATATAATTAACAATGCTTTTTGGCCAATTTTTTTTTATTTAAATATAATTGATTTATTTTAAACAGTGTTTTTCAACTCAAAAAAGGGGTTTACGCCAACACTTCTAGTATAAAAAGTATTACATTAATTTACCTGAAATTTTTCACAGATGCTATTTCAATATATATCTGTGCCATGAACATCTAACATCTGGTGTAAGTATACAAGTTTTTTTTAAAAAAAATGTCCAAGTGTAAGTTAATCGAAAACAATCCTTTTTTTTTGTGGTTAAATTATAACATTTTTCTTAATAACTTTTTTTCTTGTAATTTGTATGTAACTCTAGAGGGTCATTGCATGTATCAGTTCAAAACGAATAATTTAACACATAATAAATGTTCATAGGATGAAAATTCAATGTGGTAGACCTCTTTTTTTAGTAGAAAAACACAGTTTAAAATAAATAAATTATATTTAAATAAAAACAAAAGCCTAAATAGTATTATTCATTATATTTGAAATCACTGTGCCAAATTTGGAAAAGATTAAAGCAATAGTAAAAATTTAAGAATTTTGGGAAATTTTGGGTATATTCGCCTACCTTAAGTAGTATTTAAACATCAATTTGTTTAGTTATGTTTTGAAAGTGATGAATCCTCTCTCTGCGACCTTTATAATATTTCTTTACTCTTTCCTCGTTTATATACGCAAACTTAAAAGATTCTATTTTAAAAAAAAAAAGCATAGCACTTTTACAAACGAAAATTTTTCAAACAAAACTTCTTTCTTAAATTTATTTTGCTAATGCATAATTATGTGTCATTACAAAAACAACACTTAAGTTGTATTGTTAAATCACTTAAATAAATATCTATCGCAAAAAGAGATAAATTGAAGAGTTGGAAGAGAATTATGAATCATAATTTGCAATGTCTTTAGCTAATTTTAATGGTGCTAAAGATGTTTAATCTACAAATAATGGTTTGCTTATAATTTAGGTATCGCTTTTTAACATCTTTTTAATGATTAATTCAATTATGATTTTTTTTGTTGAAAACATAAATTATGGTAAACCTATATTGTTTTCTTTTTCTGCAATCTATATAATTCAAACATTTTTATAATAACAATGTTCTGCTTAAAATATTGAAAATATAATATTTTATGACCATAAATACTTTCAAGAGTAAAGATATGATGAGTAATTTTTGATTTAATCAACCTCTACTGCTTCCTTAAAAAAATGGGGCGGCCCGCAACGTTACCGAAACTTTTCAAATGTATTATCACTTTTTCCTTTTAATAGAAATGTCGAGGTAATTTTGATATGAAATGTTCTGCTTTTTTTAAATGTAAGCAATGTTACAAATTTATTCTTCGAAATAAAAATAAATTCAGCAAACAACAGGTAAAAATGATTGAAATTTAGATGAAAATTACTGGTTATAATTTTGACGCTTAAAAAGTTTAATACATATAGTTGTGTTTGTTCTTTAAACACAGCAGTTTCTGTTACAAACCTACTTGTTGTATAATAATTCAAATACTTAAAAACGAAATTAGTTTGTTATGGTTTATCCCGATCTATTTGTTAATTGTTTAGGTTGGATTGAGTAAACATCGCAATCGAGCTACATGAGGGCTATTTGTGGCGTCAAACGCAACCAAATAGAGCGATAATGTATGTTATATCTGGACTTCGGACCACAACAAACAGATTTAACACTCACTTATAACATGTGCATTGTACATACCGTTACTTACTAGTAAAATTTTTCTCCTGGAAGATTCATTTATGGGAAGTGTAAATGAGGAGAGAATAGGCGAAGTAAACTCCAAAACGCTTCACTCTGACATACATATGGTTTCCGTGTAATAAAAAAAAAACCACCGTAAGCCCCATAATTATATATACCATCCATTGTGTTTGGAATAAAAGGAGAAGGCGGTTTCCCAATGCGTAATCATTGATTGCGTCAGAAAAATAAATTCCAAACGAATGATTAGTAATATATTGGGACTATCCTTTGAAATTAGGCTGTGCATATAAAAAAATTTTATTTCTAAAATGCCACTTTTAAATGTATTTAAAGTTTTTTTTACGATAAAAATGATAAAATGATAAAAAAAAAGCTAATGAACTTTTCTAAGCGGGTTTTTCGGGGGTCCACAATATGCACTGAACAAGGAGGAAAATTATGATTTTGCGCTGGTTTCAATCATTTGATAATTTTTATTCTGTACATTACCATGATTTTTTTCATTGAAATTCTTTAAAAGATGAACTTTATAGTAATTGGGGGGAAAAGATAAGTTGATGTTAAAAATAATGCATTTTCTTCTCTTCATATTCCCTTCTCTTCAACCTTTAGAAGTTACGATATTCAAACCCATTTTTAGCATAACGTGTGTCGGTTACAGTATTGTCAAATGAACAACTACTGCCCGTAGAATGGATGGGATGGCAGGTAAATATCCTCATAAATTTTCTTACGCGTTCTTTCATATTTACCGATACATTGAATATTCTTGAACTGCTACAAATTAGAGATGAATTTTTTGTGTGTTTATAATTAAGTATTAATTTGTGACCTGAGTTAAAATCACTCGTTTGGGGTGATCCTGTAGGAGGTTTTACACACAAAGGATCCACTCCTCTAGGAGAAGTGCATTTTCTAGACTGGAGGAGCGAAAATCAATCAGACTGAGTTAAAATCGCTCGGTCGTTTTAAGAGTGTATTTTAGTAATTTTATAACGCAAAAAGTGGTAACTCTTCTCCCCTCCGCCTGTACTTCCTTACTTCTTTCTTAAGTGCGAGCAATATTACTAAATAATTTTTAGGGTTAACTGTGGGTCTATGAACAACACCAATTAAAATTGTCATTATTCTAGTGAATACATGATGAATCAATTTTGGACAAGAGAGCATAGAATTGACACTAACTTGCATCGGGTAATTAACAAATATTCCGCATACTCGCCTATGTGTATAATATTGGTATTCGTCGATATTTGAGTAACTCTACTTTCTGCTGATATACACTCTTAAAAGAAAAGAGAGAAATCCCCTCCTATAAGAGAAGTGCATTTTCGACAATGGGAAGGAGTGAAAATTAACTCAGACTCAGTTAAAAACACTCGTTTGGAGTGATCCTGTCAGATGTTTAACAAAACAAAGGTGTGAAATTCACTCCTATAGGGGAAGTGCATTTTCGACACTGGAAAGAAGTGACAAATAACTCAGACTGAATTAAAATCACTCGTTTGTTTTATAAGAGTGTAACTGTCAAGTAGAGAACTAGACTTGCTAAAGAACGTAAATATAAATCTCTATTGACAAGACCCTCTGCACACAATACTCGAATTCCCACTCTGAAATCCGATAAATCGCTATCTCCGATAATTGCTACGTAATCCTCTAAATCTATGCTCGGAAAAGTTCGAAATGCATTTCGAATTTTGTATAAAATGCTTCGAAAGTTTGGAAACATGCTTCAGATTCTTTACTGAAGGTTGGATAGATTGAGAATGTAGTGTATTGACTATTGAAGGAATCAAAAGTTAGTATGTCGAAATAGTATTGCGATTTTGAACTATTTTTATTACCACATAGACTTTTATATGATTTATATGGATTCCAGTAACCTAGGAAACGGAATACATAAATGCATTTTTATTGCAGCAGACAATAAATAAAATGTAAATAGAATATTTTTAGATGAAATTTTTGAAATTTCATTTGTTCTCCCTTATTAAAATGAAACTTAAAAAATCTAATTATAAATAAAATTCAAAAATAAATATTAAAACCGTGCATGGAATTTCATCAGTTTTACTCATTCAATTTAACCAAAAATAAAAATTTCCTTGTCACTTTAATTTTATGGGAAATTAATGCAAGTTTTTTTTTTTTTTAAAAGTGTTTGAATTCTTTTTAGATTCCACACTGCGGTTATAACTTAAAAAGTGGAAGCTTTTATAATGGTTATGTCCATCTATCTGCCTCACTCACAATTGATCACACAGAAAACTATTCTTTTTGATGTTTTAGTTTTTGTTGCTCTATTTTTTAAATGGTATTAAAAAAATCATTTGGTGTAGTAATATTTTAAGGGTGACTTATTGTATAATGCTGTTATGTGTTGATATGAAGCGTTTCGCTAATATTTAAAAGTGAGGGATATTACATAAAGAAAATAAATGAAACTTCCAAATTTAGTCAGTACTATTTTATTATTAGATTATATGCCATGAAAATATTGACTAATGATAAAGTTTTATTATAAAATTAATACTGTGTTTTAGGCTTTTTTTTCAGTTGAACGAAATCTTACGTGGAAACTGACTAAGTGACAGGTTCTGTTGCAATCCTTTTTATTGATACATACTTTTTTTTTAAATTTATTAACATTTTTTTTATTTCTTCAAATCATTTTTAATTAAATTTTTTTAATAACAAGTAGTTGTTAAGCAAAATACGATTGTGATGAATGTATACAATAGAAAATACACAGTGAATTCATTTCTAATCCTATTTATTTACAATAAATATAACAACTTTACATACACAATGAGTTTTAATAATTATATACAAGGATATTCATTATTCAATTACTATATACAAACAATTTTTGTACCCACCATCCAGCCCCATACACCTCCATGGTACCCACATTCATCCACCACTCTTATCTGCCTTAATATACATAGATTTAGGTGATTATATACATGAAAGTAATGACTATACCATGAATTTTTATGACTATATACAATGAATATATATAACTATATACAATGAGTTTTCATTATTATGTACAGACAATTATTATACCCGCCATCCTGCCCCATTCACCTCCATAGTACCCACATCTCCCCACCACTGTTATCTGTATTAATATATATAGATTTTGGATGATAATATACAATGAAAGTAATGAGTATAAATGATGAATTTTTATGTCTATATACAATGAATTGAATAGTTATATACACGCAATTTATTTTGATGCTTATGCAATGAATTTCGATGACTATATACAATGATTTTTGGTCATTATGTACAAACAGTTATTATACCCTCCATCCAGCCCCATACACCTCCATAGTACCCACATCCACTACCATCAATTTATGCGTTAATATATTTGTAAAGAGAGATGGATTTTGATGATCATTTACAATGGACTTTGATGATTATTTACAATGAACTTTGATGACTATATATAATGAATTTCAATGACTATATACAATGAATTTCAATGACTATATACATTGGATTTTGATAATTATTTACAATGAATTTCTAAAATTATATTTTGGTTTTTGATAATTATGTACAATAAATGTCATGACTATATACAATGCATTTCTATTATATATATACAATAAATTTCAATGACTATATACAGCGAATTTTAATTATTATGTATAATTATTATACCCACCATCCAACCCCATACACCTCCATACCCACATCCACTTCCATCCTTTTTATACCTTAATATATATTTACATTTTGATGATTATATACAATGAATATTGATGACTATATACAATGAATTTCGATGACTATATACAGTGAATTTTGATGACTATATACACATTTTGACTTATTATTTTTAATGTTAAATGCAAGCAATTATTGTACCCGCCATCCAGCCCAATACTCATCCATTCACCATGCAACTCATATGTTGTAGGAATTTCACTGGGCTGTGGAAAGGCGAGTTTCAAAAACTTCTGAAACAAAAAGCATTCGATTAGTATGCATTTATAATGGAAAATATAAAATTATAAATGTGTAAAAACATCACGCTTTGTCCCACTCATGATATGAATATGAAAATAGCGTTCTGTAACTTTTTTTGTATTATTTGATTTTCTAACTAAACTAAAATGCAATTAAATTGAACTTAAAATAATTTTTTTAATTATTTTAAATTGAAATTTAAAAAAAATTTCTTTGAATTATTTTAAATTGAACTTTAAAACATTCTTTTTGTTTTTCAAGTCAACTTAATTCTGCCACCTTAAAAGAAACGAACACGCAAGGGTTTACAAAATTGTTGTATAATGGCACGTATACATTTTAAACAGGGAAATTTGAATCAAACACAGGCATATTGTAAGGTTCGTAGTTTAATTAGATTAGAAGATTATCATCTTGCTAGTCAGGATAATGGGAATTTTCCAAAGTCGCTTGAACTTCTGCTCTACCATAGTTATCATATCATAATAATCTCTTATTGACATCAATAATATTCCATGAATATCACTTTTATTATTTTATAAGTTTTACACAAAGTTGATGGGGAGTCTTCAACTATTCAAGTGTTAGTGCAATCTGACATGGATCGTTTTATAAATTATCAATTTCACATAATATGACAAAATATCATTTTAATTTCAATAAATTTAATTATTTTTTTGTTTAATCGTAAACGTCACCTAATGAACCCTGAAAATATCGTTGTTAAGAACACGAATTACAACATTTTCAAAAATAAAGGTTCTACTTGATATGGAATTTTTCTTTGAAATTTTTTAAATAAGAAAAAGGTAACGTTGGACTAGCATATATTAAACATTGTAACTAGACTTTTAAATACTACTCCATTTCTTCAAATGTTTATTAATAAGCGAAATCGTATACACTTAGCAATGAAGTATGAAAAAACAAACTCTTAAGTATAAAGTGAAACGCTATTGAAAACCGTATTAGAATTCTAATTCTCGAGCATCGAAGCAAGAATTTGGGCGAATCGTAAAAGTGCTGGCTTGGATTGCCCGGAATCGCTAACAATCTAAATCTGAATGATTGTACGAAAAAATTTTATCTTATTAAATCTTTGTTACTACTTTCAGGCTTTATAGCAAAAGTTAGGCTATAAAGTTTTTGGCTGATACAATTACCGAAGAAATTGCACAAATCTAGGTTTATATAGCATCATAAGAAAACAAGAAGTTCTAAAAGAACTAAAACAGCCTACTTTCCTGTTACTTAAATACTTACTAAAATTATTATCTTGAAAAAACTAGGATCGTTACAGTAAGTGAAATCAACAACCGTTTCTACATTAAACTTATATACAAAAGAATAAATTTCACTAAATACAGCATCCAGCTATAATTTCAACTTCGTAAAGCCATTATTTACATTTATTTTCTATCGCCAATAAAATAAATATTACTTATCGTCCGCATGATTTATTTGCAGTAATAAATAGATATTTAATTTTTCGTAGAAAAAAAACCCATAAAACTATTCCAAAATGCACTTAAAATAATAAATGTAAATAAACAAGTAGGTTTGTAACAGAATCTGTCACTTAAATTGCTTCCAAACATTAGTTGTGTTTAACAGGTAAAAAGGCGCCAAACCCAGCATTAATTCTATATTAAACATTTACCAGCTAAATTCAGCTAGTTTCATTTATTTTATTTCGAGAATTAAATAATTATTACTTAAATCGTTTGCAAAAAATTATATTTCAAAGAATAAATATGTAATATTTTTCTCTTTTGAATAGAATGAAAACATTGCTTACCTACATACAGAATCTTGAAGTGAAATAGATTTGACGTCATTTCAAACTGATCGATGTCGCAAAAATAAATTTATTTTAATTCATTGTCTAAAAGAATTAAAGTTTCTCGAGCGATTGTTGCCATGGCAATGGTGATTTATTTCTAATAAAATGGCTTCCTATGCTTTTTAAATGAGCATTAAATTTTGAAGTTTTTTAAATAATTGAAATACTTAGAATTCGAATTCTTTTCTGAAATTTGCAATATATTCTCATTTGAATACGCTGAATTTTTTAACGTATATCACTTGTCCGTAGCATTTGTAGTTAAATTCAGTGATTTAAATGACTCGAAATTGAATTTCAATGCTAATTCAATGGGAAATTCGTCGACAAATAGTAGATTTATGTCCGTCCGATCGTACAGACAGACGGACAAAAAGTACGAAAGTCGGGTCTCTGAGGTCATAGCTTTCTAACAAAAAAAGAATTTTTAAGATCGGATGGATAGAACCGATTTTGGAAGGGGGTACGGACAGACGGACAGACAGACGGACGGACGGACGGACATCGACTGCATGTCAATACCTACTTTTTTATTTTTTTCAATACTTCGAATTAAAAAAAAAGAAAAGTAGGCTAAAAATCTTTATACTAGGGGCTTTTGAAAAGCACAATTTCCAGAAACACATGTAATTTAATTCAGGATGTTATACCAATCATTTTTACCAATATTTTACCAACTTTTCTTAAAATGTATCATGACTAAAGAAAGTCTTCATGTTTTGAATTAAGAATTACGATCAAGCTTCAGTTGAGCTAATTTTGAACTATTTAAGTAACTCAAACAAAAAAAATATATTTTTACTATTTTCTGTTACATTACTTTAATAATTTATGGGAAAACTTGATTTGAATTCATTTAGCTTGATTGAATATTTAAATCGTAACTCATATACATACGAAAGATTATATATGATCTTTTAATTCGAGTCAACACAGTTCGCAAAATGGCGTCAATTGAATTCTCTTTGTATAAGTATGGGTAACATAAAGCATTGTTTTAAAATCGAAATTCAAATTCATTGTTGGAATAACGTAGAATTGTATTATTATTTTTTTTCTACTCTTCTACAACAATGCTTGTTCTACAGGGTGGCGCAAATGAAAGTGGCCCCGACGTAGGGATGAGAATGCATTGAGATGCTTGGAGAAAAAAACTAGTGAAGCCGCTTGAGAGCTTTCAAGTCGAAATAAAAGATTATTCAAGTGTGCAATCCCACTACTTGGCAAACTTGTTTTTGCATTGGTTTGATATTAATAATAACATTACATTAGAGCTACTCATGGAGTATATGGCGATCGTTCAGATCTTAGTGTATAATTCTAAGTTGCGGATGTGTGAGTTGGCCAATGCACAGGTAAAAATGATACTCACAGAGGGTGTTCATTGTAGAAAGTTTCATCAAAACAAATTTGGGAGGGGGGGGGGGGATCTAGCCAGTTTGTTAAAAAAATTTAGAGGCGTAAAAGTGCCAAAAAAGAGTACTATGCAACGATTAGTTACGAAATAGCAGGTTCTGACAGGTGCTTTTTTGAACAAGTCTAAAAACAATCCTAACATTTTGTGCCTTTCAATAAATTTAAAATGCTGCGATTCTCTTGCATAAATAAGGGCTAAAATAATAGCTTGCGAGAAATTTTAATGGTCGCATCTGTTTCAATATTGTCCTGTTTTTTTTATTTCCGGCGTATATTTTTAAAAATATTCGCCTTACCTTTAACACTGCAGTTTTTCGCATATAAATTTCGGTAGCTTAAAAAAATTATTACAAAAACATGATTCCTCATAAAACATGGTTTTAGCTTTTCATTGAGCATTTGTTCTATTTCGAAGGCTAACAAAGTCATTTTTTATCTTCACCATGCAACGAATAAACCTCTACTAATGGTGTAATTTTAACCTCACTTCCTTGGCTTCATAAAGTTATAACTGAAAATCGACTGGTTCTGATTAAATTGGAGCAGAAAAAGTATTGAGCTGTTTATTGTAAAAAGCATTGGAACGAAGATTGAGAGACGAAAAAAGTTGGCTTGACCAAAAAATATAGCAAAAGTTATGGTTGTAGTGTCTGTGGAACATGCTTTTTGAGCTCCTGATATAGGATTAAAAAATTTCTTTGTAAAAGGATATCCATGAGCGAATAAAATTTGAACTGGTTTCTTCAACTTTTTACAATCAACGATCCATTTATCAGTGAAAAGTCTCAGAAAACACTTAAAGTCTATATAAGCTCAAATATATAAATATATGCTCAATAAAACAAAGTTTTGTATGGATTTGAATTTTTTTTTAAATTTACCAACTCGCTGATCCCTTGAAAAAAAAGCAACTATACAACAATTGTATTTGGCTAAATATTTTATT
Organism: Hylyphantes graminicola; assembly: GCA_023701765.1. Classification (NCBI taxonomy): domain Eukaryota; kingdom Metazoa; phylum Arthropoda; class Arachnida; order Araneae; family Linyphiidae; genus Hylyphantes; species Hylyphantes graminicola. The sequence continues at coordinate 39,290,051 of CM043117.1, read as the reverse complement.
TTTGGTTAGAGAAATGAAGACAGGTTTTCCAATGAACAAGTTTTAAATCTTGCTTTAGATTGAAAAATGGGCCAATTAATATATAAAATAATGTATAGTTTGCACGAATCGGTAATGAAATTTTTTACTTCTTTTATTCTTTGAATTACAAATAAATTTAGCAAGTATTTATAGGTAAAAATTATTGGATTTTTTTTTTGAAAATAGCTTGTTTAAAGTTGGCGTCTTTAAAAGTTTAATATGGCACTAAATGCCAGTTTGCATTTTTTTAGAAACGCGAATTTGTCGCAACAGCAGTTGAGTGACAGTTTTGGCTTAAAAAAAATCTACTGATTTAAGTTTCATGTTCACTTCCCTGTTTGCGAAACACGAAGCTTCTTTACAACCCTCATTAATCATAAACTTGCAACACAGGTAAAAAATAACAACCACAAATGCAATAATAAGCAGCAGTATTGAAAAATTATAAGAACGTACAATGGAAGCAGAATTGAAATTCGAGGTTCAAAACTGCACATAATACTTTTTGAAAAAGAAAATTAATTTAAGATTAATAATAATTTAATAAATTGAGGTGAATAATCGACAAAATTAATGCGTGGCAAAAAAAAACCTAACATGAAATAATTATTTGAAAAGTTATTTAAAGTAAATTATACAATTTCAATCAATCAGTTCTGTTGTAAATCGAAACAAAGAGAGCCTGGAAGAGGAAAGGTAAAAAGTACTTCAAAAATTTATATAAAAAGACTTTCATATAATAGTGCAAAGTAATATAATAGTGTTTAGTATAATAGCGCAAAGTTAGATGAATGTACGATTAAAAAGAATAAAATAAAAAAAAATAAGTTAGGTTCACGTATGGTATGGTATGATACATATATATTCCAGCTTGTGTGCTTGTTCAGAGAACAGCTTATAAGCTTTCGTAAAGTGGGACAGACACAGAAAGAAATTTTTACAGTCACAAGGAAATGAATAACACATAGACAAATAACAACATTTATTGACAGTCACAAACATCCATGCCTGACCGGGATTCGAACCTGACCTCAGCAGCTCCAAAGGCTAGTACACTAACCATTCAGCCACCGAGGCGGCAGGTTCACGTATTTCATGAACCATTTACTTCTCTGTTATAAAAATTAATTTTTGACCAAAAACAAAAAACCACACTGGCTACAATTTCGTCAAGCCAAAAGACCGATAACGCAAGTACTTATAAAAAGCGAATAAAAGAAAACATAAATGACGTCATCTTTCAGACCATACCATATCGCTACACATCTATGATCATAAGTAAGGATGATCGTAAAAGGTATGACGCTATATGGCAGCAATTATTGCGTCCTTAAAATAAAAACTACTAGTGGTATTAATGTTTTCTTATGAGTGTTCGTATTTACTTGAAACCAATGACTTCCTTTGAACTTTGAAAATAATAGCAACGCAATTGAAAGTGCAATAATGGTTCATTAGTTTTTGGAAATTGCCTAGCGTTAACTCTGATGTCCAACAAAACCAAAAATAACTTCAGACTTAATCTAAGAAATAAAAGCTCTCGTTTAATTTCTGAAAAACTAATTTCTACGATATTTATGAAACAAAATATACTTAGGTGCAAAAAAAATGAAATAAAAGTTAGTCTAATTATTATGCTTGAACAAATTATTTTGAATGCATGAAAGCAAATATTTATTTCTGCAATAGTATCTTTGCAAAACTTTAACAAATTGAAAAAAAATCTCAAATTAGGTTCATTTAATATACTAGAGCTTTATCATTCAATAACTAAAAAGCCAGAAAATATTTCACGAATAAGTATGGATAAGCAATTTGCTTATTCAGCCAAAAAATTCTGTGACAATTTTAGATTATTTTTTGTATATTTGGTTGGGGAGGGGGTTTGTAATTCTTATTTATTCATGTTCTATCCCTAATAGTTGTATTATTGTCAAACGTTACACGATTATAATAATATAACTTATACTCTCATAATTTTTATAAATAAACTTTTTATTGTCCAATCCAAAACTGAATTAGATTGAGATAAAATAATGCTAATTATAAGGGCAAATAACATTTAAAATAATAGGTTGATTTTTTATTTATTAAATGTAAAGCTGTGAACCCCGTGGGGCCGGGGGGTAAGAATCTAGTCCCACCGTAGCCCATGCGTGTCGTAGAAGGCGACTAAAATGGGTTGAGCGCAAGGCCAATCCCCTTGCCTCTTAAAAACTCACCGATTCAGAAAACTCAAAGAAATACTTCCGGACTGGCTCTTGTTAAACGACCTGGCGCGAAATCGGACATGATTTTTGGAACCTGGAATGTTAGAACTTTGTATAGAGGTGGAGCACTGAGGAAACTCACAGACGTTTTCATGGAATACAAGCTAGATGTACTCGCTGTCCAAGAAATGCGATGGACTGGGAATGGAGTAATGGACAAGCGTAATTGCAGCGTCTATTATAGCTGTCATGAAAAAATACACCACTTTGGAACTGGTTTTATAGTCAGTAAACGTATCAGGGACAAAGTGATTGAGTTTAAACCAGTAAATGAGAGAATTTGCAGACTACGCATCAGGGGGAAAACACACAATATCTCAATTATCTGTGCCCATGCCCCCACAGAGGATAAGAGAGATGAGGTTAAAGATGAATTCTATGATCTTATTGAAAAGACTTACAGTGAATGCCGCTCAAATGACGTTAAGCTGATTATGGGCGACTTTAACGCAAAAATAGGACACGATATTAACATGAGTAGGTTCATGGGGAATGAAAGCCTACACGAAGTGACAAGCGCAAATGGTTTAAGACTTCTCGACTTTGCTATCTCTACAAACATGTTAATAGGAAGTACTATTTTCAAGCACAAAAATATACATAAAGTTACCTGGAGATCTCCAGATGGACAGACCCAAAATCAAATAGATCACATTCTCATTGATCTAAGGCATAGAAGCAGCCTAATAGACATTCGGACATTTCGGGGTGCAAACGTAGACTCTGACCACTTTCTGGTGGCCTCAAAGTTGCGTCACAAAATTAACAGAAGTTATCATAAAAAGAGAAATAATGTCAATAAGAATATTGACATTGGATATCTGAAGAATACGAAGATTGTGAATGATTACCGAAAAGAACTAAAAAGTACAATTGTGGTGAGAGACGTAGCTCCTACAGTGGAGATTTTGTGGCAGGATTTGAAACAGACCATCATCAATGCATCGAAAAAGACCATTCCAGAAATGCAAGGAAGGAAAAATAACCTTTGGTTTGATGAAGAGTGTAGTGACATCACGAAGAAGAAGAACGAGGCATACAAAACTATGATTCAGAAACATTATACAAGAGCTGCCGAGGAAAGGTATAAAGAACTGAGGAGAGAGGAAAAGAAAATCCATAAAAAGAAAAAGCGAGAGTATATGGAAGATTTACATAGAGACATCGAAAATTTGAAAACCCAAAGGGAAGCCAGAAAGTTCTACCAACTTGTGAATAATGTCAGGGCAGATTTTAATCCAAGAACCACTACCTGCAGGAAGAAAAATGGAGATCTTACGCGAGACCCGGACGAAGTTTTTTTTCGCTGGCGTGAGCATTTTGTGGAACTGTTAGCGGGTAAAGACAAAGTGGAAGATCTAACCACTCATAACATGCTGCCAACTATGAGTTCCGATAGTGAAGATTTGGAGCTTAATACACCATCTATGTATGAAATAGATATAGCAATGAAAAAGCTAAATAATAATAGGTCGGCGGGACCCGACACCGTCAAAGCTGAACTCTTCAAAACTAATGAAATGAGTATAAACAAAGCAATCCATGATCTTATTTGTAACATCTGGACACAGGAGCAAATGCCCACTGAGTGGGAAGAGGCATCTGTGTGCCCTATCCACAAGAAAAGCGATAAGTTAGATTGTGGTAATTACAGGGGAATCTCTTTACTCAATTCTGCATATAAAATCTTCTCCATCATTTTATTTCACCGACTGGAAACTTACACCTCCAAAATCATTGGAAATTACCAGTGCGGATTCCAAAGGGGGAAAACAACAACTGATCAACTGCACACTATTAGGCAGATATTGGAGAAAACCAAGGAGTACAATATTGATACCTACCATCTTTTTATCGATTTTAAATCCGCCTATGATAGCATCATCCGAGAAATACTATTAGAAGCTATGTTGGAGTTTAACATCCCAAAGAAGTTAGTTAGTCTCACTAGAATGACTCTAAAAAGAGTTTCTTGCAGAGTAAAAATTTTGTCTAGTCTCTCAGAACCATTTTTCACTGAAAAGGGCCTTCGACAAGGAGACTCCCTTTCTTGCTTACTGTTCAACATAGCTCTGGAAAAGGCCATTAGAGACTCTGGTTTAAACACAAGTGGTACTATATTGCAAAGAACTATTCAACTACTTGCCTTTGCGGATGTTATTGACATTATTGGAAGAACAAAAAGCTCTGTTGTCAATGCTTTTGTAGCACTTGAGAGCTCAGCAAGGCAGATGGGACTTGTTATAAATGCAGACAAAACAAAGTTTTTGATTTCATCAAATAATTCTCCTGATTTGTCCCCTTTAAAGATAGGTAACTACACTTTCGAAACTGTAAAACAGTTTTCCTACCTAGGAACTCTGATCTCAAGAAGCAATGATCTAAAAATTGAAATAAATAATAGAATATTCATGGCTAATAGAAGTTTTTATGGCCTCAAAAACCAATTTAAGTCTAAATTTATTTCTGTAAAAACCAAGTTGAGCATTTATAAAACTTTAATCAGACCTATTGTCCTATATGGAAGTGAATGCTGGAACCTCAATAAATGAAAAATTGCTAATATTTGAAAGGAAATTGCTAAGGAAAATATTTGGAACTATTAAGGAGAACAATGAGTGGAGAATACTTTACAACTATGAAGTTTACAGGAAATTTGGTAAGTTTGGCGGGACCGACATAGTGAGAACTATAAAAGCATCCCGAATTAGGTGGCTGGGCCATCTGTACAGATGTCCCGAGGACTTTCCCACCAATAAAGTGACTTTTCCCAAAATTGAAGGTACAAGACGTAGGGGACGACCACCCACACGATGGTTAGACGATGCCGAAAGGGACCTCAAAATAATAGGAGTCAACCGATGGAGAGCCATTGCGGCTAATAGGGCCAACTGGAGGAGGATCAGCGAGTCAGCCTTGGCCTGCAAAAGGCTGTTGAGCTTATGAAGAAGAAGAAGAAGAAAGCTGTGAACGAAAATAAAATAATGCTAATTATAAGGGCAAATAACATTTAAAATAATAGGTTGATTTTTTATTTATTAAATCTAAAGCTGTGAACGTCTTGTATAAAATGTCTTTGTTTGCAAGTAAGCAATAAAAACGTTATTTACTTGTTTAACCACAAATTTGTAAAACTTAATACAAAGCATTAAAACTTAAGTCTCCAAATTTTAAAAAAAATCCAAGATAGTTTCTATTTTTCTTCTATGTGAATGAATCGAGTAAAAAATATTCGTTTTCGTTTATGAATATTTTAAACAGAAGAAAAACTATTTCAGAATTATTTTAACCCTACTCTTCAATAAGGAATGCTTCTAACCTTTTATTTTATTAACAGTTTTAACATAAACAATGGAAAAACTCGTTGCTCTTGAAGAAATGAGAAATGCCTGGGAATGAAAAAACTACAAAAAATGAAGGCTCTACCTTCTCCTATGAATGAATGTTCTTTCGAGAATAAAACGCAACCTTGGATTTTTATTGAGAATTCTAGTGATAATTAAATGGAATAATAATATTTCTGGATCACAATCTTGATATCTAATTTTTCAAAAATTACGCCTTCGCAAACTATTCCTCATCAAGGTTTTCTTTCTATGATTGAAGTATATTTCGGTTGACATATTTTCAAAGTTTGAAGTTTGTTTTAAAGTTAGTAAGTTATAAATATAATTTTATTTGGGTTGTCATAAAATGTGAAATATTATTGTATAACTGTCCATGTTTGTGCATATTTCAGAAATTGTTTAAAAATTGTATTTTACTTTTCCGTAAAATAGTGCTCGTTGTCCCAATCACATAAGCATCAAATATGATAAAGTTTAATCATTACTATTCATTGTTTGCTAAAATCAGGAAACACAATTTAAACATTGAAATCAAACTAAAAGATTTGTACTATGAAGTCAGAAATGGAACTCCATGTTTAAGTAGTCAATATCAAATATTAAATGCATAAAATTGAAGAAATTTTTCTTTTAATCCTTTAACTCTAGCCATATAAAATAATTATTAAACAAATCTGAAGTCATATATAATTAAAATTTACAAAATAATTGTTTTTTTAAATTTCTATAAACCAATTATAATTATATAAAAAAAAACACTGACAAAACAAATCCTTCAGCAACATATAAGTTTATTTTTAAAAATTATTTCGCTTTGTTAATACGTAACGTATCATATAGATAAAACTCTAATAACATGATCACGGAAATATAATCATGTCCATTAAAAAAGTATAACCTCCATAATGCATAAAATGTACTTTAGAATAGGTAAGTAATCTATTATTTTATGCAGAAAAATAAGCCAATAGTATAATGTTACTTTGGGTCATTTTCATAATGAAGCCGTCATAAATGGCGTATTATGTCTGGTATGCGAATATTGGGTAAGGAAATGGCAATCAAAAAAGTCGAAGTAAAGACGCACATTAAAATTTTAATGACCATAATATCTTTTTATAGCTTTTTTCTTCAATAAAAGAGTTATGCATGTAAAATGGCAATGTAAGAGTAAGAGAATATTCAGTATATAATTCGAATTCAGCTTAATATTAGAATTTTTTGTTCGTTTATGTTAATTGCAAGAACATTCTTAAATTCCATTACATTCCTTATTAACATATGCTTTTATTTAAAAATGTTAAAGCGATAAACTTTATAGTTATATAACATTATGCATTAGTGCAACCATGACATAAAGCCAAAGTAGTTTTCATAATTCTTTCAAATCAATTTATTTTAGTCACCGATAAAATAATTAAAAAAAACTTATCGGGTTTCAATACCCGATAATACGGATTCAATACTTGATACACAAAAATCATTTAGTGTTTTTTATAAAAATTTAAAAAATTCAATCAGTAAAATTTAACTTATATAATTACAATTTGGAATCTTGATGGGATTTGTTTGCAACTAGAATTTAGTTCCTTTTTTAAAGCAACAAAATTAGTTTAAAAACAACTAAAAACGATCTGAAACAATTTTTGGTGATTGGAATTCGAAATTTGTAAATTTGATGAAAGACTTTAAATTCCCTTTTCTTTACATTTTTTTGCATAATTTTTTCAAGGTATATTAGAAATAGGCATTTTAATTCGAATAAATACAACATTATTGCTGATTTAACTTCTTATAAATAGTGTCTGAATGATAATTATGTAATAATAACACTTTTTAAATTATCAGTCGCCTCCATTTTACGATTCATTGATACCATAAAGTGACCAAAATTAAATATTAATAAAAATATCTTTCTTTTATAAATGTTAATTCCAAGAATTAATGTAGAGTTTTCATAATACGCGTACCCTTTAGCACCAGAAAAACAAATTTTATGCATGAAATTATATTATGACACAAATATATTGCTTGAATTGACTTCAACTTAAATATAATTGAGGAAATATGGCATTTTCCCCATGAAAAACACCTTTGCGCTTATTGCGCTACAAATTTGTCTACCGCCTTTGAATCATTTTCATTTTCACGCTTAATTTACTATTTGTTGAAGATTGAAAAATTAATTTTGTTAAAGTATATTCAAAGAAATGATAAAAGTAAATAAACTTAACCAGTTTATTAAGCAAATGATAAGTGTCGTAATATGTAGATAAAATACTTGATATTTAGAAAATTCTCTTTAAAAGTCGATACCTTTAAATACTTTTTATTTTTGTTTTAAATTTTCCTTATTTAAAAAAATCCTTTGGTAATGTAGCTTACAATAATAAGATATATATTCTACAATTAACAAATATTTTCGTTCGTAGAATTAAAGAAAAACCTTTATTTTATGGAAAAAGAGCGAGGGCTTTTTTAATATTAATATTAAACAAGAAGTTCTTAAAGAACTAAAATAGCCTACTTTCCTGTTACTTAAATGCTTACTAAAATTCTTATCATGAAAAAACTGGGTTCGTAACAGTAAGTGACATCAACAACCGTTTTTCCACCTTATATTCTAAAATAAATTTCACTAAACACAGCATCTAAATAACCACAGCATCTTTCACTAAACACAGCACTAAACACAGCTTTATTTGCAGTTATAAATAAGTATTTAATTTTTCGTAGAACAAAAACCAAAAAACTACTCCTCAATAAACATTTACTTGCTAAATTCGGCTAGTTTCATTTATTTTATTTCGAAAATTAAATAATTATTACTTAAATCATTTGCAAAAATTTATATTTAAAAGTATAAATATGTAATATTCCTCGCTTTTAAATAGAATGAAAACAATTTATATCAACATACAAAGATCCCGTAGTGAAATATTTATTTGACGTCATCTTAAATTGATCGATGTCTCAAAAATAAATTTATTTTAATTTATTGTCTAAAAGAATAAAAGTTTCTCGCGCGATTGTTGCTATGGCAATGGTGATTTAATTCTAATAAAAATGGCTTCCTATGCTTTTTAAATGAACATTAAACTTTGCAGTTTTTTAAATAATTGAAGTACTTAGAATTCGAATTCTTTTATGAAATTTTCAATGTATTCTCATTTCGATGCGCTGAATTTTTTGACGTATCTCACTTGTCCGTGGCATTTGTAGTTAAATTCAGCGATTTAAATGACTCGAAATTGAATTTTAATGCAAATTCAATGGGAAATTCGTCGACAAATAGTAGATTTATGTCCGTCCTATCGTACAGACAGACGGACAAAAAGTATGAAAGTTGGGTGTCTGAGGTTATACCTTTCTAATAAAAAAAGAATTTTTAAGATCGGATATATAGAACCGATTTTGGAAGGGGGGTACGGACAGACGGACGGACGGACAGACGGACAGACAGACAGACAGACGGACGGACGGACGGACATCGACCGCATGTCAATACCTACTTTTTTATTTTTTTTAATTCTTCGAATTAAAAAAAAAAGAAAAGTAGGCTAAAAATAATATAAACAAACTCACGGTTAAGCAAATATTCTTTTATACTTTATACTAGAATAAACCAGTAAAAATAGTTTAAAAATCCCAATGGTAATTTAAGTTGGGATTGAACTGTAAAAATGTGTTGTGTAACTTTAATTCATAAAACTGGTGGCTCTAGCTTTCAGTAGTAAAGTTACACTACATTTTATGGAAAAACTTTATACCTAATGTTTATGTTGTATACTCTAAACCTTATAATGAAATGCTATTATAAGTGTTAACCACTTGTAATAGCATTTCATTATAACATTTGACTTATAATAACATTTCATTATAACATTTGACTTATAATAGCATTTCATTACAACATTTGACTTATAATAGTATTTCATTATAACATTTGACTTATAATAGCATTTCATTATAACATTTGACTTATAATAGCATTTATTAAATTTAGCTATTTGAACATTTGCGAATCACACCAATAAACATATTTTCCTGTTTTTCTTCTTATACAAAAAATGCAAGCTACTATTTCTATAAATCTAGAGGCAGCTACAACTTGTAGGCTTCCACTAGTTATATTGAAGTAACGTCTCACCCAAATATTACATCGTTGTATCGATAAATAACAATTTCACTAATTGAACTACATCTCAAGGAAAACATAAATATTCTATTTCTTAAATTCAAAACTTGACTTCTGCGTCTTAAAATGAAAACATATGTACAAATAGCATTCTTACGCAAACTTATTTTCTTGCAGGAATATATTTAAATCGAACAAAATTGATTTTGGATTCGAAAGAATTGTCGTTTTCCAAATTGGAATCATGCATCTCGATTCATTATGATTTTATTCTATTCAAACAGATGCACACAGAAAGAGAAAATATATGTTTCCAAAATACCCCAGAGACAAGCGATCGGTTTTTTTCCAGTTTATCGTATTTTTATTGATAAAAGAAGCAGCATTTTCCCTATAGGTAGAGAAAGAACAAACAACTAAACCCAAAACTTTTGTGCTTTGTGGATGAGAGATTATCAAAGGTAATATGTCTCCGGCAGCTGAATAAAACACTTATAATAAAATATAGGCTTTGTATTGGCAAACCTAAAAGTGGGACCAACATTATATACCTAGGTCACGTTCATTTGGCGCAACAACTTGGCGTATTTACAAAGTCAATTTGTATTTCAGTTTATTCCAATAAGTATAAATGTTTGTTTAATTATTACATTTATATTAACTATTATATGATACTAAAAATAGGTTTTAATATATTTTAAATGTTATGAAAAATATTAGTTGTTACACAAAAAAGTGTGTTTAAATTGCCAAAATCAGCAACTTTGTAGCCAATTCATCGAATCATCCTGGTTTCCTGTTTTTTATTATCAAATAGTCGGTAAACTAAACTCATGTCGTTGAGCTGAATCAATAATCGATAGTCAATGGCTTACATAAAGTTGCTTCTCTATGCCTAATGGGAAAATGCAAAATCTCTGAAATACCGATATAGGTGGCTTCATGTAAGCAGATGAAACTTGAAAATAAGGACGATTCAAAAAAGTTATCTATTCGATATCTGGTATAGAATTGATGCTAATGTACTATCAATACTGATATCCTATTATATAGATAGTTAGTTGAAAGTGACTATAAAAATAGGAGGAAACAATAATTCTCAAATACTATTAATACTATTATATACATAGAAGATGAATAATTCGAAACAAAAATAATAATTTTCTTTAAAAAAAAAATCTTCATTAAAACAAAAAAATAAATTAAACGTTCACAGATGGTTACTAACAAATTAGATTATGATAAATAATGCAATGTAATGCTTCTAGTTTCAAATATGGAGATTGTGTTAAGCATTAGAATATTCATGTATTGAAAATTCAATTATTTTTGAAAGTTTCTAAAACCTTACAAAACTTTTTTTAAAAGAAACAGGTCAAAAATATATTATATTTGTTAAATTCATAGAGTCGAAATATTCTTTACTTCAAATACATTGAATGCATGATATGCTTCATAATAAAGTTTATCTGTCCATTAGAATTACGAATAGGCAACATCCACTGAGGAAGCAATGAACATCAACTAAAATGATCGTTTCCTATTTTCGGAGATTATGATGAGGAGCCGGAAATATGTATAAACCCCACTTTTAAAAGTCCAGGCATGTAAAATTATGTTTACCATGCATCATATATCATTGTAAAACTTTAATCATATAATCTTAGAAACTTTAAATATATAGTTTTACTCCGGTTTCATGATTTATGTTGTAATACTATGCTTCAGTGTCTACATCTTAGGGGAATTGCAAAATTTTACGTAGAAAACGTAACCTTACGTATTAACCTGAAAGTTGAAGATGTTTTAAACTTTAAAAAAAAAATGCTTTTTTTATTTTGTATAGAAGCGTAATAGTTAAAAACAACACAGATGGCATGGGTAAAATAGAGTTTAAAAAAGTTTAGGGCTCAATTATTCACTAAATTGAATTTTTATCAATCCCGTTTCAATCTAGTAACTGGCCATGCGCGTTAAACACATATTTTCTGCCAATGGTTATAAATGTCAATATTTGATTATATTCTTTAAAATCCCTATGGAATGACGTCTGGAAGATGAAATACGGTTTGTACCTGTGTATTTAGCAGTAAGTACAATTTTTTTAAGATCTGATAGTTTTTATATTGATCATGAAATCGTGAAAAAGTTTCAACATCATTGTTATGCGTCGATGTTTTTAAAGTCAGAAAAGTGTGGTTAAACGGATAATTGCATTTAAACGTTCGTTTTTATTAAAACGCGAAATTTTATTATTTATATATTTTTTTATTTTATTTTTTATTAAAATGGCATAACGGTTCATTAACCATAGTCATAATTAAATAATTTTAATTGACTTACGATGTGTCCTCACATTATAAGATTCTAATACTTTGGAATTTCAGGACAGAACTATACATTGTTCCAAGGATTTTTATGTTTTCTCCCATCACCGCTCTACTTACTATGTATGAACAATTGAACATATTTAACTTATAAAGTACCTTTTACGGTAGTAGTTGAGTAACTGAGTAGAGAAGAGAACATAGATAAATGAGAACATGCTCACATTGGCTAATTAAATCCATAAATCACGATTCACACACCATATTCAATTGAGTTTATTGAATCTATTGTAGCTGCCTCAGTAACCCATAGTCTTCCAAAAGGATCCTCAATGTTTAAGGTTATATTTTCTTTTGAAATGCAACATTAAGCCCTATCTCAATCTGTCTCAAAACAAAATATAGGCTCCGTGAAAACGGAAATCCAGAATGGCTTCGGAGGTGAGACACCCAATATTTGGTATGGAATGTTCGAAAGGACATCACCCGGGAGGCAAAAGAACCTTCGATAAAGGAGAACTGTCCAACATCCAACATGGGCTCCTTAACCCTTCAGTCCCTGAGATGCCATTCATAATCATCACTTTCAATATTTTTTTTCCAAATGTCTATGTCCCGCTATGACATCCAAACACATATCATTCGATTCTTCACACTTTGTTCTATTAGACAATATTTTACATAAGTCTCAATAGAAGTCAGAACTACTGTTTTTTGTTTATTTAGAAAATAGCTAACAAGCGTTTCACCTGATTTTTTAAAAGTTCACTTCAGTTCCACATATTTAAAACACAATTCAAACTATTTTGGTTAAATAATTAATAATTTTTTTTAATAATACGGTCAAATACCTTAAAATATATAACTCGAAGTGTTTTTAGGTAATATATATTTTTTATTTTGTTGTTTTCCACAGTAAAAAAATTTTGGTATTATTTCAAAAATCATATAAAAAATTCAAATGAATTTTTTTTTCTTATGGAACTCTTAATTTTGACCTAAAATAAGCTTATTTTGTGAATATCAGATGTTTCTGTAGTGTAGTAAGTTTTTTGGACTAAAAGGGTTAAATCCATAAACCACAATGTACATGCTAGTATATTAAATGAGTGTACCTATAAATCTAATATACCTCTAAGAATGAAATGGTAAACTAGCAAGTGTTTAAAAACAAATTTTTTCTTGTCTTTTCATTTTATTGAGAGTAATCTATAAATTTAATATCCTTCTAAGAATGAAATAGAAAACTAATAAAAAAAAATTTAAAATCTGATTTGTTCTGTTTGTGTTCTGGCTCAGGCTTCAATAAGCATTACTGAAGGATCGTAAGGAACTGAAGAAACGTAAAAATGGATGAAAACCTGTATTTGTTTCAACCAAACTACATTTGACTAGTTTAAATGAAGCTCAAGTCCCCCTTAAGACGAAATAAAAAACTTTTAAACATGTTTTTTACAATAGAAAACTAATAACAATTTTTTTAATCTGATTTTTTGTGTTCGTTGGCAAGTTAAATTCACAATGGCTTTGAGTTTGAGGTTGGTTTGAGGAAATCAATATTTGGTATGGAATGCTAGAAAAGACATCGGAAGAGAGAAAAGAGAACCGAAGATAACATTCAACCGCCGCCTCGGTGGCCGAATGGTTAGCGTACTAGCCTTTGGAGCTGCTGAGGTCGGGTTCGAATCCCGGTCAGGCATGGATGTTTGTGACAGTCAATAAATGTTTGTTATTTGTCTATGTGTTATTCATTTCTTTGTGACTGTAAAATTTCTTTCTGTGTCTGTCCCACTTGACGAAAGCTTATAAGCGGTTCTATGAATAAGCACACAAGCTGGAATATATATGTATCATACCATACCATACCATACATTCAACTAAACAAAAGGGGCTGCTTAAATCCACCACAGTTCAACCATATATAATTACATTTAATGACATAAATCTGATATCCTTCTGAGAATGAAATCGGTGACTAATTACATGTCTTTTAATTCTTTTTTTATTTACTTTGTTTTTTTGCGTAATGTTTTCTTTTGAAATTACCATATTAAGACCGATTTCAATCTGATTAATATAGTTTGTAACCAGATTGAAGTCTAAAAACAACGTACAGACCAGTCAGCCATAGAAATAGACAGATAAACTTCATTATCTAACCTAACATATAGACTACGAGCAAATTGGAATTCACAATGGCTTCAAGTTTGAGGAACCCAATATTTGGTAAGAAATGTTAGAAAGGACATCACCAGAGAGGGATGAGAGAACCATAGATAAAGGAGAGAGAGGGCCTTAAATCAATAAACCACATTTCCCGCTTCCCCAGCTGCGAAAGCTTTCGCTGTTGAGTCCGCGAGATTTTAACCGCACACACAGCTGCGTGGGTGTACAGTTTCATTTGAGACTCCTAATGAAGGCAGGGGGATGGGGATCTGTTGAGAGAGTAGCTGTACTTGAGAATGCTACTTTTTCGCAAATCATGTCTGTACTAGGTACCCAAATATTTATTCTTTAAGTTGAGAATTTTCGTAAATATTTTTTATAAGTAAGTGTAAATGGTCTAAAACAGAGATTTCATGTATGATAAATTAAAAAAATAATAATATTCTGAATCAATTATTTGCATTTCTTTAACTAAATTATGCTTTAAAATAAAAAATAAAAAAATAGTTACGTAAAAAAATTACAATATTTTGGAGCATGAAAATGAAAGAGGTATGCGTATTTACATTCCGAAATAAAAGCTATACAATTAAGTCGGAATATTGACTAACTCAGATTATATGAAATAAAGGTCTATAAATTTAATATTAATGCTGCAGGGGCACGAAAGTTTTCCCACGCTCATACCAATCATAAAATGTTTTCAAAATGTTTATGTCTAACCTAATTAGCTCTTAACTTAATAAATCTCGACTAAATAACAAACCCACACTCTTAAAACGAACGAACGATTTTAACTCAGTCTGATTAATTTTCACTCCTCCACTCTGGAAAATGCACTTCTCCTTTTGGAGTGGATCCTTTGTGTCTTAAACATCCGACAGGATCACTCCAAACGAGTGATTTTAACTCAGTCTGAGTTAATATTCACTCCCTTCCTGTGTCCAAAATGCACTTCTCCAACTGGAGTGGATTTCACTCTTTTGTTTTAAGAGTGTATTAAATCTGAATGATAGTAATTGTCTTTTTCAAATTTAAGACGTATTACCTAATTGTAAGGCGAAGGGAATTTCCATTTACAGAATCAAGTAAGGAACTGAAAATTTGTATGGCATCAAAATTATTTCTACAAATGTATATACCGACCACGACCTAATTTCTCAAACACCTAACGACATGATGTCCGAAAAAAAAAACATAGGATCCTTTGACACCTACCATGTACAAATTACTATGAAGCCACCATTATGCATTCACATAATTATTTATTGAGGAAAACGACGTGGAAATGATAGTTTTTCCTCTGCAAATAAAGTCGGTAAAATTCATAAAAAATCACCTTCAAAAACTAGTTAAGAATTGCTATGCAGACGCATTTTTACTAGATACATCACACATAAATATGACAAAAAATATTAAATTTTGAGAAAGAAAATGCGTGATTGGCGAACTACTGGCTTATGTTTTAATTAGACTATAGTAACAACACAAATCACACATTCATTATCAATACAATCACTATCCACACAAATTTGAAAATTAGTTTTTTTCTCTTCAAATTTGAACTTATATACGGAAAGCAATAATATAAGACAAACAAGGATGTTAAAAAAATTGTAGTAATGTTTTTTGCCATTAATACTTTTTGCTCTTTTTCTTTCTTCAAACTTTTTCCGACATTGAAAATATCTCACATAGAATTCGAAATTAATCTTCAATAACAATCTGTTTTTTTTTTCAATGCTAAAGACTGGTCAAAAATTACACAATGTTCTTCCATTCGAGTTTTCAAATTGGATCATGTTCATCCAAAAGGAACTAACAAATATTTAATCAAAAGTGAGCTAGTGGTACTGTTTTGAGACTTTTATTTATTTGTTTGATCGTTTAAAATCACTAGTTCATTTTGCTAGGAGTAAAAATTGCTGCCATATTGTGATGTCTACATTATTTTTTTTTCCTTCAAAAGTCCATCAATTCACCCCAAGTAACATTAGACTTTCAAAGACGTTAAAGAATAGAAACCGGTCAAAATTGAGTCTGATAATTATAGACAGCAGAAAAGTTAGTCAACATGATATTTGTTTGACGAAATAGTTATGACATTGTTTAGTCGTCCTTATAGTGACATCATTTAGTAATCTATTTTACGTCCTAATGTTTGTGGGAGCTAATGATATTTTTATACTCTAGTTCTTTTCGGAAAATCACTGTCCAAATGAAAGGAAGCTGAGAGTGATTCATGAGGGGTCAATGTGGGGGATATTACCGAAAGCTTCCGGGAAGTAAAACCAAGAATCTTGAGTAGTATAGGTGATAGTCCAAGGATTTTGGTCAGATAAAACTTTTCATTGATAAAAGATCTGAAAAATATGATTAGAAAGTTGCGGTTACAAACTTTTGACATGTCCGTCTTAATAACTTAACAAAAATCAATTCTTCCTAAAAACGTTATAACTTGTAATTAATTATACGCTGTAAAAAAGTATATCATTTTTACAGAAGGAAAACTGTTAGGTGTTGCACCAGAAAAATTCCGCATTAATTACAGAGAAAATCTGTTTATTATATACAAACAATTCGCAATTTTAACGCAAAAGCTGTGTTTTAACAGCTTTAACTTCCACCCCCCGGCGGGATATCGAAACCCTGGTGACCCTAGTAACCGATGCTGAGCACAATACTATACTGAGGAATATTAAACAGCCATACCGAACCACGGACATTTATATTTCCAATGGAAAGCTCTTCAAAATGCGCTAATTTCGGCACACAGACTTTCTACGAACAGTTCAAATATTTCTTCTGTTACAGCCTAATACTCTTTATGTAGTTTGAAACAGGAAAACTTTCTTTTACTTTACACAGCATATATTTTTATAAAAAACTGTTTAAAGAAAACAAAAATATTTTCCTGTAAATACGCTTTTCGTGTAAAAAAACATTTTTTTTTAAATATAGGCCATTGATTTTTTTTGTAAAAAAAAGGACTCTGAATCACAACTTTTTAAATTGCTCTCTAGCACTAAAAACTCTTTTGTCAAGTTGTGAATAAATTCTACATAAGTGAACCCGAGTTTCTAAATTTGAATTCAAGATTTCATTAGATTTGCTCTAACTTATCTAGACATAATAAATTAGAAAAAATAACAACAATCTGTAATTTAAAATTTTAATCTTTTAGAATGACCATAAAAGATAAAATATTAAAAGATATTTAAAGATAACCAGGCATTTAAAAGGTATTTAATGACAACCAGATATTTAAAAGGTATTTAAAGATAACCAAATATTCAAAAGTAATTTGACGATAACCGGATATTTATTCCGCACATAAAAATACCACAGTGCTGACGTCAAATTAGCAGATACTTAAATAAAAAACTTAGTTAAATTGATACAGCGAATATTCTGCACATCAAATCTTATGAAAATTTTTTTTAATAATATAAAACTGACAGTGGCTCAACTAAACTTTGATACTTATTGAGATACTATATTTTGATTATTACATAACTTTGAACTTTAATTGATTAATGTTCAACTACTTTGGAGATACGATATTTTGATTATTACATAACTTTGAATTTTAATTTATTAACAGCGAATTGCAATTGTGTTTGATTCATAAATCATTGCACAAAATGAGTCATTAACTTCCCTTAAACTTTTAAAATTCTTATCATTAATTAAATTCAAAGCACGTACACATTTCTCTCCTACTCTTTACACCACCTGTGACTCAACAATGTGGTTGAGGAAGTTAAACCTCAAAACAGATAAAAACAAATATACGAATTCAAGCTTTAATGGAGGTTAAGGTTTAAGGCCTTCAAATGCGTAAACACAGGGGAATAAAGCTGGCATTTATCCTAAAAACTTGGCTTCGTCAAACATTGCCACTGAAGTATCGTAAGGAACTGAAGAAACGTTAAAAAAAAAGATGAAAACCTGTATTTGTTTCAACCCAGCTACATTTGACTACTTTAAATGAAGCTTAAGTCCCCCTTAGTACGAAGCTAAAATTTTCAAACATGTTTTAATTGAAAGTAGATTTAGCATATTCTAACTAATTTTTGTCTCATAATATTTATTAAGGACAACCATATCATTTATTACCAATCTAACAACTATATATGGTTGTAATGTATGTCTTTATCTAGAAAAATGCGATATTTTTTTTTAAAAATGTTTTAATATTTTTTACCTGTAGAGATATTTTTTCTCCGATAATGAATATATAAGAATAAATTCTGATTAAGTTTAGCCTCATTATGACACTTGTGTATTTAAGAAAAATCTAAAATGATATGAATTATTTAAATTGCTATAATCGATGGTGATGACGGTTTTTTTTTGCTAGCCTTTTTAATGTATATTTAATGAAAAAATAGCCAATTGAATAAAAACTTTTCTGCAAAATATGAAGACACTTAGTATTAAGAGTCGTATTTTTTTTATTGAAGACTAACAATTCAAAACACGCCACTTAAACCCTGAATTTAAAAATTGACACACGTCTATTCAAAGATATTGTGAAACTGAAAAGTGACAACAAATTTTAACTCAAGTTATCAAAAAAGACAAGAGCCACGAGCAAAATGACTCACGATTTTTGTGAATATTTCCTACAGTTTGTAGATTTTAAACTTTTTTTTATCAGCTTCACAACATTACTAGGGAAAGTTGGTTTTTTTTACATATCAGTAACTGACGTAAATACCATTATTATTCAGCGTGGCATCACCACCATTTTGATTGCGGATATCAATAAATCGCTTTTAAAACTTTCAAAACTCTTTAAGTTTTTAATGATAAAATAAGAATAATAAGTTTAATTTTATTTTTTAATATTAAGATTGAAATGTAATGTAGTAAATATTTTCTGAAAATTTATAGTCAGTTCTTCTATTTAATTATCCAAGTTGATAACAAATATATACAGGTTGGTGCAAATAAAAGTGGTCCCGACTTAGAGATGCGAATGTAGGGAGATGCATGACGAGAAAATCTATTGAAGTCTCCTGAACGCCTCTAAAGACGCGTTTACATGAGCCATCGAATCCATGGATTGGAGAGCAAACTCAGCAATTTTCCTCTTGGGGATTTTATCCCCGACAGAACCGGAATTGCAGGGTTCATTGGGTTTTTTCGCAAAAACCTGCCAATGAAGGAAGGTTTGATATTTCATACCATGGATTCGGCCACATACTATCTTATCCCTATATTACTTAAGATTAGCAATCTTGCTCGACCTTTTTTTCCCCCTAAATGGGATTTTGGCATTCCATGGATTCGATGGCTCATGTAAACGAGCCCTAAGTCCCAATTCGAATTTATAAATTATTCAAGTATTCAATAGGCGCGTTTACATGAGCCATCGAATCCATGGAGTACCAAAATCCTCATTAGTAGAAAAAGAGGTCAAGCAGGATTTCTAACCCTAATGACAGTCATGAAATAATCATGGATACAATCAAAAACTCAATTAATCAATAAAATCATCCTGTGTGCAGTTTTTGAATTGTTTGATTTTAAATCAATGTAAAGTTATTATTTTTGAAGGGATTTTCAATTTCACTTTTGTTTGAAAATCATTATTTGAAAACCAATAATTATAAAAAACTAAAAAAAAAATAATAATCCAATAATCTAAAATATATAATAATTCAAATATTGAAATACTGTGCGACTTAGACAAAAAAACACACACACACACACACACACACACAATGAAGTCATTGATATTTAAGAATAACTTTTCAAGCGTCCTTGTCCACTTTCGAAATCCTTTTTTCTAATCCTCTCATATTTTGTCACCTAAAAATAAAACAAATGAGCGATCCAGACAGAGATGTCTGCTGTGATCGACTAGGAAGTGGGAGAGAAAGTCTGTGACCTCTGAGAGCTTTCGGTTTATTTTTCTCTTCAGTTGCATTTGCTCTTGTAAAAAGGCTGTCATCCAAAGTGATTTACTTGATTTTGACGTGTGCTTTTTACATAAAAGCAATAACCTGTTGTACCGTCAGTGCGGGTAACTTTGGCCAAAATCTTAGTTTTTTTTACAAAAGAAGAAAAATTTAACTACAAAAACGATTTAAACACAAAAAAATCATTATGCATTCTAAGTATTGTACTTTTAGGAATAATTTTCGAACATTTTTGTTGAATTTTATAAATTAATAAAAAATTGGCATTGCTTTAAAAAATTAGGACACTGTTAAGAGCCGGGCGGGTAACTTTGGCCACCCATGAAATACATAAGAAACATACTTTTAACATCATTAAAGCCTGTGTTACCGAATTAAATAGCAATATTAAAACGTTTAAACCAAAAAATAACGAAGCTATAAGGCATTATAGTTATTAAAAATTGCATATAACTTAACATTTACATTACAGTGCATCGTGGAATGGCATTACACGATGAATACTAGTATTCCTTGTCGCTTAAAAGAAAAATAAACTTCTATTTTAATAAGGAAAAAGAACTTTTTTGAAGCAAGATTTAATAACAAATACTTTTATAAAAAGCAAACGATTTTATTATGAAAGGGAAAAGAAATAATCTATTCATAATTAGGAATCTGAAAATGTTTACCTTTCGACATTTGCGATTTTGAGTGGCATACGTTTTTTGCATTATATCTTTATCTTTTTAATGTTTAAAAGTGTGAGATTTTTTTTAAATATCTAAAAAATGAGTAGGGGTAAGTGGTGTACCTTGGACATATGTGTACCTCGAACCTATGCTGATTCTAGCTCGATTTGCTTAGATATTGAAACAACACCACATGCAGTTAAAGTATTTGCTACCAAGGGTCTCAGTGAAGTTCTATCTGTTTGCTTAAAAGGTCAATTTATTAAAGAGGTTTCGAAAAACTAAATTCACAGTTCAAAAGTAAATTTTTGTCAGATTCTTTAGTGTATTTTTATACTCAAACATGTAGTTTTTATTCAGAAACGATGGTTATGCAATATAAAGCAAAGTTTTAGCTATAAAACTGTGTGCTTGAAATTAAGTTAAGTAACCTTAACTTGGTGATTAACTATTTTGTTTTTTATATCCAAGTGGTGTACCTCGAACCTAATACAAGTGGTGTACCTTGGACTGGTCCAAGGTGCACTACTATAGGTCTTATGTGCTTCAAATTGTTGAAAACCCTTTTTAAAATTCAAGTAAATTTTTTCCATTGAAAAATTAAGTATTGTAAGCTATTAATATGCAACCCTGATTTGTAAAATTATGTAGAATGGAGAATTGTAAGAAATTTTTATATGGCGTGATAAATAATTTTTCTGTAGGTAATTGTTTAGATTTATGGTAGGCCTAAAAATTTTTAACCATATCGATATAATATAGAAAATAATTATTGCATGCTCATCTAAAAAGATGTTTTTTATAATAAATATCTAAGCAAAACATCCTTTTTACGTTTAGGCCTACTTTGTATAAACATAGGGGAAAATGTTTTAGTTTTTTTTTTCTAATTTATGACAGAAAGATAGCCAATTTTTTTTCTATGGCATAAAATGAAAGTTTAATTTTGTGCTGCATTTTAACTGATACACCTGAGAAAGATCGCATTGCAGCTGAAAAAGCCAAAAGGGCACAAAAAAACTAAGGCAATAAAACGCCTTACTAAGCCAATTGACCTAACATAACCAATTACTACAATCTTGGCTAGAAATAAGAGTAGGTTGTAAAATGTATTTTTGAATTTTATTTGGCTAATAAATATTGGTTTTCAGACTGTAAATCGAGTCTCTCTACCTGTTAATAATTGGTCCAAGGTACACTACCGGTTGGACCAAGGTACACCGCCGGTGGTGTACCTTGGTCCTAATTACATTGTTCTGTATTTATTTTTTTAATAGTTGAAATCATTTAAATAACATGTTAAAATAAATATATGTTGTATATAACAACATAAAGTATTTAGTAAAAATATTTTTATTCACTTTTTGTAAGTAATTAAGAAATTAAAAATTGAAAAGTCAAAATGGGTCCAAGGGAACCCACCTTCCCCTAATCATAAAAGTAAGAATTTTTCAAAAGTAGTTAAACAGAATACACTTTTACATAATTTTTTTAAAGTGCAAAGTTCCATAAAGAAATATTTACATCTATGGCCAAAGTTACCCGCATTCATCGGCAAAAGCTTCCCAATTACAAATATTTTAGTATAGCATAAAAAGTTTTCAACTTAGAATCAAACAAACGGTGTAATATTCTTCCCCATAAATAAAAGAATCGAATAGAGTGTTTTATTTAAATATTTTCAGTGTTCTTTTAAGTGTTCCAGACAAAAGTTGGAAGAGATATATTTTTGTAATTTTATGCTCGTAAGAATGAAAACAGCATTTGAAGTATTGCCAGATTTAGAATTAGAACTTTTTTATATGAAATGAAAGGCGATGTTTCCACCTTTCCAAAAATGTAAAACAATTGAAGATTAAATCATTTTATGAAGAGAAATTAAGAAACAAATCTTTTTCCGACGCGTGGCCAAAGTTACCCTCCGTGGCCAAAGTTACCCGCTTTGACGGTATATGAAAATGTTTGGAAAAATTGTTATTATTTTCTTGTTTCGTATTTTAGTGTGATGTCGATAAAACAAATGACGAAGACACATATATGGCAAGTAGTCAAACTTCCAGACTTCAATAAAAAATTACTTTTTCACGACTAAAAATTAGTTTTGTGCTAAAAAAGCAAAAGCAATGTCATAATTTAAGAAAAGCCTTACATTGTTTTTTTTTATTATTATCTCAAACTTTTTAGTAAAAATTTATTTAAAAAAAAGCCTTATTATTTAAGGTTCTACATCGAAACTTAATGTTTAGTTATTTTTATACCAGGTTTCATGAAAAACAATTCATAAAAAAAGTGTCTTATATATATATAAAAATGTCTTATAAACTAGACAATTCGCCAACGTACAGAAAACAAATTTTCTGGATCACCACAATTAAAAATGTGCATACAGAATCGTTTGACTTGGTTCATACTCTCACTAAAAATTCGAGTAACAAAATCGCGAAATTTGGTTCGATCTTTCTCGAACATATCGAGTAAGAAAAAAATAAAATTTTGTTCGACCTTTTAACAAGTTATGGGGAAACGAAACAGTGAAACTTGGTACAATCTTTCACTAAAAGTTTGTTTCTGCGATCGCGCCAATAAGCGGTGAATAGTAGCACCTTATTTTGGTTGTAGTTAAATGAAAACCAATGTTTAGTGAAACATTGAACCAAATTTGTAACAGTGCATTGTATCACGGTCAACTTCAATAACAGGGTCAGAGAAGCTTTCCCAAACATGAGAGTAGACGGAATTTTCGACGTCACTGTTCCGAGTGCCGAAGATCGAGAAACTAGTTCGGACGAATTCGGAACCCTTAAAATGTGGTCAGCCATGAACGAGGGGTTCCGAACAGGTTTCGAGACAGGTTATCTTCATCTTCGAAACAATGTCACTCGGAACTATGACGTTAAAATTTCCGTTCCCGACCGTGTTTGGGTGAGCTTCTTTGGCCATAGTAGTTGAGTAGGCCGTGATTGTATTCTCCATACAATTCACTCTCTCATTTGTAAAAACGAGCCCTCTCCCCATATCAAGCCTAAACTAATGAAAAGAAATCAAGGAAAGAAGATAAAGTAATTTATTGCTTTTTAACTATCCACATAAGATGACTTGTCGCACATGCCTGGAGCTCTTGCGTCATCCACAAAGACACCCATACGATTCTGAACTTCAGCAAGGCGTTGTTTACAAGAAACATTTCTAGTACAGGACACATCGCGAAAAATATTCCGACAATTACTTTCACATTAAAAATAGATTAGTATGTGAGATGAAACAAATATAATGACAGGAATTCGCGATAATAGTAGAGCTTCAACGCTGGTATATATCATTATGAACAAAATAAGTCTTCTCGGTTATTAATTTCAATTAAAGTGATTATACTAATTAAAATAATTTTGTGATGAATGGAATGGGAGATAATTATGAGTGTTCAAAGTTAAAGATCGTTGTGAAACTACTCGGAAGAGACCACAACCCGTTTGAGAAAAGTCGTCGTGAAATGAAAACGGTCTCTAAAAAAATTTCAACATTGAATTGCTTGAAGGATTATTTTTTATCTGTTACTAGTAAAACTTAAACCATTTTCATACTTTTACTTACTAAATGCTGTATTTACGAAAATTATATCTTTGAATGCAATATTGATGATTTTTTAAACAAAAAATTGATCGTTTAAACATAAAAAATCAGATGCACTATGCACCTAAAACAAAATATCAGCGTCTTAGCAGTTTTTTTTCAACCTTTCATATTTCTTATTAATAAAAAAACTATAGACACCCATTTCAGGCCGTACTATCTTTATGTTACTAACAGCAAAATGACAGTAGCTAAAAACAGTAGGAAACACTTAAAACCCAACTAATTAGTAATATTTTAATCACAACACAACGCTTTATAAAACTTCAAATAATAATTGGAGATTAATTTGTAACATGTAGGGATAAACTGTTTTGATTACAGAAAAAGTACCTAAATTGATTAAATAGTTGAAGATATTTATCTATACTATCCTTTGATTGATTATGTCAGCTACAAGTACAGTAACTTTATAATCTTTTTCAAAGTAAAAGAAAATGTGATTCTTAATTTTTCATTGTTTCTTATTTTAAATTCATTGGAACACAAGTCTGTATAATAAGGCTTAAAAAATTTCCAACAAAACCCAAACAAATTAATCAAAAGTTTTGCAATCAAAAATATGTAACAATAAGTAAATAATTATTATGATTTACGCAAAAGGAATTGTATCGTTTTGAGATGCTTTTAATGAATAAAAATCTTTAGAAACTTTTAAATTTTCATTAGTTTTTAGGAAATTTTGATATACCTTTATTAACTCAGTTAATTTTTGGAAGGCTCATTTTTTTCCACTGAGTGTACACACTAATTTAAATAAAAGAAAACAGAATAAGTTTCTTAATAGATTTTTGGTTTTAAGTTTTACTTCAGCCATTATAGTTTTAAAAATGATTAATTTAATTTAAGTACAGTGGATAGTAAGTGTAATGATAATATATGTCATGTATTAACGAGTATTTTTTTTAAAAGCTAACCGTTAAAATAAAAAACTTTCTGCATTACAACTAAAAGTACTACGAAAATCCCCAAATACTGTAATTATTTTCTTTGACGACCAAACTCAAATATCACTCCACATAGTGAATAGCTATCCTAAATAATATCTCATAATAAAAGCCTCTCATCCTCCTTGAGGAAATCATTGTATCAAAAAAAGGGCAAAGCCTGATCAAACACTAGATATGGGTATAACTTTAACTTAAATATGTCTGCATTATTTATACAGGAGAACATTCAATAGCATGATATATTTAATATTTGTATGTTTTTACTGTAAGAATTCAAATATATCATTATCAGGAATAGTATAATGAATTCAGAATAATATATTATACAATTAATTTTCTCTTGTTATATTCATTAAAACAAGCTATGGTAATTTTCTTAACATTTCTTGACTTAAGGGATATTTGTGTAACTTGAGACCTATTTTCATTTTTCCGACTATTTTTTGTAACTCAATTTCTTGTCCCACCTTCAATGCATAACAATTTTTCTAACAGGCATTTTACATGCATACAAACACTTGAAATGCCTGCACATTGAATTCTTTATCTCACAAATTAGTGTTTTTATGATTAGAGGCGAAATGTCCTTCCACATACGAACTGCTACAAACTTAAAATCTCCATTTTAGGAGTTAATTTTCTCGGCTCTGTTGCTCTTTTTTTCCCTACGAGTCGTTGGC
Source organism: Hylyphantes graminicola (assembly GCA_023701765.1). Lineage (NCBI taxonomy): Eukaryota > Metazoa > Arthropoda > Arachnida > Araneae > Linyphiidae > Hylyphantes > Hylyphantes graminicola. Next base: position 39,263,921 of record CM043117.1, on the reverse strand, counting down.
ACAAAACAAAGCTATTTTTAATGACACGTGTCGTCAAAGAATACCCCCAACCGAGATGTGAACATGATGAGATTCTCTAAACGTAATGAGCGTTCGATTGTCGCTTAACAGCCAATCAAGTTCCAGAAACTGGCCGAACACAAAGCTAGTGAACAAAAATAAATAGATTTTTTTTTAAAGGGGGGGGGGGGGGGGGGGAGTTCTCAATTTTCTGTATCGCAACCGAACTCTTTTTTATTTTCTGTGCAATGAAGTATTTTATTTCAACTTCGAAATTTTTCAGACACGAATGAAAATAATTATTCCATATTGAGTTTTTTTTTATTTTCTTTCAAAATGTGTTATTGTTACTAACAACGTATGGATTTTCCCATTATTTTTTACATAATATTTTTTTTACTTAATACAATAAGTTAGCACCACGCTCTGTTAAACAATTAAGCTCATGATGGTACATGTATAATGGTATTTTCCAGCTGCCATCACTATTTGGAACAAGGATTTACCAATTTTGTGGTAAAACCATAACCTTGATGCACCACAAGAGTAGAACCAACTCTCCAAATAGTGGTGATAACTAGAATGTTTCAGGATTACGGTGCAATCGTGCACCAAACTTTTTTAACTGTGCGTAAAGTGTGAAATAAGCTTCTATGAATAGAAAAACTTTTTTAAACCTCATTATGCACAGTGAAAAGTATTGTGTTAGTTTCGCCATATAATAATTGGATCATTAAAAGCTTCAACAACTGTTTGGTGAAATGTTATAACATATTTTAGGTGTCGGTTGAACCATGTTTTAGACTTTGGGAACAAAATCTTGAGAATTGTTTCATTCGAATTCCGAAAATATGGTGATATATTTTACCATACAACCGTTGCAGTAACAAAGAACCGTATTAGTAAAACCAAGTGTTAAATTTTTAACAGTGTAGATTCAAATAGTATATGAAAATGTCAGGCACTGTATAATTTAGTTCAAACATTAATACTCTAAAAGAGTGTGTCAAACATTTTTTTTATATAATATTCAGCTAAATGTATTTATTAGTTCTGCAAGTACTCTTTATAATATTTCTGATGATATGTTTTGAAGATTTGATACTGTGATAGTAATTTTTACTTTTAATATAAATTTCTCGCTCCAGCAGAGCAGAGGAAAGTCATTTTTATGTAGTAAACTTTTCTGCACTTTTTCTACGTAAGATTTTGAAAATATTTAATATTTCAGTCTTGAATTAAAAATTCAATTTTAAAAAGCCATTTTCAGTTGGATATTGTGTTAGATTCAATATAGTAATTTTAAGGATTATTTTTACAGTGCAATTACAAAAAAGTAAGTACTTTAGAAGCATTTTACGAAATCCACATCTAAATCAACTAAAAAATATTTTTCGATTAAAAAAAGTATAATTGAAGGTAAATCTCCATCCTAAAATATGGTTCATTAAAACTCAATCTTAAGCAAGAGGAAACGCAATTTGGATTTTCAAGTTTGTCAACAACAACAAAAGAAAAACTTCAATAAGGAAAAGTAATATATGTGCACGCATGTAAGCACAATTTTTTTTAACTTTTAGAGAAAACTAATGGTAATTCCAACAACTTCTCGTCTACACTTTTGTAAAAAAGAATGTCATAAATCAATATTTACTGGAAGTGCTATGTGCTTTAAAAAAAATCAACTTTCAACAAGAATTTTACTTGCACGCTATATCAATTCAAAGCTTTTAAAACTTAGGTTTAACTGTAAATGTATTTAGCTTTTTTTGCACATAAAATGTGTTTAGCATTACAAAACTGATCAAAATTCTAATTATAGTTTTATTTCGGTTTCATATATAAAAATTGTTTAAGAAGGATAGAAAAAAAAATGATTGAAAAAAAATTAAATTTTAACGTGCTATGATTTAAATAACTTTAAAAAAAAGAACCTCAACAATTTTCCTCGAAACTAATTTCACTATTTAAATACGCTTTACTTCATAATAAATATTTCATTAAGTAAATTGGTTATGCTGGGAAAATCATAAATATTTAATGGCAAGAAAATGGAAAATGCATATTCCATTAAGTACTCAATTAAGCGTTCCTTAGTAGAAAACTAGCCAGCATTGAGGCCTCCAGCAGGCAATAAGAATTCTTAAGATAAGCGCATTTTTTTTAATAAATGTATTTGTTTATATTTAGATTTTGTCGAAATTCAATTTTCTTTAAATTTAAGAGCACTTTATAAAAAGCGCGGTGAAAAATCACATACATTTAGCAGTTTTTAAACTCCAAACCTCGGAGTTTTCAGTTTTAAAGCGTATTTTGAGCACAGCGCCTCCGATTCCCATCTATTAAAGTAATGTAACGTCGAAAATTGATTTGATGTTTTAAATATTCTTAATTTGAAAGGTAACATCTAAATGGTGGACGGACAAAAAGAAGGAAAAGCGTCGAGACGAACGTACAAAAGGTACACAATTTAAGGTATGATATTTCTGTACCACGTCTATCAATTAAGAACAAAAAGATTTTTAAACAAATTAGACGGTTTGAGAGGAATTTGAAAAGGAGTACGGACGGACAGACTGCCGACGGACAAAAATGCCTGCTTTGCCAATAACCCATTTTTAAAAAAATTCTTTTGAATTAAAAAAAATGGGTGAAATATATAAAGTATATTCTGAGAAATCTCTTAGTCGTTACAATAAAAAGGAATTATTTTCAATTATCCCACTTTCAATTTTTTCATTTCTTGCTATCTTAAATCTTTAAAACTTTTGCAAAAAATAAGCTACCACTCCAATGTTTTTTTGTACATTGACACATAAAGTAGTTCATAAAACAGTACATAGAATGAATGTCGATCAGAAATTATGTTTAATTTTTTTTTGTATAAAAAGTAACAAAATAAAACTGTATAAATAAAATCTGAATATTTTTCTACACTTTACACATAAACCTTTATAAAATTTGCTTCAATTATTTATGTCACAATTGTCTTGGATTTTTGGACGATTGTTGAAAGAACATATTTTTATAAATATAAAAAAAAAGCCGACCAAGCGGCTGAAGGGTTAGTGCGCTAGCCTTTGGAGCTGCTGGTTTCGGGTTCGAATCCCGGTCAGGCATGGATGTTTGTGGTTGTCAATTAATGTCGTTATTTGTCGATGTGATATTCCTTTCTTTGTGACTGTAAAATTTCCTTCTGTCTGTCTTACTTGACGAAGGCTTAATAAGCGGGTCTCTGATCAAGCACACTAGCCGGATATATATGTAGTAGTAGTAATAAAAAAAATCATTACAAATGTACTGAAATAGTAGAAGAACTAGAGTTTTGAAAAAAGCCTGAAATAATTAAATTTTCAAATGAAAACATGTTTAACTATAGCTTTATTGAATGTTTAACTGTGGTAAACTATGACGAAAAATACTATAATTGGATTGTTGTAATTGAAAATCTTCAAAATAAATTTGCTATGATGTTTTCCCAAAATATTTAGGAAAAATTATGAGACAGACATTTTTATTCGATAAATTGCTCGAAATTGTTACATCGAATTTAATTAAATATAATCAATTGAAATTGAAAATCATTAACAAGAACTAACCAATAATAATAAACAAGAACTTTGGATTAGTTATTATTGGGTCGTATTATTATTGGGCTTGCAAAAAATTAAAACAAAAGTTTAAAAAATCAACAGTGCTAATCGAATCTTGTTTTCGCAGTTGCCGAATACATGCAAGAGCTGCCAAATTTGAAATTCACAAAAAAATCGTTCTTTTATTATATTAACCAATAAATCAATCACAAACTGTTGAGCAAATCGATTATTTATGAGAGAAAAAAAAAGCACTAGAAAAAAAATGTGGCCTTACAACCCTTTGATTTTCAGATATTCAAATATTAATGTCCATAATATGCTATCAACGGCACGGAAAAAGTACCTGAAAAATATAAGCTCTAAAGTAAATGACAGCTTGACATTCACTATCTAATTTCAAGACACTTCTCCGCATAATATATATCAATATCTGCAAAGGCTTACATAATGGAGTTAGTATATTTTCGTTGAGTTATTTTTTCGGATGGTTGAATGGAAATATTCAAACAATTTTTTTCGATTTTATTTATATAAAATTAGGTTTTTGACAGGAACTATCACTGGGAACCACTTAGCTTATTTCTGATTAAAATAAACAAAAAAGTTAGAATATTTTCTCGAGTCGATTTAAATTTTCACGTGTGATACCACTTTTTTTTTAATTACTTACACGAATTACAGTTTTAGTAAAATATAATCTTAGTCCGAATAACAACTGGATGGTCAGGACTAACATTTCAAAAAAGAGGATGCTCCTAAGTGGGATTTTGCATTTGCCCAGTTGCCCTATATACCGCTTTGCGTCTGCATTATAGTAGAAACATAAATTTAGCGAGACTTTGGGGCCCGGATGGCCGAGTGGTAAGCATCGCTGGCCAGCAGTCTGCGTGCTGTAACGGGCGCGGGTTCGATTCCCGCCTTCGCCCTGGGTGTATTTCCTCTCTTTGTGACAGTAAAAAATCTTTCTGTGTCTGTCTTACTTGACGAAGACTTATAAGCGGCTCACTGAGCAAGCACACAAGTCGAAATATATATGTAAAATACCATACCCTACCCTACCCCGAGACTTTAATTTTTGTTGACCTTGAATAACTTACGTGATCAAAATATGGAATCCTCTTATTTGCCAGTTCTTTGGAAATATGGAAAACCTTCAAACATTTTTGTAACATTTTCGACTGCCTTATCGGTGCATGCAAAATAATCGCAAACACGAATAAACGTTTTTTGAAAAATCTTTAATTTACTAAGATTGCAAAACTGTTAGAAGGTGAAAAAGTTTATTTTTCATGCTATTCTTTTTATAATTTAGCAACCATGTTTTGTCAAAATGGATTGCGTGATTTTGTTACAAAATTAGTGGTGAAATAATAGAAAAACTCTCAAGACTCGTAAAAGTTTAAATTATAATCCTTTTATACGAGTTTCTCATACCCAATTATTAATTAATTCTAAGTATGCGTATAAACTCATTTAAGGAAAAGCTTTGCACTACATTTGCACTTTTGAGAAATGAAACTTATATCTCCGACATCTCAAAATAAATTTCGAAATATCTCTTTGGGTTGGGTCTCCTGTGAGCTTAACTTTCCCAAGAGAGAGAATTTCCTGACTTTTCGCTGAATAGCTCTGAAAATCCCCAAGAGATTAGCGAACAGGCCTCCTTTTAATCCAATACCGCCATTCGGAATTCGCGCAGTTTCATATTTCAGAAATTCGAAATACCAACGGCCTAATAAATAAAGTAGAATGGGTATTTTACAGTGAAAAGAACAACTTGGGTGAGAAAAGATAAACAATTAAATTGGGAAAAGTGGTTCTTGAGTTTGGCTCCCTATCGCTGTGTTTTGGCGTACACACAATATTATTAATTATCGATAAGTGGAAGTTTTTTTTTACAGTACAATTCATTAATTATCAATATGTGGAAGTTTTTTTTATCAGAAGAATTCATTAATTTATCGATGTGTGGAAGCTTATTTACCAGTACAATTCTTTGAACTTTCAGTGTCAATAATTATATTGCACAAAAATATCTATAGTAGAGTAAATAGACCAAAAATAGTTTTTTTTATGTTTCGCTAGTTAAAAACGCCAAGTTGTTGCGCCATTCTCACGTGACTTGGGTAGGCTTACTTGGCCATTTTAGGGTTGTCCTCGAAATCTTTTGAAGATGCTGCTACTTCTGTGAATTACTAGAATTGGAACTGGAACTTGACACAACCACTGCAAAATATAATAAATTGAAAACGTATTGGATACAACCTTGGAAATGCCTCGGCATTTAATTTATTTGATGAATTAAATTTTTATAAAGTGTTTTTCATTTTTGATAATTTTTATTATCGTGTATTGAGTTTTAAATTTAAAAAAAATTAGCTGCGTATTAAATTAAAGGTTTTGTTATTTGGATTGTTTAGTTATTAAGAAATTTGATGTTATAAAATTGATATTATAGTAGTTTCTAATTAAATTTTTAAAAGCTATAATGAGGAAGTTCAGCATTTTTTTATATATTTTAACATGAATGTTAAGAAACACCCAAACCCAAATTATGCCTTAAATTTGCGCAATATTTACTTAATTACAGCTACTCAAAGTCAGGGATATTACCATCAGGCCCGTGAAAAACGACGAAGAGCTCATGACGTAGCACGTGCCCTAATGTTCCGCGACCCGACCCTATGCTGTTTACCCGCCTGTTACGAGTTTACAGCAGTTTGAGATGTTTTGGATTCACTAATTTACTTTTAATACATATACAAGACCCAAGCATATGCAGAAACCCAACACTATTCAGCGCTAGTACGCGAAGCAATAGGCACACTCCTTAATTTTTGCAATTACGGGATTTGATTTTGGACGAACTTTTTCTTCTGAAATGCAACACAAAAATTGAAACTCTTAAGAAATGCCGAACTCCACATTAAAATAAAATTACATTTTTGTAAATTAGGCCAACATTAAAAAAAATTATAAAGGAAACGTTATTGTGTAATGGGGATAAAGGAAACTGCACAGATGATTGATTCTAAATTAAAGTGTGGACGATTTACTATTAATTATTAACGGTTCTCTTAACTAATGCAGTAATAAGAAAATTAGAAAATAAACATACATGAGGAATTCAATAGTATATTGTATGACATGCCAACACCTCCCCCCCCCCCCTTAGATTGCAAATCATTAAAATTTACGTCTTTTATAATCAAAACGCAGATTTCTAATACAGCTTTCATTTACAACGACCATTATCTAATGTATTCGCGAAACTTTCCCACAAAGTCAATTAAAACCTAAAACACCATTGTTTAGAAATAATTGAGTGAATCACTGCCTCGTTAACGACGTCATCAGTAAATATAGTTCAGTATATGTTATTCCGAATTTATTAACAATAGATCGCCAGATAATAGCAGAATTATGGTGAATGTAGAGTTGATAAATGAAATCAGCTGCGTCTTCTGTTCAGCTTACTCAGTATACGGTGACGCAGACAATAGATGAAGCCAACTAAAGAGATAGATTTACAGTACTTTATCATTTGGGGATGTTGCTGAGTTGGACAATTTATTGCAACATAATCACCTAGGATTTGCAGTGTTAGTATTTATAAGGAACTAGGTCAATACTTACGGTGGTATTTAAATAACATTAGTGTTGTATTTACACTGTTAAAAAACGTTTTCTTGGTTTCACCATATAGTTGGGGATGTTGTCGAGGTCGAAAATATTTTTGCGATAAAGTCACCCAGGATTTGCAGTGTTAGTTTATCAGGAGCCATTCCGCCGGCGCAGTGGTTAGTGTTCTAGCCTTTGGAGCTGCCTGCTGGGTTCGGGTTCGAATCCCGGTAAAGGCATGGATGTTTGTGCTTGTCAATAAATGTTGTTATTTGTCTATGTGTTTGTGTCGTCCTTATTTGTGTGTCTTTTGTGACTGTCTCTTCTGGCGAGCTGGGTAATGGGCTATAAAGCCTACACTCTCCCTGCTAGAGGGCGCAATTACTGTCATTTGTCAGGAACTACGTCAATACTTACGGTGATATTTAAGTAACGTTAGTGTTGTATTTGCACATTGTTAAAAAAACGTTTGCTTGGTTTCTCCATAATGTTGGGGGTTGCTGAGGTGGACAATTTATTGCGATAAAATCACCCAAGATTTGCAGTGTTAGTAGTTATCAGGAACTAGGTCAATACTTACGGTGGTATTTAAATAACTTTAGTGTTTTATTTACACGGTTAAAAATTGTGTGATTGGTTTCCCCATAACAATGGTTACTAGTAGCTGTCATGGCTGCGCAGTGAAGTGTTTCGCCATATTTTCGTTAAAATGACAGGTGGAAGGAACTACGTCACCTGAAGAAGGTCAATTAGCAACTCGGGAATAACAATTCAGAAAAATTGTTTGATCTAAATATGGAAGCGAAAATTATTATAGCATATTTTTTACAGTTACCGAACAAATAATCTTAACGTCTTTATTCAATTACATATTAACAAACGATGTAAATAAAAAATGACTAGATTATTTATGCAAAAAATATCACTATCATGTATCTCAACAGTAGAAAAATAAAAAAAAAAATTGATGGAATTCTCGCTTGTTATTTAAATGGAGATTTAATTTTTTTAGTTTTAAATTTAAAATATACTTTAATTTCAATTTTTTTAATAACGTTTGGGACATCACGTTGTTTGATTTTTTTGCTTTAATGTGACGATTCCCACTTGTATGTGAGACTTGTGGTTCGTTCTGTGAGAGTGGGAGACGGATAGATAGACGGACAGACGGGCTGAACGATTACAATACCTTCCACTTTTTACAATGCAAACATAATTTGTAATCTAAAAATTGAGAAAAATTGTATTAAAAATTAAACGAACACCAGTGTTTTCACTAGCACTACAAAAAAAAAAGCGCATTTTCAATGCAACAAAACTTATTTTTCAGCCTAAAAGTTTCTAACAAACAAGGATAATTTTTGGTGATTACAAACAAGGATTTTAACAAATAAGGATAGCTCAACTAATGACTTAAATTATATGAAATTAAAATAAATTGACAGTAACCATTCACAGAGGGAGACCTTAACCATTTATTTACATATTCAGAAAACAAGGAGATTTTGATTATTTCTCTTTATGGTTTGATTTATTAATACTGCTGCGAAATTCAAAACGCTGTAAATGAACAAGAAACACACAATAAGAAACATAGTAAGAGTTAGAGAAAGTGATAATTTTTCACTTTTTTTATTATTGGCTTTTGCGTAACGATCTTCAATAGAAACAAATCAATAGTAAGAAATATTAAATCGAAATGAAAAAAAAAAAGCTTTAATGTACTTATTACCGTCTCAGCAAAGGGTTTTGACGTACAAATTTTAAGAAAAATGCCTTGCCCATTTTTAGGGAAACTAAGTGACTCTATATTTGAAGAAATTTATTACTTGAATTCGAATGTATTGAATAAGTTCCATTTCATTACACATTTTTCCGATCAATCATTGAAGATTGAAATGCGTTTAGCAATCCATCAGAGGAGGTAAAACGCCTCTATGAGCCACAATTTTCTACATTTTGAAGTCATATTTCTTTGAAATGATTTGTAAGCAGCATAACTTTTTATTTGCTGGAATCTTAAAATATATTGAACTTTATAAAAGGGAAATATTTAATGCAAGCGATACACTCGTATTCTAAAAATTGGAACCAAAATTCTTACGTCTAACAAGTTAAGCTCATAAAAATATTTCAAGCTAAGTTTTACTGTAAACATTTAGAAATATATTTATTCTTTAAACAAATGGGTCCCGGAGGGCCGAGTGGTAAGCATCGCAGGCCAGCAGTCTGCGTGCTGTAACGGGCGCGGGTTCTATTCCCGCCTTCGCCCTGGGTGTATTTCCTCTCTTTGTGACAGTAAAAAATCTTTCTGTGTCTGTCTTACTTGACGAAGACTTATAAGCGGCTCACTGTGCAAGCACACAAGTCGGAATATATATGTAAAATACCCTACCCTACCCTCTTTAAATAAATTTAGAAAATGTGGAATTAGATGAATTTTTTTTATTAACGATAATATAAATAATTATAAATTTTTATGAATGATAAATAGACTCAAACGCATGTCTTCGAAGTTTTTAATGAAATACAATAAAGATTTTCAAGTTTGTTTTCAAAAAAATATTGTATTCGTAAAGTTAATTAAAGTATGAAGTTTAAAAATAGAGTAATTTTTCGAAATAAATAAGTCCCTTTAATTAAAAAAATAAGTTTCACCAATTAAAGGATAGCGCAATTATTTCAAAGTATTGGATTATATTTTAGAGAGAAAACTTTTCTATCGTATACTTCGAATAAGAATCATAAATCCTAGTTCTAATAAACAAAAGATAGATGAATAAAAAAGTTTTCATTGGAAGTTCTAAATTCAGGTCATTTTTTACTTACTATTCGTTTTAATGGCGTCTCGGCATTGAAACTATGGTATTTTATAGCAGAACACTGATAAAAAAAATAAGGTGCAAAACTTAAATTTAAAAGTTAATAACTTTACTTCAAGTCATTAATTAATTTCGTGCCCAGAAACTGGAATGAAACGAAAAAGAAAAGCTAAAAAATTGGCGAAAAAGTTTTTAGCTAAGGTCGTACAGAATTGTTCCCTGTTTTACATCATAAGTCTCCGACATATTTTAATCTGATTAAGGACAATGATTTATCAGATTTCATTTACCGTGTCGTATCAGCCAATTTCAATTTCTGCCAGCTTAATAAACCCGTTTATCATGGCATTGCAATCTTTTTTATTGAAAAAAGGTGCGAAGCGAATTCTATGCCTACAGGAATGTTTTGAGACTGAATTGAATAAGGAAATTATAGTTTATTATTAAAATGAACGTAATCATTTTAGTGCTCCTACTACGTATTTCAAATTTTTTAAAGAAAATAACTTAATTAAGATTTATGTTGTATTTTTCTTACAATTGAAATTATTTGGTTGGGTAATTTTTTTAAGTGCTTTTAGTAATTTTACTATAAGAAAATTTGATTTTAAATATTCCAAGGCTAAGTATGTACTACTTGATTTCCCTTAAAAATTATCACTATTTTGTTTGGAATTTGAAGTGTAGTGTTAAAAATAAAATTAGTGTTCATTTTAACGTCCTATTCAATTCCTAATATTATCACGATAACTTATTATTTTCAGTCGAAAATAAAGCACTCCATACACGCTTTCGAAACGAATGAATACAAAACAATAAGTTCCTTTAATCAGTTAAATAACATTGAAACATGTTGAAATGTGTCAAAAGGTCGAGAATAATAAAAAATTTACTTCAATCACATTTAAAACTTTCAACATGACCAAATGTTTGCACGATTAAAGTGGCAAAGCTTTGATTTGTTATCTCAGCTAATCTGGGAGATTTCCATTCAAACTTTTTTCTAATGTCAGTCAACAAAAGCTAAGCCAGCCTTCTCAAGGCTGCTGGCTAAAAATAAGTCACTGAATCGGCAAGCACCTTCAGAAATAAGTGACAAAATAATAGAATTGCACTTGGGTGCTTTAAGAAGTCTGCTGCTTTGACATTATGCGAGAGAAGGGTGACGAACAAAAACAGTCACAGTCCACATTTTGACGAAATTAAGATTTTAGTGTTAATACCGTTTGATAGTTTTTAACCCTTTCAATCCCCACTTATAGACTCATTATGCACCTAGAATGAAATGGGGAAAAGCAGGGGGAAACCTTAATATTTTAACTAAAATTTAAGGAAAATTTTTGAAATCATACCTTTTGAATAAATTATAGCAATATTTTTTCGAAACTTTATTTATTAAAAATAGTTTAAATTAAATTTTTAAGCATTTCAAAATGCAAGCATGAAAAATTTAGGGCCAATATAATTAATAAACTTTTCTAGAGTGAATATTATTTTTAGCATATTATTCATATTATTATTTAACTACAACTAACATTATTTAATTCTTTGAAAGACATGAGTCTTCCATCTAACGATAAAAATCAATATTTTTATAGAAAATCAGATATATTCACAATTTATTAACATTTATTTGCCTTGTTTATATAACTGAGAAAAAAATCGCAAGTTTGATGATTACAAATGGAATCATTGGGGCTGAAAGGATTAATACACAATATTCAAATGATCTAAAAATCTTTAGAATTCTGGTTGAGCAATTAACCCAGCTTTGATTAAGTTATTAGCAAACACCTTATAGAAAGGCTCTAAATTTCTGTAGCAATTCTCCAATTAGAAATGTTTTCATTTTTTAATAATAATTGTAATAAAAAATGTATTTGTAAAACTGAGGATGTGTTCGACATCCTTAATAAGGATGTAATTTACACGACACTCAATTACCACTTTATAAATTAATGCATTTAAAGATATTTATATACCTTTTAGGTAATTTCAATAACTTAAGGTAGGCGAATACCCAAAATTCTAAAATTTTTATTATTAGTTTAATCTTTTCCAAATTTGGCATAGTGATTTCAAATACAATGAACAATGCTTTTTAGGCAATTCTTTTTATTTAAATATAATTGATTTATTTTAAATGGTGTTTTTCAACTAAAAAAAGGGGTTTACGCTAACACTTCTAGTATAAAAAGTTTTACATTAATTTACCTGAAATTTTTTACAGATGCTATTTCAATATATATCTGCGCCATAAACCTCTAACATCTGGTGTAAACATACTAGTGTTTTTTTTAAAAAAATGTCCAAGTGTAAGTTAATCGAAAAGAAAATCTTTTTTTTATAGATAATTTATAACATTTTTCTTAATAACTTATTTTCTTGTAATTTGTATATTATTCTAGAGGGTCATTGCATGTATCAGTTCTAAACGAAGAATTTAACACATAATAATTAATGCTCATAGGAGGAAAATTCAATGTGGTAGACTTGTTAGCGTTCACATCTTTTTTTAGTTGAAAAACACCGTTTAAAATAAATAAATTATATTTAAATAAGAAAAAAATGCCTAAATAGTATTGTTCATTACATTTAAAATCAGTATGCCAAATTTGGAAAAGATTAAGGGGTCATAGGAGTCTTAAAATGTGCAAAGAAGGTACTACAAAGCATAGTTTGATCTTTCATATAACTTTTTAACTACTCAATATACAAGTATAATTTTTTATATGCAATTTTATAAGATTTGCTTATTATAAAACAAATTTTAAAATTTATGAAACTTTAGCCAAAACTAAAATAAATAATAACAAACATAAAATAAAACTATTTGAACACATTGTGGTTAGGCTTGCGCGGCAAATTTTGAGGTCAAAATTGAAGACATGACCAAGAAAATGACTTGATATTGTACAAATATGTGCAAACAAATACATGTACCTAAATTCCCAGCTCAATTTTAATTAGAAATTATTTTTAAAAAAATTTCAAATCAAAATTATAAAATTTTTATTAATTTTTTTAGAAAAAAGTCCTTAAAATAACTTATAATTAAAATTGAGCTGAGAATTTAGGTATAAGTCTTTGTTTGTACATATTTGTACAATATAAAGTCATTTTCTTGGTCATTTTTTCAATTTTGACCACACAATTTGCCGCGCAAGCCTAATTCCAATGTGTTCAAATAGCTTTATGTTTAATATAATTTATTTTACTTTTGGCTAAAGTTTCATAAATTTTAAAATTTGTTTTATATTAAATAAATCCCTTGTAGAATTACATATAAAAATTATACTTATATATTAAGTAGTTAAAAAATTACATGAAAGATCAAACTATGCTTTGTAGTACCTTCTTTGCACATTTTTAAGACTCCTATGACCCCTTAAAGTAATAGTAAAAATTTTATAATTTGGAGGAATATTGGGTATTCGCCTACCTTAAAAAGTTCTTTGACGACTACCCTTTGCGGATGCGCAGATTTCCTAGAAAACCATTATTATGACGTCCGGGACAGGTACTGGGAATTCGTGTAACAAATTGGAAGTCTGCATCCCTTTTCGTTTTTTCAGCAATATATTAAAAACCCAAAAAGTTCTATGGCAGCAAAAAAAAAAAAAAAAAAAAAAAACTCCAACTACTCAGAACCATTTCCAAGTTGCATGTTCTTATCTTGCACTTGAAATTTTAAACTTTTCCTGTGCATTATAGTATATCCCACGTTGTCTAGTGGTTAGGATACATGTCTCTCACTAATGTTCAATTCCCGGCTTTTGAATAAGGTTCATTAAAATTTTAAACGTCAAAAATTTCATTAAAAGTTAAAACGTTTAACTTTCAAATTAAATTAACTAAATCGCTATGCAACTTCGGAAAACATACTCCTCAGTTTAGAAACAATTTAGCAATTATTTTCTTCAATAACACATAAATGAAAAGATTTAAGGATATTTATATATTTTCATTAACGCTATAATACTGTAGCTGGAGCTCTATAGGATTATATGAAACTAAATGGATATCACCAAAATATTTTTAAATTTTATTAAACTCTGTACCAATGGCATGTAAAACTGAAGCTGTTGAACTTACCTGAACTGACAGTGACTTAGCACAAAAGTATTTTCAAAAATAGGCAAATTACAGGTGTTAACTATTTCCATTCCTAGTAATTGCTATTGTATCTATTTAGTATCAATATTATCTTGGATTTAATTTTGCAAGTTATTCTTATTTTCCTATATAGATGAGTGTAGAATAAATTAGTATATAGCCTTTTTCAATTGATGAATTTGGTAATGAATTTATTTCTACAAGTCAAAATAAGTTATAGAGAATTAGCCCAGCTCCCAGGTTATAAGTGCACTGAAAACAGATTTACACTAAATTAGTTTAGAAAAATAAACTTAACGAGCTTTTTTTACAATAATTTTATAAACCGAAATCATTATTACTAGACAATTTACTTAATTTTAAAGAATGCATGCCTTCATTTTATAAAATATTATTTAATTAGCTGAAATTTGAAAGAAATTAATTTACAGTTAAGGCAAAAAATATATATCAACATTTCCTTTAATAGCAGCTGGAACCTTAGAAAAGGCAAATTTCCTTATTCTTGAACTTTTTTGCACTTTAAAAATGAAGTTAGTTTGGAGCATAAAATAAGATACACATATAATAAAATTCAATTTTTATTAAAATAGAAGAATGAAGAGTTCAAAGAGATTGAAACAACATTCAAGATGGAAATAAAAGTTAATCTAATTCTCCATACGTAAGAGGACCACTGTACAACCAGTGGTTCATAAAATATAAAATAATGCCCATACAACAGAGCACACACAATTAGAAAATCTATTTTTACAAAATTTACAGCAAATATTTGACTCTTTACGAGACAGTATAATTCTTTCTATACACAATGTTTATTAACAATTCGAAAAAGTAATTTGAAGCCATGGCTCCTTTTTACATATTAAAACATGACTATATAAAAGATACAGGGTTCAAGCCAAAGAGGTTGATTGGTTGATGTTAAAGCAGATCAGAAGAAAATTTAGATAGGCTATACCAGTTGTTCAGGAATTGATAAAAAAAACATACCAGAAAATAGAATAGTTAGTGCAAATATTGAACAAGTTTTTGTAAAGGAAATTACACTTTTAATTTGATATAGTAGTGGCATTTAATTTAACAATATTGTGGTGGGGAAATTAAAATACGAAATATAGTTAGATTTTGTATAGTTATATAACTACAAAAAAGACAACTTCACGTACAATAACACAAAAAAACTAGGATTTTTTTTTAATGTCACAATACTTGTTCAAAATTCACATAGCACCAGCATTCAATTATATACAATTATAATAATCAATAAGGAACCAAGTTCAAAAATTTTCAATCACAAAAGTAGAAGTTCTCTTTATACTGAAATTGAATTATTTTTAATTACCTTTTTAAAAGTATTTTCCTTCAAATACATAATTTTTTTGTACATCATCTTTGTTTCTGCATTCAACAAAACTGTACAATTCTTTAGATTAAACACTGACATTTCCGAGTATTTGATATCAGGTTTCAATTGATACAATGAAACACTGACCTTTCTGAGTATATTTGATATAAAATTTCAACAAAGAAAAAATAGTAAAAAAAATGATAGAATAGTCATTTATACTGATTCTATTGATAATTATCATGTAAAATATTATTTAACATTATACAGATGCACTTAACGGTTTTAATTAAGTCAGGTTTTATAAAGTTGTAAGCTTAAGTTTTTGTAAAATTAAAAATTATATATTTCTTTAAAGTTATTTTAACTTTTGTCATGAACACATAAAAGCATGGCTTTTTGGTATTTTCAAAAAAAGACCTAAATAACTTGACGTTTTACTTTTACCATACATAAACTACTGAACAAACTGTTAGATTAGATTTCACAATCACACTTTATGTATTAAATAAATATATTTTGGAATTCTCAAGTGGTACCCCATTTTAAATTACATGGACATCACAAGTAAAGTTAAATAACACTTTGACTTTGTTTCACTTGCATTCAAATGAAACAGAAATATCACATTTCAAAGATATTTGAATTGATCAGAGAAATACCCAAATGGCTCCAGATATATGCTGTTTAAAAAATGATCCGAAATTGTAAAAAAAAAATTAGACAACAATTTATATTAAGAATTTAAAAGTAGCATTATAAAAACTTAGCTTTTTAGATAGGCCACCCAATGAGAGTTTGCATAAGGGCTGGATACAACCAAGATTAATAGGACAAACATATGTAAATATTAAGTTTGTACAAAATTTATTTATAATTTTATTATAGTTTTCAGGACTCTATTGCCTTATCCATTTCATACCCACCTCTCTCAAAGGGTTACCTACCTAAAAAAGAAAAATTAAGGGGATGAGAGTGGTAGGCAGTTCTTCAAACCAATGTCTTCTCTCTTTGTTAATATTCTGAACAAAATAATTTGCCAAGAATAATTACTCCATATGCATTATATATTTTTGCCAACCGTTTTTATACGATAAATGTTAAGTAGCTAGCTTACAGGGTAATTTTGTTGCAAAATTATACTGAAATATTTTTAATATTAGAAACAGTTTTAAAAAAAAGTGTCCTGTAAAACAGCTACATTTATCACAAAAAAAATCATTTATAAAATATTCAATGAAGCCAGTCAGGGTATTTTGGCTCAGAATTATTGTTGTTCACTGTATTAACACCAAGAGAAGATACTCTATTTTTCCTTAACAATGGATGTGACATAAATAGGAATTTTAAAATAATCCAATTTTTCAAGCTTTAGGATACAATACTGAGAAATATTTACAAAAACAATCAAATATTAAAAGAAAATAAATGGCACACTTAAAAAAGCAGTCACTTATATTTGAATTTAATGATAAAAAAATTGTTTGAACAAATAATTTGGCAAGAACCCTTCACACTGTACAAAATTTCAGCTCAGCTTTGGTGAAATTAAATGACAGTAACTTAGGTTAAGTAATTTTAACTTAAGTTTTAAATTGTTTTCAAAAATACATACAAATATATATCCAATTGAAATATCTAAGCTCCTTGGATATTTTTTGTTCTATACAAGAATAGTATTTCCCACATTAAATTAGTTTTAAAATCCAATGTTATTTGGTAAAACAGTATAGTGATGTTTTAGCACAAGCACTGTAAAGCAAATTTAAATAAAATAACAAGTTATTAAATTACAGACCAGAGACTAACTTTTGATATTTTCAAATGGTTCTCACTAATTATTTTCTTTTAAATCTAAGGCCATTTTAATAATAATTGAGCAGAATTAAAAACTAAATTTTGTTTCAATTTCCTAGAATTGAATTTTAATAAATGAGATTACTTTGTTAATTAAAAAAAAATCAGCACTAATTTCATAGTAACTAAATAAGATTGAAATAAAATTTAGGACAGTTAGAAACAGTTATAGAATGATGCAGCAAAAATATTTTTTTTTGCATAATGGAGTATAAAATTAAAGGGCATTAAAATGGCAACTTAGATGAGTATTTTAAAAAAAAAGACAAGTGGAAAACCCGTTAGCCGATTTAAAACTTTTCACACTTCTAAAATAATTATCTAACTTCTCAATTCTACACTGAAATGTAAAAAAAACCTAGACATCTAAAACGAATAAATCTTATGCATCGCATCTAATGTAAAATGTAATACAAATTTAGGATTTGAGGAAGAAATTAAAATCACTGCTTACAGATTTGAAAAATCACTTAAATAAGTCACGCATTGAAAAAAATTCTATTACTATAAACATTTTAATTTTAAACTTATTGAAAAAGTAAAAAACCCACTATATTAAAAATATATAATTAAGCTATAAGATAATCACAAAAATTAAATGTATAAGTAGAAATAATTTAACTTTACTAATTTTATTTTCATTTCCCATAACTAATTAAATTATACTGCAAATAAAGTTCAAAAATTACACATAAACAATTTTAAATCCAGTATGTTTCCTAAATTCGTACTTTTTAATGCTTTCACAAAATTTAATTAACTTTCAATTAACGCTATTTATAGAATCTTATGATTTTACAATTACAAAGTGAAGATTTTAACAATGCAAAAAAAAAAAAAGTCCGAACTATGCCACCAAAAAACATTTAAATGCAAGGGAGGGGAATTTTTTTAAAAAAACTTTCAAGTGACCATAGATTCTGTTCTTCAATTGTTAATTAAAATTATTATTTTCTTAAGGCTCAGCATAAAAAAAAACAATGAATGTGACTAACACGAAATATGATCTCATGATGTCTAAAGCTCTCACTGAAGAAAGTTTGAGGAAACAAAAGCAACCAAAACTACAACACAAATTGCACTAAAGCTATAATAATTGGCATCAATTTTGATGATCACAAGTTAATTGGTTTTTAAGAGGGAACAAAATCCAAATCACTGATATCATTAGGAGGCAACTGAGCTTCACTCAAGGCCTGCTTAATGGCCTCCTTATATGGTCCCCTCTTCTTTTTGTTAAACCTAATTTTGAAGTCGTCCAGAAAAGGGGTCAGTTGGTTACACGGCATGTAAGAGGAAGTTGAGGACCCGAACCAAGATACATGCGCCTGCTGGTTCAGCATTGCACCGTTGTCCCGCTGCGAGACAGTCAGGGCAAGTACCTTTCCGGGCCACCAAGGGAAACCGTGGATTTTACCCCAAACAATATCACCGACAGTCATCTCCCGATTCAAGTCCAGGGCACACTTTTTGACGTTGTGAGTGCTTATTCTCATCATCAGAGGCTTGACTTTGTCCATGTCCCTCAGAGGAGAAGAGTGCTTTGGAAAGTCTGGGACATCGCCGTAGTCGCTGCCAGAGCCGGAGCACACACTGACGTTGCTAGCAGAGCTCACGTCACTGGCAACAGAATCCTCTTCTACACAATACTTAGGACTGCATCTCATGTAGGCTTTGGCATTTAGGCGTTTCAGACTGATGGACAGCTTCTGATGTAGACACTTGTTTTTGACGTCTTCAAACATGCTCGAGGACTTGCTGTCAGAAGAGTGGATGTCGTTAGTCCGCAAACACCAGTCGTTTCCGTTGGTGCTGAAGACATTTCTTGTATCAGTATTTTCGAGATCACACTTCTCGGCTTCCGGATCATCACTTTTGTGCTTGCGTTTTCTTTTGACTTTGTGCTTATGGTGATGATGCTTCTCTTTGTCAGCACTGTGTGCCTCTCCATTCTCTCCATTACTAGGGCTAAGCACTGATGTACTGGTCGGAGATGTGGCTATAGTTGTGGCTGCCCTCTTTTGAGCTTCTTTCTTGGCTCTCTTTAAAGCCTTTTTAGCAGCTTTAGCACTAGAAAAGTTTTTTGTACTATAGTCCGAGTTTTCCTGCAAGGACCAGTTGCTATCTTCTTCAGTGTCACTGGCATTTTTAAGCCTGGCAGGTATTTTCAGAACAGTGTCTGTTCCCTGAGGATTGGCGAATGAAATTTTGATCACAGGACTTGTCTTTGCCAAACCTTGTTTACCGCAGGCTGCATTGCTACCAGCCGCCCCAGATGCATCAACGGTTTCACTTTTCACTATGTCTATTCTTTTTAGTTTTTCTGAAGCTAGTCCAGGAGAATCTAAATTGTCCAAGTCAGTGGATTTCCTCTTCCTCAAGACCATTTTTTCTCCCCTCAAATTTGAACTTAAAAAGAAATCACTATGTTTTGATTCAACACTCTCAAAATTTAAATCACCTCGGTCCTCTCCATTACTGCAAGCAGTTGTTGGGGCACCATCAAACCTTTCAGAGTCCATTTTTGTACTTCTAGTTGCAATCCTTTGGATTGTAGCATTACCCGTATTAGCACCATTTCCTGCACTATTTTGTAATGTTTTATTAGCAGTATTACGAGTCACAACACCTGGCACAACCTTCTTAGAGTCATCAGTGACAACTTCTTGGCAATGGGAACACAGCACTTTTCGAGGCCGAAGCCTTCTCATGCGTACATTTTTATCCTTTCCAGTACGGCGATATGGACCGTAGTAAAACGTACCAGGCGGTACTTGGTAATAGGTATGCCTCTGCTTGAGAGCAAAAAGTTTATCAGTCTTTTCTTCTGTGGCATTTGGAGTGGTGCTGGTGACATTGTCTTTTGGGACCTCTGGTGATGGGGGGACAATTCCATAAGGAGCATTGCTGGAAAACATACAAATCATGCTTAATAAAACAGATCCTTTATTTAAATAAATTACAGGGAATCAAAAATATTTTAACAACTAGGTATTTTAAAGTGCATATTGAACAGGGATTTTTTTTTTTTTTAAATTAAATAGTTTTTTAGGACCAAATTTTCAAGAAGACCCTTTTCCAATAAAATATTACCACACATTTAGGGAAAACGAGCCCGATTGACTTACAGGTAGGTCTATATCAGTGGTTCCCAACAGGTGGTCCGCGGACCCCCAGGGGTCCGCGATCTATGCTAGAGGGGTCCGCAAGATGCCATTAGAATAAAAAAATATCTGAAATATATTTTGTATGATAACAGAATTTTTCGTCGACGCTTCCTGCATGAGCAGAGTCCAGTCCAAAACTATCACTCATTTTTTTCCCACTAACTTCTCTTGGCTTCAGTTGCGTGCTTAGCTTATGTGTTTGAACACTTAATTGTTTTAAACTTGAGTTTACAAGGGAAAAAGTTTAAGCATATTCAAAGTTGAGGATTTGATTTAGTGCTATGTCAAAGTGTCAGATATGGCGTCAAGGATAGAAAACAAGTCACTAACTAATTTTTCCACTTAAAAAATTCTTGGAGTCATCAGAGGAGAATTTGCCCGATCAGATCAAGATCAATGTAGCCGAGCATCTACGCAGCCTAGCCACCACTTTAAAAGAGTATTTTCCATGAACCTGACGAGAGTTGGATTCGAAATCCCTTTAGCTGTGAAGAAATACACAAAATGCAAGGCCTCACTGTAGAAGAGCAAGATCAACTTGTGGATCTGTCCAGCTGCGGCACGATGACAAATATTGTCATCGGTGTTAAAATTACAGACTTCTGGGCATCACCGCGCAAGGACTACAAGAAACTTGTATGTAAGGCAATGAAAAAGATCCTTCCATTTGCAACCACATATAGGTTTGAGTTAGCATTTTCTTCCATGTGTTTCATGAAAAACAAATATGAGAGTCGGCTCTACATGGGGTTGGATTTCAGAGTGAAAGTTTCAAGTTTGGAACATAATATTTCAGAAATAATGGGCTCAAAGGACAGATTTAACTCATCCCATTAAGAACTGAAAATTAAAACTAACTATATACTGAGAGTACTCTGTTGTAAGTGTTAAAAACGTATAAAATATAAAGGCTAATTTGGCTCTCACTTTTTAATTTTAGGATTAGGAATTAATGGGGGTCCTTGTCACAAAAACGTCTTGATGAGGGGTCCGCGAGAAAATTTTGTTGGAAACCCCTGGTCTATATAATCTCATGTTCGGAAATCCATGTTTATATATATATATTTTAAATTTAAAAAGTATTCCTATCAATTTCAAAAGTGAAACTATAAATATAAAATACTAGTAAGTTACACATTTATCATATAAAAAAATAAAAGTTTAATTACAAATATTCATACAGCCAGAGAAATGTGGCTTATGAAATAGTTTTTTCCCCCATTTGATTAACACAGAGGCACTTAGGTTTAGATACCTTCGATCGATCAGGCTCATCCCCTTTAGGACATTTTATGCAATTTCTTATGATACTTATAATTTGAATAGAATATGCATAAGGTTATAGACCTATCTTAGAATGAGTCAGCACTAATTAAGCAAGGATACTGATGTTTGCTTTTTTAATTTTCATTTTTATGCAACTGCAGTACCTAATTATCAAATTAGGTAAGAAATATGGCTTGTGTTATTGTTAAATGACAAAAAAAAAACTTTATAATACATATTTACTTATTTTCCTTAAACAATGAAAGAGTGGTGAAAAAACCCTTACAAGAAAAATAATTAGAACTAATTCTAAAACAAGTGGGTTTCTACAAGAAAAGTTTTGTAAAGTAACTAATCTAAAATTGCTTCTCCATAGAGAATTTATAAACTTGTGAAACAAAATTGAAGAACATCTTATATTTCTACTTTAAAGAACAAAATCTGCCATTTTCAATTTTCATTAATTTTCTTTCAAAATTCAATTAATGTTCATAAAAGTTTGCTAAACTTATTTGTGGCATACAAAAATGTGAAATTACTTGCTTTAAAAATGGAAGTGAAACTTATAACATTACTTTGCTATTTTTTCAAAAGATTTCTAATTTTCAAACCAACACCTCCAATAATTTAATAGGCTATTGATAGCATAAATTTTCAAAAACACAAGGAGAAAAGGAAAAAAAAAAAGAAATAAAATCATACTGAACAATTTGTACTTTGTTGTCTTTATTTATAAATTAAAAAATATCCAAACATATACTCAAAATTTAAATTAAAAATACCAGATTTTTAAGAAAATAGAAATTCTGAACAGATTTAATCATAAAAAATACATATTAATTAAACTTAATAATTTCAAGTAAAGTTTCTTGGTTATTGTTGATGTAGCAAAATCAATTAAAAATTTAATTTTAAAGTAGCCAATCCTGAGTTTATGTTTAAATTCGGCAAATCACATGTGGTACAAGAACAAGTGAATCATGCTGTGAAAGGGAGTGATTCTCACACAGGCTGAATTATCATATCTTCCACTTTTTAATATATGTTATATAAACTTAATGCCAAAGAAAATAAATTTTAATTAATCCTCAAGAAATTTTAAACCATTATTCTTATGGGATTTCTATAGGAACTGGTAATTTATTTCATTATATTGGATATTTTTCTGTAATGATATTCGTTACAAAGAAATTTTACCGTAAATATAATGTACAATCCAATAACAAATAATTTAAAATAGTATATATCAAATTTAATTTAAAAAAAAAAACCAAACTCCCCGGCGCAACAGCCCATTACTGGGCCAAGGCCTGCCATGCCTATTTCAGCTTTCGTGACCTAGGGCTCTGGGGTGCTAGGCATATGTCCCGGTAAGTTAGTCAGCCTCACGCGGAAACCCCAGTGTTTAGTTCACAAGCATGTTTGGTACCAAGCATGTTTGCTATCAAATTTACTACATTTTGATAAAATATGCTTCTATCTTCAAGAAGAATTTAAAATATTCTACCTACATCAGCCATCTAGTTGCTGAGGATAGTATTTGGAGCTTAAGGCTGTGAAAATACAGATTTAACATAAATTGGAAGGAATAAATTAAAGATTTGATTTCTTATTTGTCCAAAACTATAAAATTAAACCATTTGACATTTATATTTTACATTTATCATTTCATCATTTTTGAAGCAAATGAAATTTTAAGAAAATAAAAAATACTGATGATTGGTGAGCGTTTGCCAGCAGAAACAAAGCCCCCAGCCTCATCACCCATTCTTTTTTAAATAAGTAAATTACTATTTGTTTACAATATTTTATTATTTATTAATTCGTTATCACTCATAATTTTACACATTTATCATTCTTTTAATCTTATGTGAAAGAGAATTGCCGCTTAGATAGTTCAACTTAAGATTCAGATTTTTTTAAAAAAATATATTATCTCCTAACATCGACGATTTCGCTTTAATTAATCACATTTGTAAAAAAAAAATATTTTAAATATATTTTTGGGGAAAAAAATATTATTAAATTAAGATCTTTCACTAGCGACTTCAAAACCCTTCTAAAGTCTCGCTCCTACTTAAAATTGTAATTGCGCGGCTTCAAGTTCTAACATAAACCATTAAAAAAATGTCTACGTCCCTGTTGTCGCGATAAATTAAAAAAATAAAAAAAATAAAGGAAAATTCTGAGGTCATAAACTTTTAAGTTTAAGAAATAATAAAATTCAAGGACAAAATCCGTGAAGTTACGTTCTTTACTCCGCGAGAAGAAAATCAATTCCGATATTAGCGGTGGTTTACAAATTTCAGCAGAGAAAGAACTTTCCATCCTTTCCACCAAGCTAGACAAAACTAAAGAAAAATTTTACTATTTGGGGATCGTGCAAAAATTGCTTTTAGTTTAAAAATCGTGCATACGGCATTGTGTAGGTTTAAAATTTTAAATCGTTAGAGATAGATATTTTCGCGGTAGATATTTTTTTATTTGTTTGCCCCTTTCAACTTTTCTAATAATATCAGCATTTTACTAAAATATCAACTGATGTTAATCAATCAGATGGCTGAAGTTGTATAAAATTCTTACCGGAGTTTAAGAGCTATTATCAACAGGCCTCATAATTTGACTCTATACTTTGACCGACATGATCAATTAGGGTGCAAGGTGGGGGAGGGTTACTTTCAATATAAATACACTTACAAAAATTAGAATTAAACACAAACACATGTAAAAATTATTTTCCCAAACGTACAATTTAAAGGTTTGATTCTGTGGAATTTTTCTACAATCCAATTTTTTTTTTTTTTAAGATGTAGAATTTTGTAATACAATAAAAATAGGAATAGATAAAATTCTGTGATGTTATACTATTGCATAAGTGTTTGTGTCTTCATAATTTGTTCTTACACATACTATTTTATTGTATTGCACCTGCTTGTAAACAGAACTTCAGTTGAATAAATATCAAATGTACAAAATTATTTGTACAATTTGCTAGATTTAAAAAGAATATGTAGGTACTAGTTTAGTCACCCAGTAAATAGATGCCTAGATAGTAGATAATTTTGAATACACTTTTTTAAAACTAAGGTTAAATAGTTGCATAATGGCTAACATAATGGCTTTTTTTTAAGGCCTGTAAATTCCAAAATTTTTTCTCTCTAGTTATTAATTATACCATTACTAATTCTTTTCTTTACGAGTTTTAGAACTTCCTGACACCTTTTAAAAAATGGCTGTAACAAGAGTATTTTGTAATAAGTGTAACACTGTTCCCCCCCTCATTTTAGATAACTTAAAAAATTATTTTCTTTTTTATATTTTATTTTGTAGTTAAGAATATACACTTCCTTATTAAGCAAAATGTTGTTAACAACACTAAATAATACAAACCATGTTTAAAAAAATCCAGATAAAATGTAACAAGAGTAACCATGGAATTACCACATTAAGAAGCTCTAGTCATCAGTTGAATTTTAACACACAAATAGTTCAGGTATTTAGTTAACATCTTTAAAAAAAATCAAAGCAATCCAATGTCACTGTTTGCAATGAAGTAGATCAGGGCTTAATAAAAAGTCATAACAGATCGTCACTGATTGGGAAAAAAAGTTTTCTTTTTTTAAATGGTCTAAATAAATTTTTTAAAAAAAATGATGGGTTAATATATATTTACTGCGGAGAAGTATTACTTGAGATGTTCAGCAAAATATGGGCCAAAGTTACCATTAACAATACCATCTATTTACTGACATCCCATATTTTGAAGATAAGTCATTAAATTGCATTATATGCCCTTAGGATTTTATCAAGTTATGAAATTAAGCAGTTATTGGTTTAACGCAAATAGATCTTAATGCACAACAGGTTTCATTACGATTTTGATATTTAATCCCAATTTTTATATGCTATTTCCTTTTAATTACAAGTTTATGACATGCTCCTTGAAGTAAAATATGAAAATATGTGTACAGGAACACCAATAACTTATGTAGGAAGTCAAGTTTTGTATTTAGCATCACTGAAAAAATATGCATTATTTCCTAGTAAATTATATAAAAATATACTTATTGACAATTAAAATTAGTACAAGTTATACAATACAAAAACAAAGAAATTTTACTAAAAGTACAATAAAAAAATGTGTTGTTGCCTGTTCATTCGAAAGTTTAAAATGTATATAATACCTATATTTAAGTCAATTATAGTATCAGTTTGCAAAACATTTTTAGTGTAAAATATGCATTTGTTCAGTTTGTTTAAGCAAAGAATATGATAAGTACTTTTAAATCTTACATAATTTATCAGGAAAGAAAGGGACCATGAGTGAAAAAAAATTAGGATCATAAAATAAAAAATAATAATCTGAGTATAACACAACTATATAGTGTACCTACAAGAATTTTTTATAACAACATTACTATACACATGTTGGGAAATTAAACATTTAACCTTTGAAATTTATTTAAACAAATATAACTTAAGCATAAATTTCATAATTAAAAATCATAGAAATACTATCTTGAACTTCTAATAACAACACACTTCTTTTCAACATATTAAAAATACATGAAACTTCCAAAAGTGTGATAAAGTACAAGTGAATGTTTATAAATGTCTAGGAATTATTGAAGAACTTGTTATTATTCTCTTAAATATTCTAATTAAACACAAACAAAAAGCAACATAATATAAATGTGAAGAATGTAGTCTATCACAAGGTTGTTTTCAATTGTTTTATAGGTTTGAAGTAATATCGAACAAATAAACAATAATAGAGTACACTATGTTTCTTAAAGTAAATCTTTGTTAAACTTTTATAAGAATTCAAAACAAAAAATTAAGTAGTGACTCATAAGGGTATGGCCAGCATATGGCGTGGTGAAAAACATTGCAGCAACTATATTTTTTAGTTTTTAAGACAATAAATACAAATTAAGGTGAAAAAAATTGAATTAAACAAATTCCACAGACAAAGATACACGATAAAAATCAAAAGTAGTGACCATCCAACTAATATTTATCGTACAAATAGCGTTTTATTGGAAAAATGGAGCCAACTTTTTCACAGAAACTCAAAACATTAAAAATCTTTAATTTTCAATAAAATGACAAGTTTCATACATCAATGGGTTCGTAAAAATGTTAACTTTTAGTTGGCATAAGTTATTTCTGATTTTAGTCAATATTTTAAGAAAAAATGAGTGCAACAGCAAAGCACATATAGGATGTCTAAGGTAATAAAACAAGGATTAAAAACTGTTTTTCCTTACCTTTTAGTTATATCCAGCAGTGCTCCTTGGAAGGTCTTCGAACCTACTACATAGGAAACCACAATTACGTCTAATAAAGCATCTTCAACAAAAACTAAAATATTTGTCCCCTTCAATTTTGTGACATTAGAGTCCGTATCGGTCGCCATTTCTGATATGCTAGGCTTACCCTCCATGGGTTTGCAAGGGAGGCAGAGACGAAGAAGCCACTGCGCCTGCGCAGTAACTAATCTTTACAACACTTTTTTGAAGCTTTGGAAAACTAATTAAACTCATATATTCGATTATAAAACAACAAACATCGAAAAATATGGATTCTAATCTATAGTTCCCTATCATTATATAGTGGAAACAGGCTCAAACTTTTAATAAATAAGTGGAATAAAATACATCACTTCAGAGAGCCACGTTCGCAAACTCCCATTCGTTATGGACCGGACGCCATTTTTCTTTTCCCACGCTGATGAGGCAAGGCCTAATGTGAATTACGGATTTTTCGTAGAGAATTTTTTATGTTAAATTTTATAACTACAATGACAAATGTATTTTTTAAGGTGTAAAACATAAAAATTTAACGATCTATTGTTATTTTAAGCTCAAATGTGTTCTAATTAGAGGAAACTGTTTACGCGTTATTCTCATCTTATGGCCTCAACTAGAGTGCAAAAAGATTAAAGGATGCTTCTGTTTGCGCGTCGCCATTTTGTGTTTCTCGTTTTCTGATGCTGGAAATAAGCACCTAGATCCCATCAAATTTCCCAGCGGTTTTTTACATCATATTATTATAGTTGTGTTTGGAAGTATTTGAATATCTTAATTTAAATTTGTTGAAGAGTTATTTTTTTTAAAAGCCTTTGAACTTTGTTAACACGTAATTATAACTGGTACATAACTAATAATTTATAAAAAGATTTTTTTTTTGCTCACTTTAAAAATAATTACAATTTTGTTATGTTAGGTTAGGTCTGAATTATCGTCGCACTAGAGCTACACGAGGGTTATTGGCGACTGGCGTCGTATTTTAGAACCACAGTCAAGTGACGAGCCAGCACCTGAATAGGCAGTAGTAGGCTTACCAGGTCAAAAAAGTAAAAAGCAGGACACTTTCTTTTAAATGCAGGACAAAAGAAGGAAAAGCAGGACATATTAAAAATTGAGAAAAAAAACCTTATTATTAGCACATTAAACATCATTACATTATATTATTTAAACATTATTATGAGTATATTTTTCTATAGAACCAACGCAGCAAACTAAATGCCTTGTAATTTAAAGCAATGCATAAAACACGTTTGGGAGTAAAATGGAAAAAGTACATTAGTATTACACTTTGAAATGTATACAAACTTCTTTAAAGATCTTCAAAATTAATTACATTTTTAAAAATACGGACATTTAGGGATTTTTAAAAAATAAATACGGACGGCAGGACAGAGCCTCTAAATACGGACGTGTCCTGCTAAATACGGACGTTTGGTAACCCTAGGCAGTAGGCACCCAAAACGCTACCGAATTACAATTTTGAAAGACGAATCGTCCAATTCGATATCAAAATGAATAAATATATTTCTACAACTTTTGTGCACAAACGATTAATTGACCACTTAAGTCTTAATCCTTTTTTTTATTTGCAATTTCTTCATTTGCATCGGGTCGTTTGTCGTCGGATACCCAGATTAAATATCATAGTTTCCTTTTAAACTTTGTGTGCACTTAAATTTAGAAAAACTTTTCATGGATCTTACTTTTGAGAGTCCAAAAAGCACTCAAACACAGAAAGAAATTAGAAAGTTTAAGAAGAATCATCTCTTGTTAAGTTTCTAGTTATTTTTTCATAAAGTTGTAAAAAAAATCCCACTTTGTTTATATAATTCGGCATTGTTAAAAGGACATTAATGAGTGATTTCTGGAGAGATCGTATATGACAAGGAATGTTTTTTTTTTTGGTTCTTTAAACAGTTAACCAAATAAACCAAATTATAAAATAAGTTATTATGACGATAATAGATTTAATTTGGCCGTGTTTTGACATAATTAAAGCAATTGGTTTAGCCAAAAGTAATTATTTCGTCTTATTTTTAATGACCGATTTTCGACGTTGAAGACTTTTTTGACTCTATAGAAGGTTAAATTTTTAAAAACAATTCAACCATAAAATTCTTTGTTTTGTTAGTTTATACTATTTTTTTCAATTCAATAGTTGTTTTGAATAACGTTCCTCATCGAAAACCGTACGATGTCGCCCTTTTATAAAGTTCGTTGGGTGTCTACTCAGGTTTCGGCTCGTCACTTTTCAAAGTTTAGTTTCATACGTTAATTTTGAAAGAACAGCATATTTTAAAATGCAAACAAAAAAACAATATTCAAGAAAATACTCATGTACGCTTGTACAGAATACGCTCGTTACCGTTACTATTAAAATTTTATTGTAATTTTATTATATTATATTTTTAAGAAGAATTTTTTCTTGAAATTTGAAAACAATAAAATCTTTTTTTTCCCAATCGTCGCTTGTTTTGGTTAAGTTTTATCTGATTGATTTTGTAGGATAGGACGTAGAAAAAAGTTATGGCGTCATTTCATTCGGCTTTAGTAATATAGTTTCATTTGCATTTGCTTATCTTTCACGCAGTTCAAAATAAACAGATATAGTTGGTTATAGAATCTTTAAAAATATTTTTTTTAAAGAAAAGTAAATAAAATATTTTATTCTAGAATTTTAATTAGCAACAAAACAAGTATGTAGTTGTAGTTCAGAACTTATAAACGCAAAATTTGTAATTAAATGCTGAAAATTTCGATAAGACTCAACAAATACATTTGGAGATGACCCCCACTTTTGTAACTGCAGGGGGCGAGTCTTGCAGCTGTTGGATAAAGTATGGCGGTAAAGATAACAAAAAGGATAACGCTTTGTTATATTTCACGCGCTTTAAAGTTAGTTAGGAACTACATGATATTTCTCTTTAATAAAGCATTTATAAATTAAGTACTTTTTTTCGCTTTTGCTACTTTTCTTTGTCTGACCAGATTTATTTAGACTTTTTTTTATCTTTAATTTTTTAACTGTGGGAGAACAGGAAACTTTTAGATGGATTAGAAAATATGTATTGATTTTTACTCAAAATTAGTATATTCAGCAGCAAATTGTAAATAGTAAAGTCTCTGCTTTATGGTTTCTTTTCGCGACACAGAAAGCATCTTCGGTTGGTTGGGTTGGTAAATCAACTTACCAACCAACAAGTCGATTACCTTAAAAATTGTCGTTAGTGTTTATCAACTTAACTATTTTTTGTTAAATTCTGTTTCCCATTTAGAATTAGTATTGTAACTACTAAAATTGTTAATCTTGAATGATACTTTGTTACACAATTAGATGGATGAGCTAGCTTTTGACAAATAGCATGATAATTATTATTTTTTTTTATGAAACACATCTATAATAATAAAAGAAAGAGTATGTGTGTATCTGTGGATCGCAGAAGACCTACTTAGACTGCTCTAAAAATTCGAAATTTTTAATATAGATTCCTTTTAATACCTACGTGTGCACCTGAGGCTTAGTTTTTTCATATTTGATTGTGATTTTTAATTAATGTAATTAGTTTCAAAAAACGTCATCGACGTGGGAATGCGGGACCATAACAGGGCTTGAAAATACATGGACCGGACCGAAACGGGAGCTTGACGCCATCCTCTATTAGTGTTTGCTTTTAAAGTGCGCAGGCGGAAACTCGAAATTAATTTTGTTTTGATTTTGAGTGTATTTTAATAAGTAGGCAGACCATAACAGGGCTTCAAAACACAACGACCGGGCCGTAACACGGGCTTGACGTCATTCTCTGCTATAATTTGCTTTTTCTTGCGCATGCGCCAACACGAATTGAATTTAGTTTAGATATTAAGTGTATGGGGAACATTCATGTGATGTCACGCGGTTTGTTTTCCTACACCTCTCGAAACACATGCTAATGTTTTCCTACTGCTCTAACCTGTCTAACCGCTTTTTTTTTTACCCCACAGCGATTTGGAATTGAAGCTCAGGTGGATATGGTCGTGAATTTCCCCCATTTTCACAAGTAACCATTGCCTCTAAAAGTAAGCAATACGAAGTTAACGGATTCCCAGTTAGGCGGGACCATACTGCTAGTTTAATGATAGAAATAAAGTTATGCTCCCAATAAAAAAAATCTTAAAATATTTCACATACAGCTGCGCAATTTTTTTTCCCACTACAGTTATAGTGGAATTTATGAATCCAACAAAATCGCTCCTTTTTGTTTCTGTTGATCAACAGCATTCTGAGTTGATTGCATGACACGAAATTTTCATTTAACGCCGTTTTATATTAAAAATAATACGTACTTCACAGTTTTCCATTGCGGCACCCCATTTTAGCTCATATTTAAAATCTATTAAAAATTTAAGCACGAATTAATAAGTTTCGTTAAATTTCAAGCATTATTAGTTGAGTTAGAGACATTTACATTTTAGCTACCACAACATTTTAGTTTTTTTACAGAAATTAATTCAGGCAAGGTTTAGAGTTTTATCTTTCCTCACTCCAATAAACCTAAGATTGTAATTTTAGTGATAGTTCTAAAAGATTATCAAGTAATTCGATTAAATTACTCATCTAATAAATCTATGAAAAAGTAATAGAAACTTATGTTTAGGATTTTTCGCGGAGCTTTATAGTTTTAAAACATTAAAATTGGGTTTTGATATTGGAAATTTTAAAGTAAGTAAAAAGATTGTAATTTTAGTAATAGTTCTAAAAGATTATCAAGTAATTCGATTAAATAACTCATCTAATAAATCTATGAAAAAGTAATAGAAACTTATATTTAGGATTTTTCGTGGAGCTTTATAGTTTTAAAACACTAAAATTGGGTTTTGATATTGGAAATTTTAAAGTAAGTAAAAAAAAAAAATCTAGGAAGACGGTGGCCGGTCAGGCCTCATTCAAACTTTGTGTCATTAAATCGACTCAGAATGTCATGGAGAAAGGTCTGATTCTGCAGGATAAAAAACGGCCGAAATAATCTTTGGTGGCATCTTTTTTTGCGCAGTTGTACGTAGTCACAAAAAATAGTTAGAATAATGAAAACTTGTCCTTTGAAAAGAACGTATAGTACTCTATTCAAACAGAGTGATGGGGTGGGAGGGAGTAGAGAAGGGGGGGGGGATATCAGGAGAGAAGGCAGCAAGTATTCCTTTTCTCTCGGCCACGAAGTGTAAAAATCTAGAAGTAACTCCGTAGAAATATGACCTATGTCCTAAATAGTCGAGTTAGACATCAGCCCATTTTCGATTGAAATACAGAAATCCAAATAGCATTTTTCTACCAGAATCAGCCTCCCGTTAATTGTTGTTGTAGCTGCGATTGAAAAGGCCCGATGAAATTAGGAAAAAGGTATAGATTTTCTTTGTATTGTGGAATTTTCGGTTGGATTCGTTCAATTTAATTTGAAATTAAATATTTTTGTTCAAGATTTGTATTACAAGAAATAGCAAATCGGAAATTCAGAATAGGATGTTTGTCGGCTTCGTACTTTGTAAAGTAATGCAATTCCTTTTCCTACTCTAAATTTTGCCGTGTGTCTGTCTACCTTATAGGCGTCGTCGTTCTGTTAACCCATTAACAAACGATCTGGGGATACCATTAACACCTTTCTTACCGAATGAAACGCTAACTATAAGTTTTAAAATTTTGTTTTTCATGAAACTAAACACCTTCCATCTTCATTTGTCGTTTTTTTTAATAACTTCGAAATTCGAATTTTAAAAAATGAAATCGTAGGTATTGATGTACTGATGATAACCATCTGCGCGTTCATCCATCCGCCCTTACTCTCCTTAAAATAGGTTTTATCCTTCGGATTTTAAAAATTATTCTTGTTGGAAAGGTATGACATCAGAGACCCAACGTTTATACTTTTGTCCGTCTGTCTGTAGTCCGGACTGACATCTGTCTGCTATCTGCCAGCAATTGTCCTATCGAATTAGCATTGAAATTATTTTTTAGAAATTGAAACCGCTTTTGCCATATCAACAATAAATAGCACGAGAAACCATTTGTTTAAGTACTAATAAATGATTTTTTTTTTTGTTATAAATAAGTTTGGATTGATGTCGTACAATGTAGTACAATAGCGATTCTTTGATTGTTTAGTTAGTTGTTTACAAAGCGGCAAGGCATTCTGTTTTTTTTGCATAAAAAGAGGTTAGTTTTAATTTACATTTCTTATTTTTTTAGTGCGGTTTATAGTAGTTTCATGCTTTTTTATTAATGAATATTTAATTATTTTTTGAACTGCAAATAAATTCAGCAGATAATAAATAATATTAATTTAATTTGCGAAATAAATTTAATGAATTTTTTTTATCATGGCTGTTAAAAGTTTAAATTAGAACTGGAGCAAATTTTCTAGCCAATCGACGGTAATGAATTAAAAGAACACATATATCAAAGTTCTACCGCTTTCTTGCTTCCTAACTTAAAAGTTGAATTGTTTAGGTAAAAATTGTATTATTCCTCCGATTCTGTACAACTTAAAAATACAGCAAGGGTGAAGTAAAAAATAAATGCCAATTATATGGTTTTGTTGGATTAACTTCGCATTGTAGAGTCAAAGTTTAAGGCAATTTTAAATGCATACAACACTGTCAAAAATAATAGTTCAAGGTTGAACCAAAATACGGTTCAAATTTGCTGCAACCATGATTTGGTAGACTGTTGAACCATAAAACTGCATTTTCAGATTGCATAACTATGGTGAGAGGTTGAACCATATGAGGGATTTTCCCAACGCGTAACTATAGTGAAAGGTTTAACCATAAAACGGTTCTCTCAATGCATAACAATAGTGAGCTCAATTCTCAATGAAATCAATTGCTCCGAGTTTTCGTTTCCTCAAAGTGAGGAAATTTGAATCGTCATTTTTATGAGGATTTGAATATCGCCTAATCTAAAGAAATATTTCGTCATTTTTGAGCATGTGAGTACAACAATGAGATTTCGTTTCCTCAAAATCAAGCTACAGAATCGTCAAATCACGATCGTAAAAGTGAGGATTCGCGTTTACTCAAAAGTCACGCGATAGTTTGACGAAACAATCCTCAAAATTAACGAAATGAGGCTTGATGATTCATGAATCGTCAAAAATGAAAGTGTTATTTCTGAGAGTGTACCGGCTCCGATGACGGCAACAACCTCTCCTTTGTTGAATAAAAATATGCATTCATAGAAATAAATAAAAAAAAAATAAACATAAAGAATTTAATTTTTGTGATTTTCAGTCATTGAACATTATGCGCCATTGTATGGTGTTGTTTCACGGAGGATCTGGCAATAGCTCGGCGGTCTTTTGCTTTCCTTTCTCTCGAATTACTTTTGTTTTGGCTGGCTGGTTTTGGTTGGTAGAGATAATCAGGTTTGTGTGCTGATCAAGCACTAACCTGAATATAGGTCTACCAACCAACCAACTTAACAAACAAAAAGTAATTCGTGAGCGAAAGGAAAACAAGACCACGGAGATATTGCCAAATCTTCCTTGAAACATCCCCATTGGAGGTTTTGTTGAGAATTTTAGGGAAAAATAACAATATAACCCTCTAAGAGGGATAAAAACATATTTTACATTTTTAAACTCAGTAAAATGATACAATTTATATTTTTTTAATAATTGTGTTGTTGGACAACCTGGCAATCAAGTGAAGGTTTTTAAATACACATGTATCCCTCTGGGGATTAAAAAATATTTTCTAAGACATATTTTAAAATACCACAAAAATACCAAAAGCTATTTGTTCAATCATTATCCTCAATAAATCTCAGTTTCTAAAAATTAAAAAAGCACTGTTTTTTTAATCCATAAATGAATGACGAAATAAAGTAGGTATTTAGGAAAATTATGCCAAGTCAATCGATGAATTTCCCACAAGTATTTTCCCCCCTCTAATGAGGCTGCAATATTGGAGGTTAAGCCTTTGCAGACTCGGCATATTCCTCAGAAATTAGAGCCATTTTTTGTGTGTGGCACCATCTAGACGAAGCTCGCTACCGATTTTGACGCTCAGATTACAATGAATCTGAGCTCTCTGTGGATGTTAAAGTATGCCGAGATTTTATTTTGCTCAGAGAACCCGAGATAAATAGGTACTCAATTGATCTTTTACATGCCACATAATCATATGCCATGCGTGCCCAAGATTTTCCCATCCCAAAAATCCGACTACTCAGACGATGCGGACGCATCGAACCCGCGATCTTGGGCTTATGAGGCAGACACGTTAAACCTCTCAGCCACTGAGTCGCCAGTCTTTCATTCAGCATTTTAAGTGAAAGAAAGCGTGTTTGCGAAATACTTGACAGTGATTCAAATAAATTGCCTTTCGTTGTTCTCAGATGGTTCTAATTAAATTTATTATTTAAATTTATATATATTAAATAAAAATGTAAGGAAAACACATTTAAAAAATAAAGTAAAGTTTAAAAGGGTTGGATGTTATCAGGAAAATAGTACAATTACGCAAGTTACTTTCTGGAAAAAACAACCTTGTTTAACGATGCCGTCATTTAAACGATTACCACATAATTGACAGAGTGAAACATTATATGTGGTTGGCTAATACAGGGCTAATGTGACCTTTAACTGTAATGATTTCCATACTTTCTTGTGCGTAATAATAATAAAAAATAATCTTTTTATCATTATATGTTTACATTAATTTCGATTAATGCAAATGTCCTTTTGCATTTAGTAATCACAAATGCAACAATGCTTTAAAGTAGAGTTAGTTTTATTCTGCTCTGCAGTATAAACATATCCATTTTTTAATCACTAGTAAAGTAAATAAAAGCCACTTTTAATTAAAAATAACGAACTTTTTGAATTTCTCATTAGAAAAATGCGAATGCGGCTCATTACTGTGTATTGTTCTGGGCTCGAAGCTTTATAACAATAGTTTAGATTGGGGCCAGGGGCTACAATCAGCATAATATTTTGTTTATTCACTGA
This sequence comes from Hylyphantes graminicola, assembly GCA_023701765.1. Lineage (NCBI taxonomy): Eukaryota > Metazoa > Arthropoda > Arachnida > Araneae > Linyphiidae > Hylyphantes > Hylyphantes graminicola. Next base: position 39,227,835 of record CM043117.1, on the reverse strand, counting down.
CTCCGCACATATTTAACCTTTCAGTATTTTCTGTACTTTATTTTTAAATTATATATTTAGCTATAATACATTCGTCTCTCCTAGATGCGAAACGGTACACCTATATTTAACTAGAGAATTTTAATGAACCTGAAAATTTCGGCTTAACAAATTTCCAAATTGTACTTTTAAGAACAGAAGGGAATTTTAAATCTACGTATTCAAAAAGCTGTAAAGCATCAATATTTTTTAAGGTGTGTCCCTCGGTCTCCGAGGTATATTCCAAAGTTCACATTATTTACCTTCGTTAATATAATACTTGTGCATAAGAAAATTTATACAATTAAACATTCAATATTTATTCAAAGGGATCATCTGAGATTATGGTTATAGGAGATTCGGTTTAACTGAATAAAATTTTAATATTAATATTCAATGGGGTTTTTTAATATAAAACAGCTTTTAAATATACTTCTGCAATAAATAATTTTTAATAATCCTAAAAGCTATAATAAAAGAAAAAAACTATTTTGAATTTATGTGAAATATAAAAATGTGCTTTGGAAAAAAAAATAATTGTCTGTACAAACGGAAATATACGTCTAATCCCCCGAAGGTGTTCTTTAAAAAAAAGTCGAGAAAACTTTTCTCCGAATAAAGTTGTTTTTCTAATCAAACGGAATTTATTTCGTACTTGACGCACTCCACTGAGATCTTCTTCACTTGATTATTCATGCATGTAGGAAAGTCATTTATTATTTTTTAGCGCTGACTTTCGGAACGCGTCACAGAAAACCTTCTCAGTTACTTTCCAATTTAAAAAACTGAATGATGAATCTTTTATATGTATGAAGTGAGGATTATTTTTTGAGGCGATTCATAAACTACACAACCGAAGTTCGAAAAAAGCTGCAAAAACATAAATATATTCTTGTGGTCACAAAAGAACAATTTTTGAGTTTTTCAATCTATAACAAAAAAAATCAAAACATCGTTTTTTAACGTTCTTAACTATAAAAATACTTTTCGGCATAAACCATCATTCAAATTTTTTCGCAGTCTTCAATTTCTATTATAAAAAGTTCTTACTAGTTAATAATTATAATGATTTTTTATATAAAATAATCTTCAACTTCTAGTCTATACTAGCAAATAAATACAGGTTTAACGTACGGACTTAAAAAAAAAAGAAGTTGTCATCGATCCAAGTATATGTACCATTTCATCCATTCAAGGATAATAAACTTATTTTAATGTTTGCGCTCTTTATAAAGAATAAAATCCTGTTACTTATATTACCTTAAAAATGCAAAATAAAAAATATATATGCTTTAAAATGCACGCATAAAAGTCATTATAATTTCCCTCATCAACATATAAACCTTTTAGCTCATTTGGTAAGAATTTTGAGAGTTTGGCAACTTATTTGGCGAAAAAATGAAAACATAAAACCCTAATATGTAGCTCTAGTACGATGGTCTTGAACAACCATCATAGTTATAATTCACGGAAACAGTTAAATATGCATATTTGCTAGTTAAGAGTAAGTAATCAACAGAACCATCAATAAAAAAAATCACTACCTAAATCCACAATAAAATCCTAGAATGGAGACTGAACGGAATTATGTCACTTGGAACATGTAAATTATTTTTCAAATGTTTTAGTTTCTGAAGGTAATGGCAAGATAATAAAATCAACATTTGCAATTTAAATTATTTTCGTTAAAAGTTTTGTTTAATTTTTTCAGCAGATGGCATAAGGAAAGTAAAAACAAAATATTGGTTTCGAGCGAAAGTGGTGTAGTTTTTTCAGAAAATTCGAATTTTCTCCAAAAATAAAACACTTTGCAACCAAAAAATTCAAAAATCATAATCTAAGTATGAACTACGCATTTGTGCCAAGTTACGAGTCAAACAAATGTCTAGTTTAAGAGTCCTATACGGAATATACATAAATAACTTCAATTTTATTATTATCGATTTTTTCATTCATATAGCAATAAGCGCCTATCAAAAGAAAGTATGAAAAGACAAAACAAATAACCTAAACAAAAGAAATGTAGGGGAGACCGGGGTTAGTTGGCACAGTTTTCACTTCAAAATTTTTCTAATTTTTTGGTTTGAAGATATTTGAAATGTAAAAAGTTGGTAATGTAGGTAACATTTTGGCTACAAATCACACATACCATTGAATAAATATATTGTTGCCACTTTGTGTGAAAAATGTTTTTCCTTGTCCAGTCAAACTATGCCAACCTACCCCGGTATCGGGGTTAGTTGGCTTTGGTAGTGGGGTAAGTTGGCATAAGTGAGACAAGCGTTTTTACTCGTCTTTATGTAAGGTGTAATTATAATGAATGTTAATCAGCTTAAAATTAAACATTCCATATGTCCTGGGCGGTAAATGAATGTTGGTTCATTACTGATTATAGGAGGTTGAAAAATCTTTGAACATTATGTGGGTTGAAACTGGACGTTCGAGCCAAACTCGTTGCCGCGGGGGTACGTATTGAAAGTTGTGGGTGACGTTTTAGGAAAAAAGAAAACCAGTCAACACCTGCTGATTCTTTTGAGTCCCAACTACTAGGATGTGCAGTGCCATTAGCAACTGCATATTGATATGCCAACTTTCTTGCCTCTTTTGGGCTCAGACCGAAGTATATGTCACTTGCCTTCACAAGGTATTCACTCAAAGCAAATTCTTGTTCAGGAGTGAACACCTGCCCTATCCAATATCCTCTAATGCCCTCTGGTACCCTTTAGGCAGAGAGAATTCATTTTTAATTTTGCGATCTTACAATACCATGCGAGACTTCTAACAGAGATCTTAAATTTATCCGCTACTTTTCTCAAACTTTTTTTTTCAAGTAAGTGTGACTTAACAGCTCTTTTTCGATGATTTGCTGTCATTGTAGCCCTCTCAGTTTTTCGTTTATAGGTACTCATAATCTGAACAAAAATTTTTTACATTATCATAGATAGGTAAGGCAGAAAAAGTGAACTTACAGTTTCCGTTTATTCAGAGGTGCCGATCCCCCCCAGGTACAATGACGCACCCCCCCCCCCAGAACCCAGAATTTTTTTAATCCCCCCCCCCTCAAAAAAAAAAACGCTGTATGTTTTATATTTATATAGATGAGTACCTACCTAAGTACTTTACACCATACTGTTTATATATAGGAATCATTACGATGTATACATGAAACGTTATAGTGAAATATTTTAAATACCATCGAATTGGGTAACTTTGTCCTAAGAAATAAACCCCAAGTACTGACTGTCTTCTTGAATATTTTTCTACTGATAGGTCAACGCAGAGTTGCCCCTAATTGAAAAAGGGAATCACACTTTTAATAGCTTTTATAATACGGAATTACAACTTATGTTTAATTTTACTTCAAATAGATTTTCTTTACAGCAAAACCTATCGGAAATCTAAGGTGTCGTTAAAAGTTCCGCTCAAAATATATGTAATTACATTCTTTTTTTAATCCATAAAAATAGCCGGACACGTGATCCGATCAAAAACAGCTTCCAATTCCTTCCTACAATTCTTAAGGCGGGATAGTACCGATTAAGGCAACTCATCTTGGCCGAAGGCGACATCTGGTGAAGATATTGGAACTGTTAAAGAGGGAGGGTCAGAGAACTCGGAGACAAGCAAATCACAATGCTCAATTAATTGATTGACGTATTTATCTTGATTATCTCTGATTTCAGCCCTTCTATAAGTAGCCGATTGGTCACTTGGAAACTATTTTTTCTAAGCCCCTCCCTTGTCAACCAATCTTACACAAACAATGAGAAATCCCCGCCTTCGCCCTGGGTGTAATTTCTCTCTCTGTATCAGTACAAATTCTGTCTATGTCTGTCTTACTTGACGAAGGATTATAAGCGGATCTCTCATCAAGCGCACAAGCCGGAAATACATGTACCAACCAACCATCTTCCCTCCGAAAAAACGGGATGACATACTTTGCAGGTTAATTGAATTACGTCGCTCTAAATCTACACTTGAGCTATAAGCAACCACAGGAGTCTTAAAAATGTGCAAAGAAGATACTACAAAGCATAGTTTGATCTTTCATGTCATTTTTTAGCTACTCAATAAATGAGTATAATTTTTTTATATGTAATTCTACAGGATTTATTTATTATAAAACAAGTTTTAAAATTTATGAAACTTTAGCCAAAACTAAAATAAATGATATTAAACATGAAGCGATTTGAACACATTGGGATTAGGCTTGCGCGGCAAATTGTGAGGTCAAAATTTAAAAAAATGACCAAGAAAATGACTTTATATTGAACAAATATGTACAAACAAAGACTTATACCTAAATTCTCAGCTCAATTTTAATTAGAAATTATTTTAAGAACTTTTTTCTAAAAAAATTAATAAAAATTTTAAAATTTTGATTTTTAATTTTTTTACAAATAATTTCTAATTAAAATTGAGCTGAGAATTTAGGTATAAGTCTTTGTTTGTAAATATTTGTTCAATATAAAGTCATTTTCTTGGTCATTTTTTCAATTTTGACCTCACAATTTGCCGCGCAAGCCTAATCACAATGTGTTCAAATAGCTTCATGTTTAATATCATTTATTTTAGTTTTGGCTATAGTTTCATAAATTTTGGAACTTGTTTTATAATAAATAAATCTTGTAGAATTACATATAAAAAAATTGTACTTATACATTTAGGGTATTTTTGTCAACGTGCCTCGTAATTTTGAAGTGCCGTTAAAAAGATGCTTTTATCTGACTGGGAACCGATTTGCGATATTCCTTTCGCTACGAAAGATTTTTGCTTCCTCGTAATATTTGATAGGAATAACATTATCGAATCCATAGTTGTTCGGGCGCTTTGGGGCGCTTCAGTAAGAAAAGGGATATTGTATAAGACTATCTGCCATTGAACCACAATGGATTTAACGATCACAAACCGTCTCTAGACGGTATATATTCGATTGATTTTTGATTCATTGGAGGTTAGGTTAGGTTTTAATAATCTTCGCACCAGAGCTACACGAGCGACGGGCATCATATTTTAAAACCACAGTCAATTGACTAGTCGACATCTAAGTAGGCATCCAACGCAACCGGTAAGGGCAACATCGTACGCAGCGTAAGGACTTTAGGGGATATTTAACGTGCATGAGTAGGCACCCAACACACAACCGTTAAAGGCAACATCGTACGCAGCATTGGTACTTTAAAGGATATTTAAGGTGCACTCTCTTACACAAAGTATTATTCGTAGGATATTTTTTAGCTGCACTGGCCGGATCCGAACTAAAATAGCACAAATTCACTCTGAATTGAAGGAGCTCTCTGAATTGAGGAGCTTTGTCAATTGAAATTGTATTGTGGTGTTTGGAATTGAAAGATACTTCAATGCATTCATGGTTTTTTTTAAAAAAACAAGTTGGTTTGTTACAGAATCTGTCACTTTGTTCACAATGTCAAAAAGGTCCGATTCTATAGGATGACTAACGGCCAAAACAATCACTAGTGGGTACTTTTTAAGACTCCTATGAAGGCACTTACTTATCAAGGAGGGAAAGAATGGAACCATAAAAAAAAAACTCTTCACTTGACCAGGATTTTAATTACGAGGAGTAATTGGATGTGTTGGCCGTAATTTGCCATAATTGGCTATGCCTCGTAATTTAGAACCTTGGACAAGAGACGAGTTTCTTTTATATGATTCCATTCTTCTTGGAAAAAAACTCGTCTCTTGACCAGGATTCTAAATTACGAATCGTAATTAGCTGTGTTGGCCGCAATTGGCCATAATTGATGACGCTTCGTAATTCGGAACCCTGGTCAAGAGACGAGTTTGTTTTTTATGCTTATTTTTTATGATTATTTTTTAGGATTCAATCTTTTTTATGAGTCCATTCTTTTCCCCCCTTCTTGATTAGTAAGTGTGTTAATTTTTGATGCATTGTGATTATTCATTCCAGCTACAGACCACTCCGAATAGCGAGCGTTATTTTATAACCACCCTGTATTTAATCAAAGATTATTAATCAAAGATGCACTCGGCTGGGGAGCACAGTCGTTTACGGCGTTTGCCTTGCATGTGAAAGGTCCCAGGTTCGGTTCGGGCATGTCCAGAACAACCACCGACCAAACCAGACCAGAGACATGAACGCACGCTAAATATTCCACAAAGTACCAACACTGCGTACGATGTCTCCTTGAACGGTTGCGTTGGGTGCATACTCTGATGTCGACTCGTCACTTGACCGGGGCTACGACGCCCGTCGCCAATAGCCCTCGTGTAGCTCTAGTGCGAAGATAATATAAAATAACTTTACTAAACTAAATTAGAACACAACAGATGAAAATACTTCGCTTTGACAGTGAAACCGAAACATCTATTGAAATAGCGGAAAATGAAAAACTGAAAAAAAAAATCCCTAATATAAAACAAGCCAATACTACTGCCTAATGCCCAAACAGAGTTAAAAATGTCGTAAAAAACCTTTTTGAAAGAAATTCAAAATTAAAACAAAAACTTCAAGAAATATTGTTTTTTAGGATTTAAACTTGAATTAATATTTCAACAAAAATTAGTCCAAAATTTGTGCAATTGATCACACTTTGTAATGCTTTTTATAAGATCCACGTTCCCAAAACATTTATCAAGATCTTTTAAATAAATCATAGACATGGAAACCATTTAAAATGAACATTTTACTAATTAAGATTTCGAATCTAATAGAATGAATCTATGCTGCTTAATTTTTTTAATACTTTTAAACTGGAAGCGATAGTAAAAAATCTCTTTGCATTTTCGAAATCAGCCTCCAAAAACACACAGGCACACTCAATTGAAACTTTAGCTTACAGACAAGAAGTTAAAACTCGCTGACTCTTAAAATTGAACTACACGTACCTTATCTTATCGGAGTTTTAGCTCATTTAAATGCAAGGGGAGGAGCTTATGTTACCAGGGGGAGGAGCTTATGTTCTACTCCTAGGGGGCGCCACTTCCTGGATAAGGGAATTTCATAATTTCTTTGCCACTTTTCGACCCGAAAAATGCAAATAATTTCACACTTTTTTTTTTCATTGCGAAGGAAATTTAAAGTTCTACGTCTCTATCTTCTCAGTTTTTCAAATTTCGACCTTGTTCATATTGTAAAAATGTTTATTAATAATCAAAAAATTATTTTAACCAATTTCAAAAAAATGAAAAGATAGAGACCTGCAAATCATCTGCATGTATCATATAAAAAAAACCGTTTGAAAAAATATTCAATACAGCCGGAGAAATGTGGCAAAGTTTTTATTTTTTTCCCATAGGATTAACACAGAGAGAAGCCTTCGCTTGAGAGGTCGATTCTCGGTACTATTCCCCCTTAATGCATAAAAATGCACTCTTCTCTTTTTATCTCTAGGCAACACAATTGACATCATTGACAAAAATTGACATCATAAACAAATTAGAATTATTTTATAATTTTTACTGATATAGTTTCACTTAAAAAAGTTATTATTTATTAAATTACTATCATTAAAATTAAATATTAAAACAATTCTTACCCTTAAAACTTGGAACTGAACTATACTTAACTAAATTCAATCACTCACACATTTGATATCCAGACGACAAGTGTCTTCCTACTGTTTCTAACTAAAGCAATCATTAAAGTCTCTCTTCAAGTTTCAAGTTATCAAGTTTCTCTTCGAGTATAATTTGGCGGGAAAAAGGCTTGGGCCTGAGTTGTGAGAATGTATGTTAAGCCAGATATATTATCCGAAGAACATTCATTCAAATAAATGTTATACAAAATTCGGAATATTTGTGATGTCACCTATAACAAGCGATTAAGAAATGTTTATGAGAAATAATTGTCAGCACATTGCTTTCTTCGACGCCGGGCCTCTTAAAAAAGAATTATCATTTGGCATATTGTTAAAGAGTTTTGTTGCGATTCCCTTTAGTTAGTGTTTTAAGTGCTTAATAAATCAAATTAAGGGTTTAATTCAATTAAATTACTTATAATGTGAGTTTAATTATTAAAAGGTTCAGTTCTGCAATTGTTATCATTGCAAAAAAATTCTATTAAATTCAACAAGATAGGATCACTAATTAGGAAAACGCCCGTTCCTTCCTTGCGGTTTAGGAGGCTACGTCTAAAGACAGCTTAAACCTCAACGTGTAATTTTACAGTATTCTCCAAATAGATATCTAGAAATCGATAATAAAAATTATTAATATATCTAGTGCTTAGTGAAGTGGAGGAAGGGGGTGGGGTAACATTTTTAAAATCTAAATTCTTAAAAGATGACATCAAAATTCAAATTCTTGCTGATGAAGAGAAAAATCTGTTTAAAAAAATCACGCCACTCTACCGTATTCTAACCAAGATGTGTAATTTAATATATTTAATTCTTTAGTCGTCTTTATACAAAAACATGCCAAGTAATAATTTTTGAGATCCAGGCCAGGTGCACATTGAAAAATATAAAACAATGTTTTCATTATTAATATTGATCAATATTTTTGGAGCCCAAATGTGTTTAAAGTGTACTATTTGAAACTAAAATTATCAGTAATATCAAATATAATTAACTTCTCAGTATTTGCATCCTTTAAAATTCTTTAGTATCCTTTCTTTATTCGCCTAACCTTTTGAAGGAAACAGACGTATAAGCTCGTCAAAAAAGTTTATAAGAGCGGGTCTCTGACCAAGCACACAAGCATGAAAATACATGTCAAACAACCAACCAACCCGTCAAATGACTGTTTGACCAGCAACACACATAATTTTTAAAAATTTAATAATTTTATTAAATTCCAAGATTTAAAGCATGGGGGATTCCACCAAGGTTTATAACCACCTACTACAGAAATATAATTTTTTAATTAAGAAATTAAATTTTCAGTTAAAATTTTAATTTAAATCACAAGCAGGGAAAACAAGTTTACATTTATGCCAATTTGCTTTTTCAGAGGGTTTACAAGATTTAAATATTCAAATTATATAATTTCGAAAATCTTACCAGAATCACTTCCATAACACTTCAAAATAAGATCTTGGAATATTTATATAGTACAGTGCATTTTATAACTTCATTTAGTTTAAAATAGATCAAATAGTATGCATTAAATAAAGGTGTGCCTTTGATGCTTCCCCTCCGTTTCGAAATCAACTATCTACAAAAAAAACTTATAACAACACTTCTAAGCGGGAAAATTGCACGAATGTCATTGGTTAAAAAGAAATATGCTGGAGTCATCATTTAATCGAATTGTATAAGTGTTATACAGACTACAGACAGCAAGGCAGCTGCTATAGTTCCCGCCACCCTTATTTGAAACACTTTAGGGATGGACCGCCATTGTAAAGCACTAATTTTTTTGAAATACCGCCATCCCTACAGTTTCTTATTTGGTTGGCGGCGAGTATAGTGTTTTGTCTCCGTTTTAAAAGAAATGATGAGTTGTTTATGGGTAATACATGTCATAAAGATTCGTTAGGCCTACGCGATATTCTATTTATGATCGTCTTTCTGTAATGTTTTTTAAGGATTTTGGTTACCATTTTTGATTCGTGAAGGTTGTGGGGAGGGCCCCCCCCCCCTTTGAAGTATGGGGGGGGGGGTGATTATAAAGAACAAGTATTTGTTAGAGTGGTATTTAGACAAAATAAGCCATTTACATTGAAAATTTTCGAATTTTTTCGACCCCCCCTAAAATTTCAATGACGCAGTCTGCGTCGCTGCCCCCCCTTGTAGGCACCCCTGCGTTTATTACATAATAATAACTGGATAACCGTTTGCTTGAAATCGAGCTGAAATTTGTATAGTCTTAAATTATGCCATTTTTTAAAACTCTGAGTATGGCAAGTCTACGTAAAAGTATATAAAGTAAAAGTTAATATCTGTCCAGCCGTTATTGAGTTATGACTGCGAAAAGAAAACGCCTTCCGCATTTATATATGCATAGATAAAAATAATAATAATTTATTATTATGAAGTAGCCTATACCTAAATAAAATTGTCGCTATGAATGCTGGCATACTTATGTCAACTTACCCGTTGTTGCGGGGTTAGTTGGCATACCCAGCCAGCTTATGTCAACTAGCCCCCGAGTCCCTATGCCAACTAACCCCAATAGAGCAAGTAAAATAAACATGGCGGCCAAAACTTTTTTTTATCAACTACAGCAGAAATGGACTTATAACCTCGTAGCTAAATGCCCAAAGATACTAAAAACTTGTGAATGTTATTCCTGAATGACTATACTACTGTACAAAACGACAAACACTGAATAATCAAAATTTTACTTTTTTTATATGAAAATCACGTTTTCCATCCTTCCTCTAAAGCCTCTAAAGGCAATGGCTGGATCCAACTGGCGTTCTCATATCATGCAAGTTGGACGTTTAAATGACGATCATGTGACAGGCTCAGTAGAGCTCTTAATAAACAGTGAATTTTTTTAAAGGCACAATGCCAACTAACCCCTTATGCCAACTAACCCCGGTCTCCCCTATCGCATAAATAATATAGAATTGAAATATAACACAAAAGTAACGTGATAATTTATAGAAATATAGTTTAATTGTCTGTTGAACTTTTTGGTTGAATATAGTATGCCATTTAAGATGTTTTACCGATTATTTTAAATTTCAACCAATACTTTAATACAAAAAATTCCTTTTTTAAAATTTTTTTTTAATAATCATAATTTTCAAATAGAAATGTTAATAAAAAATTATGAAAAATGAATATAATGCGATTAAAAAAAATTCTTGCTTTATAATTACAACAGCAACTTAATTTCAAAACTATAATTTTACTCCTTATTCATCTTTCCATTTTAAATATTTTTACTATACACATAGAAGAGGACACTTTCTTTGTTCCTTGTTAAAGATTCTTCTAAATAATGAAGACTGAACAGAGAAGAGAAAATACAAGAAACAATTAAATAGAACTTTTCCCATCATCTTTCGAATCCAATAAAACATAATCAAACCCTTGCTATGGATGTAATTCGCACTAAATTGGACAAGGCGACATTTATTTTTTCTTCAATTTCTTAGTAATAGGAATGAAAATGGCACTGGAAGTAAGACATGCATTAAAAAAAGTTGGTTCTGAGACTAATTCCGCAGAAAAAGCATGTAACAGATGTCATTGATCGATTGGAGGGTCCGGAGAGAAGACGCTCAAAGAAAAGATATACGACATTTTGAGGGGTAGGTCTGCCATGGAATCGACAAATAAGCCAATAAAAACGACTAAATGCACGCAATACAAGTGGGAAATTCGAAGTATTGTTAGTGTCGATTATTTGAAAATTATCGCATTAAACAAAATGTCGTTAATAGTAGACATTTTATTTTCCAAATAATAAAACAGAAATACTATAAGAATGTACTCGCAATTATTGGATTTTAACCAAAACATTCAAATATTGAAAATTAAAAAGTTAACAAACGCATATCTTCGATGTTGCAAAATAATTTATACTATAAGAACGGGCAAACAGAATTTTATTTTTGAACCATCGCATTCTGAAATTACCAGATATTTGGGATATTAAATATTAAACTAAAGAAATAAATGTATCGAATTTCTATGAAGAGTGCTTTTATTAAGAAAACTTGCAACATATGAATGTCTAATTTCAATTTAGAAGTGGTACAAAGTAATTCTAATTCATTTCGACATACAGATTTTGGGAGTAATTGGGTTCTTTGTTTGCAGCAAGCTTTGAAGACTGACTATCTCTTGAACCAGAGACATTCTGGTTTAGTACTACTCTTAAAATCGATTAAAAAAATGGAATGTACCATTTTTAAATACCACCTAGTAGTTTTGTTACTACTTTTAAGAAATAAGGCCTCCAAAACTGCGTTAGTGGAAAAAACACATACAAATCCATAAAAAGTCGGTAGGAGTATTTCACTAACGATTTTCCCACATGATCATATTTTCTTGTTTGAAAAGTTTAGGCTTGAGTAATTATTTTTTCGACATGCGATGACATTGGTTCCTATTTTTAAAAAATTCTCTGTCATTTATCTTAAGGTAAGTTTTCTCTTGTACACTGTTAGAAACCCCTATAATTTACCATCGCATCACAATGGCAAAAGTGGTGCCATCATCTCGTATTGTGAATTTACATAAGGTGTAAAATTTAGTGTGTGGCACCATTGAAAACGTTTTGCTTTACTGGAAGTTGATTGGATGCACCTATATATTCTCTGTTTAAAACTATTGGAGTAAATTGTTCTTCCGACCATGTATGTTGTGAAAAAATCATTTTGTTAAAAAAAAATGTGATGTGAAAAGTAACCGCTCACAATATTTTGTAATTTTACAAATTTTTTTACAGTCAAAATGCAGAAGTAAAAAACCCAACTATAATATGCCATGGACACCTGGGACTAATGCAAACCCATCATGACTCCCAGTTCCCTTGTCTTGCTGCAGAATGGAAAGCCGTTGGGCTACAGTTAGCTTATCGTCGTACCAATCGACCCTTGTCCCACCGGGGAGGGGATATTACTTTTATTACCTTGCAATTAAGACACGTCATTTCGGCGATTACCACAAGAACTCTCCGAAAATGTCGATATCTGAAAAGACATCACACTCGCCGCCAACCAAATAAGAAATGGTAGGGATGGCGGTTTTTAAGAAAAAAAACAGTGTTTCAAAAACCGGTTTTTCGGTTTTACTGAACCTTAAGACCGGCTTTATGAAAAACCGATTTTTGGTCAAAACCGAGGGCAAAAAAAAAAAAAAACGGTTTCGGTTTTCCATCCCTAAAGTGTTTCAAATAAGGGTGGCGGGAAGTATAGTGCTGGATTGGACGACGTTTTGGATGGAAACTGCTATGTCAATGGAGTGGCTCACCAAGCAAAAAAAATCTATATTTTGATTGCAATTAGATCTGGTCGAACTTAACTGAAGGTTATTTTACTGCCCGAAAGTTTTAGTCACTCTTAAGCAATTAGAGCAAAATAATCCATATTTCCGATTAAAAATTATTTTTCACACCAAACAAATGCATTTCAGTCACGCTAACACGAAACGTTAATATTCCACTTTACTTATCGATTTGTTTTTGACTTCCAATTATGAATGTAATCTTAATGATCATTTTTTATCACTCTAGAACAAACCAGAAAAAGGAAAAGATAATTAATTGTTTTAATTGGTTCCAATCTGTACACTTATAGCTCAACAAAAATATCTTTAATAAGGCGGTTTCGAATTATAGAATTAGAAAATTTTCCTCTCCCCTCAAATTTAAAACAATGGCATGATTAATATGGCAAAAGTGATTATAAGCAATAATATCTTATAAATAATTATTAAATAAGTAGTTAGCATTGCTAGAGTAATAGTAATCAAGTATTAAAATAAAGTACTAATAATAAAGTCCTTTTAACGTTTTTAAAAAAGAGGTATTCAACAAATAAGTTGGAAAATCTATTTTTTTTTTCATTTATGTTTGTCTTTGGGGAGAGGCTGTAACCGAAAAGTGAACGTTTTGACGGGGCAATTCGTCCGCTTAACAATTAGACAAAAAGCGGGACTGTCCCGTCAAAATCAGGACGGCTTGTCACATTAAACAAATATATAAAAATCAAAAGATTATAGGGACATATTTTTTTACAAAGTTATTTGTTTTTTATACGAAGTTTCTAAGTTATCTAGTAAAGTAGTTTATCTTTCAAGCTCTTACAAACACATGCAAAAGTTTTTATACATTTATCTGCGAATAGAATAAACATATTTACTTTTATACTACATAGGTGATCTCTTCTACAAATTCGAGCATTAAATAGAGTCGATTAACTTTATATAAAAAGATAAAACTGGAAATCAATAAACTTTACTTTAAAATTCCTTCACCGAAAAAAGCAGTTTCGATAAAGCCTATCAAAAACATCAATTTTAACAAGCATTCCAACGTTGCCCCCCTTAACATATTTTCCAATACAAACTTGGGGCCAAAAAGCGAGCTAAAAAAGAAAGCCAATTTTAAGCCGTAGTACAAAAATTGATGAAGACATTAAAGGCCAGTAAAAGAGCACTAAAAAGAGTTATAAACTCAATGAAAAAAAACTTAATTTCCATTTTGCATTTGCCAGTTTTTCTGCAGCGCTCTCATAACTCGAAGAGACTAAGGAGGGAAAAATCGATAATGTTGGAGGAGACGGCGGGAACAATCTCTTTTAGAAATATTACAGTTCTTTTCTCGAAACAAGTGAAATTTTCTTCTGTAATTTTGGGCAAATTATTTAGGAAAAAGTAAGGCATTCTTTCTTAACCTTCCGAGCATCTTGAAAAAGGTCATAAATGTTTGGATGTTTTCTCTGCATAAATTTTAAACTTTTCCTTGGTTTTCTTAGAAAATCTGAATTAGTTTGATTTTTATGAATATATGATGTCAAATTCTCTCTTATTTTCGAATGGCAAAAAGAAAATTATTAAAAATTTATTATTTATAAATTTTAAATTTGTTTATTATTAGAAAAACTGGCGCATAAAATACAGAAAAAGCAAAATATACTTCTCCGAAGGTTGAAGTATAGGGCTTGGGGATGGAAAAATACTCACACATATAACACTAAAAAAGAGATAAAAATAATTATTTAAGATGCAAACTCAAAATACATAAATTTAACAAATAAGAAAATAAAAAAAATATATAGTGTAGTTGGGATGAGTTAAAAAATTTCTGAGGCCAAAATTCTCCAATTTTTAACTTTTACATCGAAACTCAATTCTCAATGTTAAACAAAGAAACAACAATCAAAAGTTCAGTTTGCTGAGAAAGGGCGTTTTGCATGAGGCCATCGTCTTTTCCCCAATTAAATGAGCACAAAATATTAATTTTTTAAAAGAAAAATCAACTTGATTTATTCCCTATAAATCGAACGATGAAATTTACAACTTTCTCACGACTATTAGAAAAAATAGGTTAAAAAATACATACTAAGCAACTGAAACTTAGGTGGGAATTTCTCTAAAAATTTTCGATTCCAAATAATTGATTGAAATGAAGAAATAATTCGACATTACTTTTCCACACAATAAAATATGGGGATACCATTTCTAAATAAAATAAATTATAAAAAATAATAAAATGTTTTTCGCCCCAAAAATACACAACAAATGCTAAACATTTTGACCCTTCAAACTCTTAAAAATGCATAAATCTTAAATCCGAAAAAGAACACTAAAACTCACAAAAGAACACATTCGAAGAAAAGAATCGAATCATGCTTCTCGGCACACACAATAACAACCCCTTCCTCAGGTAAAAAAAACAAGTACAAGAAAACTATTAAATCTATCCTTAACATCCCCCTCTCCCAAATCTCCGGAATTTTCCCAAGTTAGCCTGGGGACGTGGAAGGGCGAATGGATGGATGGTGCTAGAGATAGTCATGGGAGTATCTTTCATGGTTCTTTATTTAACTCGATTTGCTTCAGCAGGGCTTTTCAATTCGCATTGTTTGCCTTCAATTCGTTGCTCAGTGTGCTCTTTTTTGTTTTCTTTGAAAATAGGAGACGGCTGTCGCCTCGGCTTTATGGGCGTAAATAGGGTTATTTGCTTTAAGATAGTCTTTTGAAAAAGATCTCAGTTAATTATGGTGTGTCTCGATTTATCTCTTGATATGAAGTACTTAAAATATAAACTGTAGGAAACTCAAGGTATACAGAATGTACCCTTTTACTTATGGTGCTCTGATTGGGGAGAACAATTTTTATATCATATATACACTAAATTTTCAATTAATAAAATTTGTATTCATCTCGATTTATATCTTCAAATTTTATCACTATGAAATACTTCAAAAATAAACTATAGGAAACTCGTTTACAGAATGCACCCTCTTACTTATGTTGCTTTATAATTACAGAGTAAAGCTTTTATTTTATTAATTTTGAAAGAGTAGTGTAGTGTTATTGAACGAAAAAAAAATCTGTTGAAAGTATCAAATACTTTGGTTTACATATTGATGATAATTTGAAGTGGAAAACCCATATCAATGACCTGGGAAATAACCTACGTTTTATATTAGTTAAACTGTACCCCATCAAACGTAAATCACATGTAACTTTTTTAAATACCCTGCATTATGCATGTTTTTATTCTCTGATTAATTATGGTATTATTATTTGGGGTGGAGAATACAGATCCAATTTACAACCAATTATTTCAATACAAAATAAATGTTTTAAACTCCTAAACTACCAATCACTTAACTGTCCGATTTTTCGAGAACTTAATTTACTCCCTGAACGTTATAATGCTTTTTTTCGAATTTATTTACATCTTTATCGAAATAAATCACTCTGTGAACCTAATGAAAACTTTTGTAATACCAGATCAAGTGATATTTTCTGAATTCCAACATTTTCCAAAACTATATTTACTAAAAAAAAAATTTCCAACTTGCCCCTAAATTGTATAATAAATTCCTTATTAACTTAACGAATACAAATAAATATTATTACTTTAAAAAACAACTTTTTGAGTTTTTCATTAATATTGTCGACTTGGATCGTTATTTTTCACTCTAATTTGAAGCATTTTAATTATATCTGTATGCCAGCTGATTGCCACATCATATTATGTTCAATTCTTATTTGTTTCTGTGTTTTGTTTTTGTTCAATTCTAACTATTTATGTTATGTTCGCCTGTACGGGAAAATTTTCCCCTTGGAGCACCATATTTTCCATTGGTTATTTGTTATTCTTTTTTTTTTTGTAATAATAAAGATTAGTATTATTATTATTGAAAAATCAAATTGAAGCAGCATAATTCAATTATGCAGCATAGCCCCGCCTTTGGGTTTTCAATAAATTTGAAACAATAGTTCAAAAACAATATGAATAAATCTCTAATTTTCATTGCCTATTTTGGTACGTATTTAACCATAAATCTCTCACGAGTGAAAAGTAATTTTTGATTTAAAAATATTTTAAAATACAAAATGTAAAAGTAAATAGGAATGCTTCATATCCGATTTTCCATACTAAAAAGAGAGCGTACATTTTAATCTTTTTTTATTGATGTTCGGATTGACTAATCGAAAGAGTTCAACTTTCGTAATTCTTATCCTTACCAGATGCTGAAAAAAGTATTATAAGCCTTCCTAAAGTTCACTGACCCTATTAAAGCAATCTGATTTTAGCTATAAATGGAAGATTTGCTTCCTTAACTCAAAAGATAAATTGCATTTAATGCTTACGAAAAACTCTTAAAAACATATTTTATAAAAAACATTGTTATGTTTACACGTTAGATTTTGTATTAGCTTTGGAAATTGACTTAGCTGGATAAATATTTGTCGCTTTGAGACCTCCCAGGGGATCCTATTATATATCGAATCATCTGAAGCTAAAATTGATTTTACATCCCTTTCCTTTTTACCTAAACAGAAAAATATTTCTTGTAAGTTCAGAAATGAAGGCAAAACATTGGTTTTATTCGTATGCTTAAAAAAATACATAACATTGTAGGTAGGAAAAACAGTTAGACAACAATATCTTCAAAGCAAGGGTATCCAGTCTTGATTTAGTATAATAATTAGTTGTAATTTGTACTTTTCGTCTTTTCTTTCATGAAATACATTGCTCAAAACAATTAGGTAAGCACTTTGAGTTTTTTGGATGCAGTTTCATTTCCACCTTTTTTTCTTTTCATTTAAAAATCTAAAATTTGTGAAATGGATTCATTATGCATCCAGAATGAAATGATAAAAAACAGGGGGGGGGGTCTTAATTTTATTAACTAGAATTTAAGGGGAAAGAAATTGGAGCTTATAAATAAATTACAACAATATTTTTTTCAAAACTTTATTTGCAAAAAACAAGTTCAAATCAATTTTTAAACACCTAAGAAAGCAAACGTGGAGAATTTAGGTAAATTTATTTCATAAAATTGTTTTGGAATGAATTATATTCATCACGTTTTTCAAAATTTCCTTTAATTAATTTTTTTTTAATTCTTCAAAATACATAATTCTTCCATCTAACTATAAATAAGTGCGAACTCAACCTAGTGGGAAAATAATCGCAAGCTGATTATTCCAACTGGAATTATTGAGAGTAAAAGGTTTATAATCCGTGCATATGCTATGCACTCCCATAATTCTTTTGAACGGGTGTACTTATCCACTACATTTTCTCTCACAGTCTTTCCATACATTTACTACCTTTATTAACAAAATATAAAATTTTAGTTTTGAACTTAACATGAGGCTAACATAGTAACTGAAATCCCACCCGTCATTTCGAATGTTTCCGAAAGGTACATATTATGGTACTCGAGTCCCAGTTTGGAAACCACTACGTTAGTTGATATTTCAGAGATAGAAAGGAATGGTAAACAGAAAGCTAAAGGGGCTTACAAAGGTCAGACTTCCTTATACCAAAGTGTCCTTATCTTCAGGTATCCGGTGGGAGGGAAGCAAAGCACATTTCGTAAATATTTTAGCGCTAACGCTGGAAAAAATTGTCGAGCTTTCGCCATCCTATTTTCCCCTGCTGTTTAGTTCTAAGGATTTGTGTTTTGCAAAAAAATATGCTATTCATATTGAGCACTTTTCAATCATTTAAAACTTTCTGTTCATTACAGTGCAGTATTTTTTAAGGACTTGTTAACGATATAAACGATAGAAAAGTGGTATAAAAACCTTTGTATATTGAGATTAAACGATAAACTTTTGATATCAATTTACAAATGTTCTTACACCATTATTATAGGCATTAAGAAACGATATTTTGATGGACAATATTAACAAGGTTTTTTTTAAAGGAGGTTGTATTAGTAATTAAAATGTAGTAATAGGTACGATGCTTTACCTAATAATATATGATAGACCATTTAAATCTTAATTTTTTTTCATGTATGTAGTTATACTTGTAAAGAGTGTAAGCAGTGTTAATTAAATGTAAATTTTTATAATATTCATCTTGTTTAGTGATGATGGTAATATTTGTAAATTATTCACCATCATTAAATTAATTTAGCTTTAACCTAAAAGATATGACCTTAAAATATTCATATTTTATCTTTCTATTTTTTTAAATGTTAAGTATGATTTTTTTTATTGCTTTGCCGATTTACAATTTCTGGAGAAAGCAAACTACATGCAGGTTTTTGTAATATTTACAGAATTTTTATCTTAAAATAATTATGTCTGCAATTATTGAAAACGTAAATTTGATTACGATTAATTTTTTTATAAAGATAAACTTTTTTTCATAGAATTTATATGTATATGGTGTTTTGCACTTGTATGCCGTCAAATGAAAATGAAGAAATCTTATATAAAAGCAAGCAAAATTAAAGCTTGATAAAATCCTTCCTTTTGCCATCACCGTTTGTTATTAATTTCTTAAAAGTATAAAATGTAGGGGAGACCGGGGCACAATGGACCACCCCCTATTATTTATTTTGTATGTCTTCCAAATTAGTTCTTATTATAATTCATAGATGGTATAATAGTCTTGATCTACTTATTATGAAAAACCATATTTTTAACTCGCACATTTGCCATTTTTTATTATTGATGTGTATTAACCAGGTGAAAGTAAAAAAGCTCACTCCTAGAAATTATCTTCTCATCATTAAAGTAACTTTAGTTGGACAAGGTGCCTTAGCATAGTTGAAAGATTAGATATTTGTCTTTCTATATAATCTATAAATTAATTTCTGAAATCAAAATACAGCATATTTTTATTTTGTTTTCTGTTCAACTACAATATGGGGCACTATGGACCACAAAATCTGGGGTACAGTGGACCATGGTCCATTGTACCCCATGCAACTTTAGAAATACTTTTAGTTTCAAAATAAAAAAAAAATATTGATGCAAGTCCTTCCTAACTATTAAAAGTTAAATTTGCTATAGTAGTAAAATATTTTAATATATATTCTAATATTCACTTCTGAATGTAATAGATTTTTTCCCCATTTACTAATAGTGCTTTTTTTTAACCAGAAGTAACGAATTATTAGTGAACTGATGTTTTAATTTATATATGATTACAAACAATAAGTGTTTTACATGGGAAAAGTATTTTTAAAATTGAATGTGATATTAGAGTGTTGAGTTATTTAAAGCAAGAAGTTTAGAAATTTGAGAAGGTACAAAAATAAATTTACGCATTTACATAACAGAAGTACAAGTACAGTATCATTAATTTTTAAATTAATATTTGATTACCGTTGATTTTTTTACTATCAAAAATGTGAGTTATTTGTTGTAGTTATAAATAATTAGGTACCTAACAAACACATTTTTTCAGAATTGGTAAAATGCACAAAATTGAAATTTTGTAAGTAAAATGTTTAACCACATTGATTAATTGAAGGCTTTAAAAAGGTTAAAGTATTAATCTCACATAAAAACGAAGATTCTTTGATTCACAGTTTGGTCCTACACTTTTGGTGTTGTTTTGTATAGCAATAAATAGGTGTTTAAACTTTCAAATGATCTTATAAGTTTGAAGATAAAATTTAATGCTTTTACTAATTTTTTTTATCAGAAATGCCACGTAACAGAATTAGAAAGACTAGTGAAGGAACAGAGCCAAAAGAAGTGATGGAACAGGCTTCTCTCTAAAAGAAATTTTAATGCAATTGAATACTTAAAAGTCAAAGGAAAATTATTATTTTATATGTATGTTAATCTTTAAAAAGTGCAGATAATTTTTTTCAGCAAAAAATACCTTGGTCCATTGTACCCCACGATGTGTTCCATTGTACCCCGAACCTGGGGTACAATGGACCACCTTCTCAGTTGTAATAAAAAAGTGAATTCAGAAAAAAATATTTGAAATTATATTTTTTAGGTAATGTATTTTTAAACCAGGATATATATGCAATATATACACCTTTTTTTAAACAAGTGGGATGAATATTTTTGTACTTATCGTGCAAAAAATGAAAAAATGGTCCATTGTGCCCCGGTCTCCCCTATTCGATACTTTTGAAGTTTTTTTTCTAAAACTTATGCAGTTTTAAATTTAGAACACTCCTAAATTAAGGTAAACAGGAACAAAACGGCCACTCAAAATATCGAATTTTCATTTGAACTTTAGTTACTGAATCGTGCCTTTACGTAAAAATTTCTATGATGCACCATTTGAATATGGGGCTGGAGTTTGCAAATTTGATAGTTAATTTCAAAATAACTTTGTTGTCAGCTTTAAATGTCATTATTCCAAAACACCAATTTTCAACCTTAAGGTACACTTTTCGCCTTTTCTATTTTACTAGAAGGGTTGAAATTTTCTGTACATCTTTTCGTATACATGTTTATTTAACACAGTGAACCAAATATATATAAAGAAAATATTAAGTGAGTAAAAATAAAACGTTATTTCTAATTTAAGAAATGCGCAACATTTCTATTTAGGTCAATAACTTAAAATTATGAATGTCTTATCGTCAAAGTTGAGGTTCATTGCATTAAATGGAAGTTTTTATTTCTATAAAAAAATATTTTCAAATACACGCAATAGTTGTGCTGGAAAGTGTACCTAAATGCTTAAAAATTGGTGCATTAAAATATTGACGTATGAAGCTGGATATAAAGTTTTATTGAAATTAACTACCAAATTTGAGAACTCCAACCTCATATTCAGATGCGAATAAATAAAATTTTTCGCAAATATTAATTTTAGTGATTGAAAGTTTAAATGAAAATTTGATATTTTGAAGCGGTTGTGCTCCATGTCTCCTTAGAGTACATACGTGTCGTTTTGTTAACATTTTAGACGTAAAATGCCAATGCTTAAGTGTTATCAACGCATTTAATGCGAAAAAGGCATTAAAAATAAAATAATAAATCTTTTTAATTAATGTTATGAAGTATTAAGTAATTAAATCCAAGTTATGTTTGTTTTAATTTATGTAGGCTCTTATAGAGCAAACGAATAAATAAAAAGTCACATCATGTACGGTCGTGTAAACCAATGTTAACTAATTGATATTATTTATCAAATAAAATGCTTGACGTCACTAAATCTGGTTAGCTGATCCACAATACGGATTCTGCAATTTTTTTTTTTTTTTTTTGAACAAGTGACCTTAACGCCGACACTCTAAAACTAATAACTTCTCCACGTAATGAGCAAAAATAAACGTCGAACAAAAACAATGTTAATGCTGAAATCTCTACGTCACTTACATTCCACTTAGGTAAATAACTCGGAATAATAAAAGGACTCAAACTTTTCAGAAGAGAAAACAACAGAATTTTCTGTACGTAATTAGAAACATTTCCTGTACAGCCCACGATTAAGTGTCGCTCGCTAATGTTTCTGACGCATTTCCCTGTCAAGCAATTCTTAGAAGCTTTGCATTTTATTTCGACATGATGAAAATAATTTTTTGAAAGTTGTACCAGTTATAGGAAAAGCGGCGCTTTCGTCTTGTTAGTTCTGTAGAAAAAAAAGTCATTTTTCTGTTTATGGCGCGAAAGTTTGTGAAAATCAATGTTTTACAATTCGGATTTCTTTGATTATTAAATAATTAAGATTTCTGTTAGCTAAGTCGTTTTGATCTAAGCGCCTGATTGAAATTTCCGGGAATAAATGGGGGTTAAAAAAAAGCATCTGTATTAGTTAAAAACTACTCCCATTTGTAAATAAATCGCAAGGAAGTTATAAAAAACACGTAAATCAGAAAAAATGTGTTTTTGTAATGACGTGTCTCAGTGAGAATGCATTTAAGATGATATAAATCTTTAACGATATCTTAATCAAAAATCATTCCAATCAATTTATCTTTCCATCTCTTACGTTTCTTGGAGCTCTAGACTTCACATCTCAATCAAAATTCATTTCAAGACACCTTTAAATCTTTCTTTTTTAAACGTCTCTTACATTTCCTTCAAAATACTATAATTCATTAGGTTATTATTATTACTTTTTTTTTCTTGAAATTTTCTCCAACTTCCTGGTTAGAAAAAAACATTTTAAACTACTTCTGTTACTGATTGCAGTAATTTTTTTGTGGGTTTTTGAAATATTCTACAATTGCGTGAATAATGCATCTCAAACTTTAACATTGGTTAAAAAAGCAAAAGTTAAAAAAAAATATTTTCCTAGGCGGTTAATTTTTTGTTAACTTGAGTTCTAGTAAAATTAATATTGTTTTTTACTTCATAACTTGATATGTTCTTAAAAATAAATCAGTTAGGGTCATATGGGGGAATTATGGATCAAAAAATCACAACATCCCATTTTTTTCTAAAGTATGAAAGATAGAAAAATTTAATTTTGCATGGAGTAAGCTTAAATAATTTAGAATTTATTTAAAAAATCACTTTACCTAAAACTTAATTATTATTAGTTTTATTTTTAATTATTGAGTGATCAGGAATTACCCCGGGTTTGGGCAATTATGGATCACACATGGGGTAATTATGGATCACCCTTTTTTTTTTTCATAGCAATGCATATTAAAAGTAAATTAATTTTTGGTTGTAGTTAAAATATAATTCAAAGCAAACTTTTAAACGCCTAAATTAACTTTTTATTAACCTTCTTTCTCAGAAAACAATTAGACTTTATCGTTTGCTAAATTTGTTTTAAGCTCGAAGAATAATGATGTAATCTTTTTTAATAAATAATGCCACAATTTCCCATTTACATTCTTTCGAAAATTTGTTTATTTATCGTTTGTTAACCTAATTTACAGTTCGAAGTATCTCGAAAGTTTCTCGTAAGTTTAACGAAATGAAAAGAGTCAAAATATTGAATAAAAATGGAATTTGCATGTTATTTCAATGTAGATTAAATTTTTTGTTATTTAAATTTTAAATAAACTTTTAATTCGAATTTTTTAATGAAATTTGGAATGCAGCCTAATCTGATTTTTTGCTTCAAAATGACGTATACCACTTAGCTAAAAACACATGAAAAATTAAAAAATATCACTGATCCAGAATTACCCCAGTGATCCAGAATTACCCCAGTAAACTGGGGGATAAATCGATATACCTTTAAAATCATTAAAAAAAATAATTATGAAAAAATTTATATCGGAATGAAAAGCTTAGACCTTTTCCTATTGAAAAATAGCACCAACAATATAGTTAGTTCAAATATGTTTCTCCAGTATGGATCTTAAAAAAAATCATGTTTTTCAAAGACAATCTTTTTTGAAGATGTTTTTATAGTAGTGTAAAAAGTTTTTTTTTTCTATTATTTGCTGCAGAGTTACATTGTTTTTGAACTTGATATAAGAAAATAGAATGTATAAGGATGACTTGGCATAATTTTTTTTCTTTCTAAAAACCATTTTTAATCCTTAAAACTTAGTGATCATTATTTACCCCGGAAAGAGAGTGATCCATAATTCCCCCATGTGACCCTACTTATATTTTTAATTGATAAATGAAATTATAACCCAGACAATTTAAATAAAAACAGAATTTTTAAAGAGAAAATTTTATTTTTACTTCAAAAATGTTTATTTTGTTAGTAAATAAGCCTAGTCGTTTACGAAAGCAGAAGGAAATTCGTGCCTTTGCTTTCTTAAACTATGAAAATGTCAAAAACAGAATATAAAAATATTAATTTATTAGTTAAATAAATGTTTACAAAATCTCCCTATCAAAACATTATTTAGCTATCTGTTTTGAAAATCAAATTGATCATTTATCTTTGTACTTTCCAAACTTATCCTTATTTTCAATAAATAACAATATTTTTCGAAACCATAACATTTTTGCAGACTCTTTCTCTTTAAAATGAGATATGCGTCTTGTGTATACTGTACATAGCCTATTTCAAATGAGGATATAAATTATTTAAAATACTTTCTGTTGTATTGTTTAGTCATTAATGGTAAACATTCTACTATTAAAAGCAAATATTTTTTTGTTTATTTGAGTCGTATTATTTATTATAATTATTAATATTAATTCATAGATTCTATCAATACATTTACAATTAATGTTATTTTCTTAACTTTAAAAAATAAAACGTCAACATTATCAGTGTAACGTGAAGCGACGCTGCATTGAAAATCCAAGCATCATGCCTTAAAATAACGAATGTAATTGAAAATGTATTTCAAAAGTAAATATGTGATTCTATTTCAGATTAGGTTATCGTAAACAAAGGACTAAAATGCTTTTAAAGGCATTTGATTAATTTTTCGAACTACTTGGGTAGTTAAAAAAATTATTATAATGACAACAATAATAAATATAATGACAATACATTTTCATTGTAGGTTCACATTTACAATTTTCGAATTCAGTAAGGGTTCAATGAAACAGTGTAATGTACAGTGCAAGTTTAAGAACCGCTTCCACAAACTAAGCTGTAATGAAATACTATTTATACTGCAGAATTTTTTTAGCAACGTTGAAAGAAAATATCCCTAATGCTACGAAAAAAATGTATTTATAAAATTTTTCCCAAACGAAGAAATATAAAAATACAGAAAATATTCGTGCATAATAAATATTTTCTGTAGGGTAGGTTATGTTAAAAAAAAAAAAAAAACAGTGTACCGACAACCTACCCAACCCATCCTGTATTTACCTTGTCTATCTAGAATGCGAGCCTCGAAAGCATTTTCCTTCCTCTATCATCGCATGTGGTTTTCTTCGAAACGGCCGGTGTGATTTTTCCCCACCTTACTTGGGTTTTGAACTGTTCGGATTGTTAACCTCACAACAGAACCTCAAACGCGTTAGGTTTAGTAAAGCGATGCTCCCCCGTTTAAGGGGTCTAAGGAGTCTTAAAAATGTGCAAAGAAGGCACTACAAAACATAATTTGATCTTTCATGTCATTTTTGAACTACTCAATGTATAAGTATAATTTTTTTATATGTAATTCTACAAGATTTATTTATTATAAAACAAGTTTTAAAATTTATGAAACTTTAACCAAAACTAAAATAAATGATATTAAACATGAAGCTATTTGAACACAGTGTGATTAGTCTTGCGCTGCAAATTGTGAGGTCAAAATTGAAAAAATGACCAAGAAAATGGATTTATATTGTACAAATATGTACAAACAAAGACTTATACCTAAATTTTCAGCTCAATTTTAATTAGAAATTATTTTAAAAATAATTTAAAATCAAAATTTTTAAAATTTTATTAATTTTTTTAGAAAAAAGTTCTTAAAATAATTTCTAATTAAAATTGAGCTGAGAATTAAGGTATAAGTCCTAGTTTGTACATATTTGTACAATATAAAGTCATTTTCTTGGTCATTTTTTCAATTTTGACCTCACAATTTGCCGCGCAAGACTAATCACACTGTGTTCAAATAGCTTCATGTTTAATATCATTTATTTTAGTTTTGGTTAAAGTTTCATAAATTTTAAAACTTGTTTTATAATAAATAAATCTTGTAGAATTACATATAAAAAAATTATACTTATACATTGAGTAGTTCAAAAATGACATGAAAGATCAAATTATGTTTTGTAGTGCCTTCTTTGCATATTTTTAAGACTCCTTAGACCCCTTAATAGAAAACCAAGCGAAGGGATGGGGGAAGAAAGTCTCTCCGAAGCTCGCATAGTAAGTAGACAGACTATAGTGTATACGAACCCTTGTCAACGCCATACGAGTCACAAGTGTTGACCACTACACCTACGCGGCGATGAATGTATATTTTGGGAATTTCAAGTTTTCTTTTTAAAAGTGAATGTAACTTATTTTTTCTTAACAGATGCAATCCCTATCAATGGATACAGATTTAGTTTGTTTTTAGATATGATGTGTTTTTTGACAAATTGAGACGTAATTTTACTGTATAAATAATGTAGTTTTATGAAATAGAAATTTTATGCAGGAAAATAAGAAAAATATTCTGTTTTACAGTAAACAGTACACTACACAACATCTCACACTGTGCATTTAAAGTATGTAGTGGAAAAATCCTATTTCACGTTGATGCGTACCACCGTGGATATATTCTAGCATCATACGCACTGATTGCGGACGACATCATTTCATCCCATCTACATTTACAGCCTCACTCGAGTGCATTATCGCTCAATAATTGCAGCTACGAATGCCACGGAGACCGGCACAGAATGTCGAAGTAGTAATGATACTAATCAGGCATGGGGGAGTAGTAGACAGAAGAGAGGCCCTGCCGTGGGTTGAAGCAGGGCCCACTAGACATTCTGGGCCGCGTTGCAACGGGAAGCCTCCCACTTCAGGTTGCGGATGGTAAAGAAATAGTGATGTGTTGGTTTCAGCCTGTTATTACAACAACTGGGCCGACCGGGAGGCGCAATGGTTAAAGCCCCAGTTACACACGTGATGTAGAACCGACGGTTCCCGGTCTCCTTAAGTAAACAAGAGAAATCTGAAATTCGGAGAGAACCTGCATTAAGAGGTTTGGGGGTGTCAGACGTGCTGGTTAATCGTAGGTTTTTTAAGCCTTTTTGTAGGGTTTTTTAGAGTAGATGAGCAGAACATTTCCCTGCCTTCTATTTGTTATTTACATCAAAATTTGCCTTTTATAATACATTTCAAAATTTCATTGCATATGTCAAAGTGTTTTTTAGTATTTTTCCCGGAACGGTCAATAAAAATCTGTTATTAATTCATTTTTTTTTCAGAAATTGAAGCAATTATATTCAATAATTTTAATATTTCTCCAATAACAATTAGTTCTAAATATTATGTAAAATGGTTAATTTTCAAAAATTGACTAATAATTTCAAAGCTATCCATAAAAAATTCAAACTCAAAATTGCCAATAATATTTTTAAAAAAAATATTTTCATTAACAGAGTGGGCATTGTATAACTTTGGACTTTTTTTTAAATTATAATGACCCATTAACTGAAACTTTTTTGGGAGTCGAAAAGTTGAAATTAGCCCCACTAGGAATACGATACTTTCAGGCTTGAGTGGCGATTCTCAGAAAAACAACAACAAAAAACAGTGTCAATAGGGGGTCAGACTGGGTGGTAGTTTCCCCGGAAGTAGTTTTGCGTTTGGACGTTTGGAATTCGGCACAGCCGTTTGGAATTTGTATATGTCCGGTCGCTTGCGGATAAGTTTGCTTCTGTATTTTTTTGTAACCTGATTTCATGCTCATTGAAAGCCGAAATTATCTTTTAATGCCCATATATTTGAAACTATATGAGAGTCCTTTGAGGTTTTTTTATGAAGGGGGGGGGGGGTATCTATAAAATAAATTATTTTTCTATGCTAGTATTTACCAAAGCACCTATCGTTAATATCTGAGATTATTTAAACTTTTTTTAATACAATTTACACCGAAAAAAGCCGTCTATTAACTTAAAAAAAGTTTCACTGTCTTGAAATTACCCCAACCAACAACCCTTAACTGTTTCTGAAACCGAAAAAATGCGTTTCTGCCACGAAAAGACCGCGTAGTGTAGGTTTCCTTTGAAGTTTACCGACTCCGAATGGATACGACGGTCCTGGATCGTCATATCCACCAAAAAGACCTCCATTCCACGGTCTTCACAGGTTCTGGGGTGTCAGACGTATACGTGTATACGCGGTCTATGACGGTGAACCTTCGGTTCTAGATCACGTGTAATAACAGGGGCTTAAGGTGTTAGGTGTAGCCTTTGGAGCCTCTGGGCTCGGGCACGAATCCCGATAAGGCATAGATGTTTGTGTTTGTCGAGTATATGCGGAGTACATGCTCGTTAAATCTGTTAGGTCCGAAAGTCCTGTGGGGGGTCATTGCGCAGTTTCCCACGGATACAGGTAGCTGGAGACTATTTCCCTCTCCTCCAGTTACATGGCTAAATTGTGGAGGTGGCGCGTGATAGATGGCCTGTCGCGTATGAATGTGTGTGTTCTGTCTGTCTTACTTGACGAAGGTTTATAAGCGGGTCTCTGACCAAGCGCACAAGCCTGAAAATATATGTCTACCAACCAACCAACCAACCAACAACAAACCAAGTACCAACATCAACTGGAAATGTTGATGTATATCTGGATTGCTTTGTAATGGGATAATTCTATGATTAGATTTTTTTCCAGTAAGATAAAAGGTAATTTCTTTCCACGTTGCTAAAAGACATTTGCGGTAATGTATAAACATGCTCTTTTTATAGTCCTGCATGGAAAAGGATACCAAAATTATTTGATTAGAACATTTCTTGAGGGATGTACAATACGAGGTTAATATCCTCTTAGTTAGAATATTAGTTTTTTTTAAATTTTAACTTCTTTCTACCAGGTAAATAACTCGGTACAATAAAAGGTCCCAAAACTTTTCAAAAGGCAAAACAAGGTAATTTTTTTATGTAACTAGAAACATGTCTCGTACAGCGGTACAGCCCATAATTTTATTATTATAAGGCATTTTGAAAATACTTTTTAAGCAATTATGCAATTCCAATGAAACTAAGTTCAAATACTCGTACAAAAATATTAAGACATACTAGCAATTTTTTTTCGTACTGATCATGCGATGGAGGTATAAAACTTTGATTTCCGTCTGATTTTAAGCTTTTTTCATTATTAGCTTGTGTACATTTTTTTTAAAAACTGTATATTTTTGAAAGTCGTAATTGAAAAATATTAGGGAGGCATAGTATGGTATAATTTTAAATTGTTAGACAATTTTTTCTTGGAGTATTATACGCAGTCACCATTTTTATTATAATTAAAATACTTTTCATAAAATAGAACCATTCTTATTTCTTTAATTGGTACTATTTCGAATCCTGCCATACAAAAATTTGTAACATTGAGTTTTTTTTTACGAAATGAGGTTTTATAAATTGTACAATATTTGTAGACACTCATCATTGTGTTTACCAAGTTCTTAACTGAATTATTAAAAACTCATTTATGTAAAATATTTTGGTTACCAAAATGAGTTTAGTTTCGAGGAGCAGTGCTTGGCGATCTTGCCCCCCACCAAGAAAGTCATAAAGTCATTAGTTTTGAGGAAGGGGTAATTTGAATGCCGTGATTGGGGTAAAGCGTGTAGGCAGTTTATGAACTTAACGGTTTTTTATGCACTGATTACAGAACTTAGTTTGAGTCCCGAAATGGCAGTATGCCTTTTAAGATCTTTTAACTTTTCATTTGCGTTTGAAACGTTGCTTTTTTAAACTTTACATTAATAACGAAAAACTGTTTTGTAAATTTTTCAAAAAATATTTTTATCACTAGCTTGCAACTTGCGATGCCTTTTATTAGCCTTGAGATGTATTAGCTTTTAATGTATAATACACATTATATCATATCATTGCTAATGGAGATATTAAAAAATTATCGTAGCGAAATATTATAACAGTAGTAGTTTTTTGATGTTTTCATAATTATTGAATACAATATTATTATTTAATTTCATATACAGTGGTGGCCAAAAGTGTGGACACTTTTTGAAAGTTTTATGTGTTTCAACTGTTACCCGTGCTCTTGCATCTATTAAATTTCGCTTAAATGCAAACATTTAAATATTAAGTTGAAGGTAATTTGATGTAGAATTTCATTAAATAAACAGAATTAAAGTATCTGTATTACAAATAAAGTTATACTCATTTTGGTTGAACAAACAAGCACAATCAATGGATTCTCTTGTGCTGAAATTGCAATACAAGTTGGTGGTTCAATGACTTGAAAAACAAAGACAGATCATGCTATTAGTTGGATAACTTATTCGTAATACATATATTGTAATACTGTATTTATTTTTAATTATACATGAAATTACTTTGATGATGATGATGTTGCGTTTATGGATATAGATTACATGGGACCAAAGGTCTCATAGACGGCTTCAGCGATCTGCACACAGCGGTCCTCAAAAGGATTAAATTACTTTAAAATTTGATATGCAATTGTTTAGTTTGATATACAATTAATATATTCTGTAATCACAGAAAGTTGAAAAATATGAAACTTTCAAAAAGTGTCCACACTTTTGGCCACCACTGTATTTACGTTTCAAATGAAATAATATGTACAAAAAATTCTGACTTAATAATGAAAAAATAAACTGTAATTCTATTCGTGTTTTGTTGTATCTACTTTTGTACTACAAAAGTATCTACTTTTGAATATAAAATGTCTGATGGAGTCGAAAGTATTTACCTTTAGAAAACCCTTCTATCGCTTTCATTGAAATTCCCGAATTCCAGATACAATCATAACTTCTGAAAGCATGTTAATTTCACAATTGACTTGAATTGCTTCAAACACATCCTCACCTTTAAATTATCTTTAGTCTGAATGATATTTAAGACCAAGCAATGGTGTTTTAACCTAACATGAAAAGACTACATCAGCTCACAAAAAGTAACACCAGTACATTTGCGATCTTCCAAATCCTGATCCTTAGTTGCTGGGGGTGCTCCAGTAATGCGATTTGTGTCCTCGATTTGGTGAGGGGTTTATTATAGGGAAGAGGACTTTCGGATTTGTTGAGGGGGTGGTCTGGAAAAATTTACTTCCACTGTATCGGGTTTGAAGTGCATATTGAATATCCGTACATATACGAATATTCAAGTATGTAATTTTGAGATATCTGGTATATCTGTAATAACATAGCAAGTTTTGAAGCTAAAATCCATTCACTGTATGCTTTTTGGGTTTTCTGTTGGCATTGAAATAAAGTTGTTTCGATTGGTGGATAAGGTAAAAGTGCAATTTTCTTTTAGAAGTATTTTTATCAGTTTGAAATATAGTTTAGAGTAACATATAGTATGTATTTGAATTAAAATGTTGAAATAACTTTTAACAGCTCGAACAAATTTTCTATAATTTGTAACGGGATTTTCTAATTTTGGTCTTAAAACTGAGTTTTAAAGAAATGTGTTCATTTTTCATTGTGTTTTCAGTCATTTAGTCAGTTTTAAGTCATACCTTGTAAAACTGTGCTGGGAAACATTACTCCGTAAAACTGGTGTAAGCCTAGTTACTTTCAGTTTTATAGAGTAACGCTACGCCACCTTTACTCATATTTTGAGGTGTAACGTTCTCCATAAAATTAGTGTAATGCTTTTCCATAAATTTTGTGTATGTTACTCCGAAAACTGAAGGAAGCACTTGGGGCCACCCAGATTAGGTGTAAACTACTTATTTATGCTGCATTATCCTTACTTGTTAATTCTTATTTGTGTACGTTACTTCATAAATTAGGTATAACGTTACTCCATGAAGCCGGAGTAACGTAACACCAGAGCTTAAATTGTAGATTAAAAATTATTGCCAATTAGTCATAATAACTAATTGATAACTACATAGTAAACTATGCACCTACAGTTTCTATTAATAATTAATAGCAGTTAAATCAATAATAGTCTTGTAATAGTTTTTCTATTTCACATTTCAATTTGGATATATTTTAAAATTCACACTCATATAATTAAAAAGTTATTTTCAAAAACTATGTTACTTTAATAGGACTTCTGCTCATAACATCATGCAATAAAACAGCTTTACATTTTTTTTTCATTCGGCACTAGACATTGCAAAGTACTTTTTTATTAACTTTTTAAACGACAAAATATTTGGAAAAAATATTGCATAAGGGTTTCAAAAATGCTTAAAAAAAATCCAAACAAAACTGAAGCCATCCACAAATAACATGTATGTACTCACAAAAAAAGCACGAACATTTTAATGCGCAATAACATAAAAAGATCGTTCATATTCTCAAAAAGAACGGGGCTTTAAAAAGTCGCATTAATCTACTGGCCCATAAGAAAAAAAGAACAACCCTTCTTTTGTTCACTAACGACTATCGTAAAAACGATAAAAAAAACGTATTTTTTATTATCAATTCTGCATGAGCACATTTTTTTATATGGAAATTTTTTTCTATGGGGTTACAATGGAAAACAGCATCATTACCGTTTAGGGTTAAGAATTTCATCTTTTCAACCTCTTTTTTTTTCGGTGATCCGCTATTTTCTGACAATTGACAATGAGTCGAGTGGTTAAATCAAGTGCTTGGAACCTATTTTGGAATTTATTTCATTGTAAAAAATGGCAATGATAAGTATTTCAATATTCTAGGGACACCCATTAGTTGAAATATTTTACAAATTTATACTTTTGTTTAGTTCGAAACTGACTGATTAATTTTCCTTTTTTTTTTAAATGAGGCTTTACATACATTTTTAAGTGAATGTAGGTATGTTTTAATTTCTTTTCAATGAAAACAAAATTAAAATATAAATTTAGCTCATTGAATTATTATTCGAATGTTCAATTTTATATAGTGGGATATTTTATTTTATGAAGTTAAAGTGCCTTAAAATGATAATAATATAATTTATATTTAATATTTTTATTTGTGAAACTATTTTTTAATATTTTACTACAAAAAATGAGATCCGTTAATTTTATAAATACAATTTCCTATTTAAATTACAATTTTAATTTACACAGATATTAATCTTTAAAAGTTCATTATATTATTTTAATTAATTCAACATTAATTTTCAAGATTTCCAAATGTTAACCTGAATTGAATCACCATTACATTTTTAAAAGCAATATAAAATTGTCTTCAGGATTCAAATAATACAATTTAAAATATAAGTTATGACATAAAATGCCAAAGACAGAAAAAGAAATCCCGCAGCTATGTTGTACAGTAATTTTCTTCTCATGAATTCTTTTTCTTCTACATGAATTTACATTAAAAGCATGGCAATGCTTTTTTATTGAATGACGGTTATAAATTCCATAATTTATCATGGGAACTTAAAAGTGTCAAGACATTTTTTACAGCTTTAACATCTGACCAAGCCATAGGGACCAAAACTTTTATCTGACCATAAAAAAGGCATTATTTGAAAGAATAATCTTTGCAGTATTATCGAGGAATTTTTTTTTGCATTTCATACATTAAATTTCATACATTAAAATTTCAAGCAATTAATTTATAAATATGAGTACAATTTTTGTTTTATTTTGTCACATCGGTGTCTTATATAATATAAAATAAACATAAAAAACTTGCGTGCTTAACACACTGTAATTTTAAATATTTCAAAATACAACAGCATTTAAAGGAATAATACAATTTAAGAAAGTATTATGCAAGAAAATCGCAAACCTATGTACATGTGTTCATTATATGAGTCACCATTACTGTAAAAGATTTTAAAAATAAGTAAACATACTTTTTTATAATTATGACATTCATTGTTATATAACAAAATGCACTTTAACTATTCTTAATGCACGTTTTACTCAAAATGTTTCAATACATAGTAGTTGATAGCCTATGAATGAATTGCATTCGAAATAAAAAAAAATGAAACTGCACACTTACAGTATATGATTTGCTAAAGTTATTGTTTTTGCAGTTTACGCAATTTGTTTAAATGCATAGTTGGTGGCATAAGAATGAATTGTAATAAATTTAGCGCATGTAATATCATTGCAAAAAATATTTGTGCTATGGATTCCCCACAATTTTTGTTAAAAATATAGTAGGTAGTTGTACTTTTTTTTTTTTTGTGGATGCATATTTTCACATGTAAATGCATAGAGTGTAAATGTAAAGAGAAACAAAAAAGGCAATCGCATATTTTGTCTATCAAATTTTTCTTCCCTGTCACTGTTTAAATCTTTTCTCCAGTTTAAAAAATTTCGGGGAAGATAAGAATTCCTATTTCTAAGAAGAAACCTTCCAAAAATATTTCTTAACAAGAAAGATAAAGGAAATATCTTTACCAAAGCGTAGCTAGAGGCAGTAAAACTTTTTCTTCGTTCTGTAGTTCTTTCATATTTTTTAGAAGTCAAACAAGATTTATGCCATTCTTGAACAAAAAAAAATATCGTAGTTTTGTCAGTTTGTCTTTCATCTATTTGAAAAACAATCTTTAGATATGGTGCATGAGTTTTAGCGAATCGTCAAGTCTCAACGGAAATCCAGAATGCAAATGTCGTAAACATGTTTATGTAAAGAGTGCAAAAATTTGAATTTGATTTTATGAAAAAAAATATATATTGGTTTATTTTAAAATCTAAAGAGTGATGTGGTTAAAGAAAGCCACAATTCCAAAATTCGTCTACGTCAAAAATTTAAATTCGATAAAATTATTTTATGCTTAACACTTTCTGTGTTTCGCGATACGAAAGACATCATCTTATCTTGTAATACTCGCAATAAATACTGAATTTGAATAAAAATGTGTGTATTAATGATTATATACGTTGTCAACAAAAGGGTCTGTGAAAATTGTCAAGTTCATCAATTTTTAGAGTGTTTCTAAGTAGCTGTTTATAAACATCGATGCGAAGTTCCATAATTAGTTCTTAATTAAAAAAGAAAAAAGGTTTTCTGAGCTATCCCCTAAACTTTGAACACAAAAAGGAATTTTTAAAAATGCTGTTAATTTTTTTTCCGCACAAAAATCTCCAAGGCTTGTGAATGAAATAAGCTATATCTCTAATATCTCCCCCCTCCCCAACGTTATTGACATATATTTAGTTTACAAATCTTTGCATGGAATAATGTATATTACGTTTACATTTATTGAAAAATAAAAAGGTTCACGTGTGATTTCAAATTACATCATATTCTAATGCAGTCACCATTTCAGTCTTTAAGTTTATTTATACCGGAATAAGAAAAATTTAACTTTTTACCCAACGAACAAGAATTAAAAAAATATTTTTTTGATGATTTCACTAAATGATTAAAGGTTTTTACCCCCATATGTAGTTCAGTTCAGTTATTTTCACTCCTTCAGTCTTGAAAATGCATTCTTACTGGAGTGGATCCTTTGTGTGTTAAACCTCCGACAGAATCACTTTAAACGAGTGATTACAACTCAGTCTGAGTTAATATTCACTCCTTTCCAGTGTCGAAAATGCACTTCTCCTACTGGAGTGGATTTCACTCTTTTGTTTTAAGAGTGTACACTTACTTAAGATATTTGAGTTAAATTAATATAAATCTATCAATATATCTTCTATTTTACTATCATTGAAGTTGTTAAACTTTCTGGCAAACTGCAAATAATATCCTTTTTCTTTTACTTGCAATTGGAATTACATAAATAGAATAATGAAGTGCGATGAAAGCCTCACCCTAAGGCAATTTTCAGATTTTCTATCAATTTTATGGCTTTAGAAAATCCAAAAAACTTATTCTCTGATTAGCTTCATCAAGATATTTTACATTAAGTATATGAGTCACACTCTGCTAAAATTTAATACCTTTTTTCTGATTACCTTTATCAAGATATTTGAAGCCATTTTTGCATAATGAACGGAAAAATGCAATAATAGATGTTAATGGGAAACGAAAAATAATTGCTTCCGAAAGTCCCTTTTACCACATAATACAAGGTTTCGGATATCTGCCGCAGGGGAGCACTAACCTTCATGGCTAAGTTGGTGGTTTAATGGGTTTTAAAAACTGTAATTGAATAGGTATGTAGGAAAAGAGCAGACAAGGGGATGTATTCTGTGCATGTAGTGCATTAAAACTGCTGGATGTATTCTGGGGATGTATTCTGTGCATGTAGTTATAGTCTGGGCATGTAGTAGCATGTTGTAGCATGTAGGGTCATATGGGGGAATTATGGATCAAAAAGTCATAACATCCTATTTTTTTCTAAAGTATGAAAGATAGAAAGATTTAATTTTGCATGGAGTAAGCTTAAATAATTTAGAATTTATTTAAATAATAACTTTACCTAAAACTTAATTATTATTAGTTTTATTTTAATTATTGAGTGATCAGGAATTACCCCGGGTTTGGGCAATTATGGATCACACATGGGGTAATTATGGATCACCCTTGTTTTTTTATACAAATGCATATTAAAAGTAAATTAATGCTTCAAATTATCATTTTTTAGCACATAAAAAGATTGTTTTAGCACATAAAAGTAATGAAAGCGAAACTTGGCATATTTTTTTACGCCAAGTTAGAATTCTCTATGCATCTTTCTTCATACATGTATAAAGAACCATCAAAAGAACTCTATTTTGACAAAAAAAATTCAATGGACTCTATTACATCAATCCAAACTGAATTATATAGCACAAATAAATATTCTTTTCGAAGTTTTTAGTTTAAATATAGTTTCTAATAAGTTTAACGCAATGGCAACAGTGAAAATATTGAATAAAAATAGAATTTGCATGTTATTTCAATGTAGATTAAATTTTTTGTTATTTAAATTTTAAATAAACTTCTAATTTGAATTTTTAAATGAAATTTGGATTGCAGCCTAATCTGATTTTATGCTTCAAAATGACATATACCACTTAGCTAAAAACACATGAAAAATTAAAAAATATCACTGATCCAGAATTACCCCAGTGATCCAGAATTACCCCAGTAAACTGGGGGATAAATCGATATACCTTTAAAATCATTAAAAAAAATTATTATGAAATTTTTTTTATCGGATTGAAAAGCTTAGACCTTTTCCTATTGAAAAATAGCACCAACAAAATAGTTAGTTCAAATATGTTTCTCCAGTATGGATCTTGAAAAAAATCATGTTTTTCAAAGACAATCTTTTTTGAAGATGTTTTTATAGTAGTGTAAAAAGTAATTTTTTTCTATTTTTTGCTGCAGAGTTACATTGTTTTTGAACTTGATATAAGAAAATAGAATATATAAGGATGACTTGGCATAATTTATTTTTTTTCTAAAAACCATTTTTACTCCTTAAAATTTAGTGATCATTATTTACCCCGGAAAGAGAGTGATCCATAATTCCCCCATGTGACCCTAGTAATTATTCATATTAAAACTGCTGGATGTATTATGCGCATGTAGTACATGAAAACTGATGGATGTATTCTGTGCATGCAGTACATTAATACTGCTGGATGTATTCTGGGGATGTATTCGGTGCATGTAGTATATTAAAACTGCTGGATGTATTCTGGGGATGTATTCGGTGCATGTGGTATATTAAAACTGCTGGATGTGTTCTGGGGATGTATTATGTGCATGTAGTATATTAAAACTGCTGGATGTATTCTGGGGATGTATTCGGTGCATGTAGTACATTAAAACTGCTGGATGTATTCTGTGCATGTAGTATATTAAAACTGCTGGATGTATTCTGTGGATGTATTCTGTGCATGTAGTATATTAAAACTGCTGGATATATTCTGGGGATGTATTCTGTGCATGTAGTACATTAAAACTGCTGGATGTATTCTGGGGATGTATTCTGTGCGTGTAGTATATTAAAACTGCTGGATGTATTCTGGGGGTGTATTCTGTGCATGTAGTACATTAAAACTGCTGGATGTATTCTGTGCATGACGTGCATTAAAAGTTTGCCGTATTTGATGCGTAGTGTGCTAAAAATTTGCATTATTTGATGTGTTGTGTATTAAGAATGTGCACATGCAGTCCTTGATGTGTAGCGCATTTACAATGTGCCGTATTTGATGCGTAGTGCATTTAAAATTTGCAGTATATGATGTGTATTGGATTAAACTTTTGCATTATTTTCCTTTTAATTTAATTAAACTAGTACCTATACTAGTCTAATAATGTCTAGTATAAAGGGAAAATAACGTAGTTTTAACAATTTACTATATATAGGGGTATTTAACTATATTAGGTCTTCCTTTGAAACAGTGTTACAAAAATTATAATTTTGATATCAGTATTATTGCATGAAATCGAATTCTTAATTCATTAAACTGACCACCATAATTTTTTGTAGTTAAGATTTCATTTGGGCTTACCACACCTTTACTGCTATGGTAGCCTTAGAAAATTTTACTTATTTGTTTATATATTTTAAAATATAATATGGTAAATATAAAAATAATACATTAAATATCTTTAGAAGCTCTGTGTGATATCTTATTTCTTAAAAATATTTGTGAATATTAAATATATCTAGTTTTGAATGCAACATAATAGTTATAGCCCTCTAAATCCTTATACACATAACATAAAATATGTTGATAAATGAATACAGTATCTACACTCCGTGCCAACCTAGCTAGGGTAAAAACAAAGAGTAAAGAGGCAAATATAAAAGTCCGTTAGTTGGAAACTTGTAAGACAATAATTACAAACAAAATGATCTGAATACAATTTAAACAAAATACATTTTTCATTCCGATAAATTGCCAAATTTTCCCAAATAATATTCAAATATGTTAGACTTTAAACAAAATTAATATTTTAAACGTGTTTTTGGATGGATTCACAAATTATTTATGGAACTCTTTACATACGCGGAAGGATCTTCTTCATAGTATATTTCTATTTACCAAACTTAGGTTGGCAAATAGTGTAGCTAAAATCTATTAAAATATAAATAAATACGATACAGCACATAAATAAAATAAAACAACCTTTCTGAACAAAAATAAATAACTTATTAGAGAAAATATCTTTGATTAATGATAAAACTCATTAGGATGAAAAATGAAAAATGCATTTGACATTGAAAGAAACACCAGACTAATCAGTTTTCATTGTGCAAGCAACAAAGCCATAAAAAACACAATTTTTCTAAAAGCAAATCCCTTATCTATTACAACTCTATCCTGATGATATCCCGAGTGAGATATGGTGAAGAGGAAAAATTCCATTCAAGGACTATTATCTTTCCATTAAGTTAATGGGAGCATCCGAATTATATTTAAAATTGCATTCAATTCCGTCGCAATTATACGATACATCTACTTTGCTTCGGATGAGATATTGATTTGGTTTCATGTTTTCCGTCTGAGTTTTGGAGAGTATTGTAAAAGCCATTAATATGTGGTGATATCAATTGGTGACGATTTCCATGAGGTAGGGGTAGGAACATACATATTCCGGCTTATGTGCTTGATCAGAGACAAGCTTATAAAGCCTTCGTCAAGTAAGACAGACACAGAAAGAACTTTTGCTGTTACAGAGAAAAGAATATACACCCTGACCAGGGCGAAGGCGGGAATCGAACCCGCACCCGCTACAGCGCGCAGACTGCTAGCGGAATGGTCCAAACCACTCAGCTATCCGGGCCCCAACGATTTCCATATAAGTGTGAAATTGAGTCTGGTGTGCGAAATTTGATGTGGAGATTTTTTTTAAAATTTTGTTTTACAAATTAACAAGCATTTGCCCTATGATTGGAAGGTTACACACAATATAAATTTTGTTATGAGTAAATTTGTGGCTATAAACCAAGCAAATGAAAGCATTGTAATCGAAGGGACCCAGTATTTTATGTATTTATATAAAAAAAATTGGTCCTTTTGAAAATTTATCAACATTTCATAAGTCCACTTTAAAAAAAAAGAGATTTATTTTAGAAAACTAGAAAAAAAATTGTTTCTACGGTTTTTTTTTATTGCAACCGTCAAATGGACTTTGTTTTTTTTTTAAGTTATTAATAATTCATTAGACAGAAATGCTCTATTGGGAAAATGTGTGTCAACAAATAAGTTTTTTCCTCAAGTCTTTGAAGAGATGAACTTTCAGAATGGATTTAACAATAAAACACGATATGTGTAAAGAATAACATAATTTAAAAATATAGTTTTAAGCAAATATTGCAGGTAGGCTGGTAGGCAAATATTTAAGTAGATGTAAATCTAATTACCCTACCTAACTGACAATTGCGTGTTAAGTATTTTTCTCTTGTGAACATGAAAATGAAGCTCTAACTTGAAGTTGAAAATGAGGCTGATTGTAGTTTTTTTTCGTAAAAACAACTGTACTTGTTTAATACATCAGATGACATAAAAATTGCATAGCTCTTATGCTGTTTTATTCAAAACAGAAAATACTGACAACGAGGCTGCAAGGTTTAAAAAAAAAAAAACTTTAGAAAACACGAAAGGTTTTTTTTCTCAATAACATAACCTCTTTTGTAATTATAATCAATATGTGATTTTTACATACTTTGGTTCTCATAAGAATTGCTGTTAGATAATATTCTTTATCTAAAAAATCGTATCAAAGCATAGGGAATGCGGTATTTTTTTTACATTTCATTCCTCCAAATGAATCGTATGTAAATGCAAAGCTCATTGACTTTTTTTCTCCTCAAACAATGATTTCTCTCTAAAACACATCTTAAGATATCATATTAACCCATCACAAATCTAACTGAGCGCATCTTTATTTTAACTCTTTTTCTTCCTAAATTTACATTTACATGAAATCTTTATGAGCGTATAATATTTGATTTGAAAGACTTTTTCTGATATAAAAGGAAGAATTAGCTAAATGAAGAAAGAAATCGTGCTTTGAAAGGTAGGCAAACATTTAAGTAGATGTAAATCTAATTACCTTTCTGAAGTAAAAATAGTCTAATTTTTCCTATAAGCATTAAGTAAAGAATCTATTTAAATTTGTATTTTCAGTTATGTTTCTTGCCTAAAAAAGCTATAATATCTTCTATTCATTTTCTAATACAAGTATATATCATACATTTTATTTAAAAGTAATAAGAGACTAATAACCAAAATGGAAATTGTTTAGAAAGCGATTGAAATCAGACAACTAAGTAACTAAGTCAAGATTACAAACAAATTTAAAATTTCAAACCTAAAATAATAAATAATTTCTAAAAATGCTAATCACTTTTTCTTCCGATAATGCAATAGGTAAACTCATTTTTTTATTTATATTTTAATCAAGTTTCAAAACATTCGCATAGATACATCCAATTCAAAGCAATGGCATGAATAAACTTAAAATCTATAAAATTGGTTTAAATTGTCTTGAATTATTTTTATTTAAAATGAGCAGTCACATCACACAAAATAATAAATATGCTGCATGCAACGAAAACTGCATGAAGGTAAATATAATAATAAATTACTCATACAAAATAAACATTATATTTTATTCATGAAAGCTTTGCGCTTACAAGAGAGATAAATTCTGTTCGTTTGATTTTATACATCGATTTGCATGTTTTAAAAGTTTTGTAACATGAACTTAACTATACGAAGGAAAAAATTGTTTTTTCAGCTTAATCGATATTATAATACAAACCTATATTATCGATTAAACTGATATTATAATATTTTCAGAATTTCAAAAAATTATTTGAAAACACTGATATAAAAAAAAGTTTGAACACAATGATGCATGCACAACGCAAAATGTAGGGGTGGTATTACAATGGCAGTTATTTAAACACGATTTCAAAATTGCTTTTCAATAAAATAAATTATAATTTATAGCAATAGATATTCTCTACATATTTGTAAAGTTCTAAAAAATATTGACTTTTATGCTTTTTTTCGTACTTACTTGCAATTGTTTGCTTAGGCTCTATTCTAAATGAATTCACGCTAAACACATTTTACTAAATTACCAATTTACAAATGCGTGTTTAAAAGGTTTTTTGTGTTGCTACAAGTACAAAAAGCATATACTTAAAAAAAAAGAAACATTACAGCAAAACAAACTAAAATCCTCGGCTCAACATCCCATTACAGGGCCAAGTCCTACCATGCCCATTTCAGCTTTCGTGACCTAAATACACTCTTAAAACAAAAGAGTGAATTCCACTCCAGTTTTAGAAGTGCATTTTCGACACTGGAAAGGAGTGAATATTATCTCAGACTGAGTTAAAATCACTTGTTTTGAGTGATCCTGTCGGAGGTTTAACACACAAAGTATCCACTCCAAAAGGAGAAATGCATTTTCCAGACTGGAGGAGTGAAAATCAATCAGACAGAATTAAAATAGCTCGTTCGAGAGTGTAGGTCACGTATACCTATGTCCCGGCAAGGCGGTCAGCCTCACGTGGAACCCCCGGAGTTTAGTTCCCAAGCATCCTTGGTACCAATTTTATCGACTCACTCAAGGGATGAAGGGGTGGGTCAACCTCGCCCAATCCGGGATTCGATCCCCGGACCTGTAGCGTGGCAATGCGACGCACTACCATTAAGCCACTGGGCCTCAAAACATTACTGCAGTTATATTAATAACATAATTCATTCTAGAATCTATTGTAGTTACCTAACATCGGCTAAAATAATCAAACTATTGATACTAATAAAGCCACTCAATATAAGAATGACTAGCAATATACATAAGTTCCTTATTTCGTTAGTTTATGAAACTTAAGTTTTTACGATTGTACTTTCATTTTTATAAAGTTAACTTATCTTAATACACATGGAGCATCTGATTTTTTTCTAAATAAATTAATTTTTGTATTTTGTTATTAAGTTATATCGTCATACATTTTCATTAAAATAGATACTGGCGTTTTTCTCTCTTGTAACTCTTCAATCGGTTACGACTGATTGAATTCGAAACTGTAATTAATTAAGAAAGAATTCAGTGGTTGTGTCTCCAAGTGCACAGTACAGGCCCAGTATTTTTTCTTCTCTGAAAATCGTCCAATCACTTACGGAACACCGTAGGGAATTCCTATAGAAGAAAAGAACTTTTCTTTTTATCGATAGAATATAAAGGATTCTTCTTGCTGAGGATAGTAAATGTGATGCCCGATTGCATATACGCTTTTCTTATATAAGTACGAACAGCTGAGTATAGTATAGAACCGGTGTACTGTTTAATTTGCTGATGCGAATAAGGATATTGCGAAACTATAGTTTCAATACGAAATGTAATACATAGAATCGAGAAAAGGTTAAAGTATATCATATGTAGTAAAGTATAAAAACAAAGAATATGTATAAAACTTTATAGGCACAATTTGTTTATAAAGTATTTTATTAGAAATAACTTGAATGCTTAACTTTAAACTTGAATATTTTCCGTAGCACATGGTTTTGCAATCACTTAAAAATTGGGTGTAATTTTTATTATTTGGTGTGAAGTAAAATTGGAAACTGCTTTGAAGGTTTAACCTTTTTGTAGTAAAATAAAATGAAGACTACACAAAGTAAGAAATATGAACGTAAGGTGTAAATCTTTCATGAGAATTTCTTATTATTTAATATAATTTCATCAAACTAAAAAGGGTAAGAACTCAAAAAATATTTTATTGTTTCATATTTAAGTATTTAAAGGGTTAAAATGAAGCCTTTACGGCTAAAAGGTTACAGAAGGCCGTCAAAGCACACATATCTTACATACAGAGGCCTAATTCTGTAATTCGAATTAAAAAGTTAACCTATTTTTAATGTTAGTGCTAAAAGTTGACTTCAACAATGAGGAATTAATAGAATATTCGCTACGTTTATAATTTTTCTGAGAAATGATTCCGTTTCACGTCTTTCGACCATGGGAACTTTTCGACAGACCGGCAAGATATTAAAAGAGGAATATTAAAGAGATAACTTAATTTTATTATAAAATAATATCGGTGATATATTAAATGTAAATATTTACGAAATTTTTAAGAAAGTATAATTGATATTTTGTTAGGTAATTATTTTTCTACGTTATTTAAGAAAAATAATATTAGATATGTGTCTTGATAGAAAACTATACTTTTCGGCATATCATTAATATTGTAATCTTTGTTGATTAAATTATTATTAAATTATTATTATTTATTATCTTCGAAAACTTTAATAAGTTAAAAAAATTAACCAAAAATATTACACATAAAATAGGTTTTGTTGCAGTTACGATAACGTTAGAAACGAAGTAAGAACTAAAGTAAAAATTCGGAAAGCTTTGCAAACAACTGAAGATTTATAAAGATCCATTATCAATGCAAACACTTAAAAATAATGATGTTATTCATGCTCTTACGTTCGTAAGGTACATGTAAAAAATGCAAACATGTACTACCAGGTTTAAATTTTAGATCATAATTAA
Source organism: Hylyphantes graminicola (assembly GCA_023701765.1). Lineage (NCBI taxonomy): Eukaryota > Metazoa > Arthropoda > Arachnida > Araneae > Linyphiidae > Hylyphantes > Hylyphantes graminicola. Next base: position 39,183,149 of record CM043117.1, on the reverse strand, counting down.
TTTTTTGAAAGTGTTTCGTGATCGGGATCGCATGCGACACCATTTTGGTCGCTTGTTAATTTTGTATTTTTTAATTACTTTTATTCATTTTTTTTCCAAAAATTATTTATCAAAGTGGATAGAAAAATTAAAATTAAAAGTATCAAATTTTTTTCAAAAGATTTTTTTAAATAAATGTAATTGTTAATTCGATAATTTTATTAAAATCTGCTCTTTTAAAATTTCCCCTTATCATGTTCTTGTTGTCTTATTCCAAAGTAGCACAAAGTTGTACTTATAAGAAAAGATTTAAAATGCTAAAGGCAATTCACTTTTAGAAAATTAACTTTTCACACTTCACATGGGGAACAAATAGGAGAGGACAAATAGATGATACGAAAGCTGCAAATATTGTTATAAATTCTCGATTCATTTCACGAAAAGATAATTCAATTAACAACATTCACATACAGTTGAATTTTGTTTAAGTGAAAAGAACTATGCGATGTTTCATCAAAATTAAATATTTTCAATTTTGGTAAGGTTTTGTAGGAAGTAAATTATTTTTTTGTAGTATTATAAATTCCTAATTTTATATTAAAATTTCATGGATCTTTCCTTGGTTCTAACAACTCTTCTGGTTGAGCTTCTTTAAAAGTTTTAACGCAGCCAAGTACTCCCATAACTTTGAACCGTGGCCAAGGGACGATATTGACACGATTTCGTAAACATTTGCTGATTAGATAATTTAATCGTTTCCGGCTCTATACTTCTACCTCTAGGGATCTAACACAGCCCATTACGCTTCGCAATTTAGAACAGCAGTCGAATGACAAGGTCGACATCTGAGCTGGCACCCAACTGTACTTCGGGCGACATCGTACCCCAAACGCCGTCGTGGCATTTAGTTTAAGAATTGGCGAGAACGCTTTCAGTTGTCTATTTATAATATCTGTATAAGATCTTCAACATAGCTAATGATTGCCTCCCGGTGTTAAGTAACGAATTGGCGTTTGGTGCCCTTGAAATAAACTCAATTCAATTTAAATGTAACAAACATTTTGGTTCCACGAAGAATTCAATTGGCGCAGGCCAAAACCCCCGTTCTACACAGTGAAAGATTCGCAACACAATAAACCGGCATTTCCGCTTCAATACTGTGATCTATTTTGCATAAGAGCTCTATCAGGAGATCATTCTCTCGAGGTTTTCATCGCAGATCGCATTACCAAGCGCGGGCTGTAGGATGAGCAAGAAAATAGTAAATAGTTGTTTATTACCTGTGATTAAGAATGAGTGAGAACTGGGTGTTGTTAAGTTTTAAAATGGACTTTTTGTAATTTTATTTATTTTATGTAATTAAGTTTTTAAGAAATTTATCTGTGTTTGTTTAAAAATATTTTTAAATAGTTTCTTTTCTCGCATATCTTTGTTTATGTTCCATAAACACTTGGTTTTAAAGAAGAAATAGCTATTCCAATATTCCGAAACTCAAAAACTGAAAAATTATCATAAATATTCATTTAAACTTTTTTCCTTATAAATATTAAATTTTTCAATAACATTAGGGTTGGCATTTATAGACAAAAAAAAAGCTTTTGTTGACTAAAAATGAATAAAATAGTATGAAAAAAAAATGTTGCCTTTGCTGAAGTTAATTTTGTTGACGTTTCTGACAAAATTGAAATCTTCTTTAATCAGTAATAGGAATAAAAATTAGACAGTTTAAGGATTTTCCATTCAATTGTGCAGCAGCAACAGGAAAAAGCTTACTTATAATGGTTAAGCAAAAAAAAAAAAAAAAAAAAGATATGAAGGATGTAAGGAAAGCATTATAGATATGAAGATGAAATAACAAATTTTCTAACAAACGAAATAAAGCTCACTTTAAAAAGTTTAAAATATCGAATACAACAGTGTTATGTAGGGGAAGGTGTTGCTCCTTTGAACACTTCACACCTTAACTTTTTTTAAAACTTGAATCTTTAAAACTTCAAAGCTAACTTCATTGTTCTCATTTTATTCAAATATGTTTCGTATTTTTTATCATCTATAATATTTTCAAAATTTTTAGTTTTAATTAAATCATTTTTTATTTCATTTTTAAAAAGTAATGAAACAGTTTTCAAAGGTACAAATATTTGTACCTTTGACCAGTTTATAGGTCATTTGAAATTCAGGCATTCAGGGAATATATTTACAAGAGGGAAGATAATTATGAACATTATAGTTTAGATTAATAAAATTCTAATTATTTAATTTTATTAACCTTATTTATTCATATTCTTAACAACTAGAAAAATTATAAAAATATTTTTAGAATAGAATAGTCAAGAATCTAGGAACGATGTATAGGTTGATGGTAGTGGCATTTTATTATATTTTGAATTTTCTTAAGTTGAATATATTTTTAACCCGTCACCTGACTGTCAAGTTTTTCACCAACTGATCTATTTTTTTAAAAAAAATTATAAATTTATAAATTTTGATAAATTTTAAAATTTAAAGCATGTAGGGTCAATTTATGAACATCAACTACAGAAAAATATTCTTTAAAAAATTAGAAAATGAATTTTTCATTTCAAATTTTTAATTTAAATCCGATGCAATGAAAATAGTTTACTCTTCAGCTAATTCTCTTATCCCTCAGAGGGTTAAAAAATTTAAATGAATTTTTTAATTCCTTATGGGCGAAAATCAAAAATATTAATTATTTTCACTAAAGTTGTAACACATCGAAGTTGAAATATTGAGAAATTCCGTTAGGCATGTTGTACCTTTGATCTGGTCAAAGGAGCAGCAACTGATGATGGTCAGAGGTACAACACCATGGCAATTCAAATTAAAAGGTCTCCTGCAGTTTAAGAGATAGAAAAACCCTTTTCAAAAGCTCCACAATATTTTCTAAAGTGTATAGCTAATATGTCAAATGATTTCAACCAACAAAAACATAACGCAAAAATTTTTATTAGGGAAAACCTTATGAAAAAAATACTTTCATTTTTTATGGAAATGGATTTTTTTTATACATATTTCAAACGAATGAAAATGGATTTTTTTATACATATTTCAAACGAATCCTCTTTGGCTTGAATAATCCACATTAGGATACAGAAGCCTTCCAGTGGACTAACTATATACTAAATAGATTAATTTTTATAAAATATTAATACAGGGAACTACAGCCTGGGTGGTCAAAGGAATAATATGGTCAGAGGTACCACACCGCCCCCTATTTAATTGAGCAATACCCGAAGAATTTCTTGTGTGCATTGTGGAAAAGAAACCAAATTCAGCATTGTTAGCGGCAAATCGAAGATAAGATTTTCCATTTAAAGATGCTTGTCTATAACGTTGATAAAATAAGGGCGAAAATTGACAAAATCTAAGAAATCGCTACTAAAATGAATATGCTGGCAGAGTAATTGTTGTATTCTGCCAGCAACTACAATTATTCTTAAAAAGTTGGCATAGTAGCCAAATGTGAAAATTCGTAGCCAAAATCCATTACAAAGACACGATTTGTGTAGATATGCATATCTACACAATGCATATCTACACTTTAAAAAAAAGAAATCTATTACCGTTGCACAAGATCATGTAAATTGTGAATTTTATTTGTCAACTTATAAAAAACAATGTATACCAAAAATCTTAAAAGATCATTTAACTTTAATAATGGATTATTAAGTTACAGCTATTCATATCTCTCATTTTGTTATATAATGTTTCAGACATTCGAAAATCTAATTTTTTTAAGCATTACTTTTTCGGGAACTTCATAAAATGCTTTTATTATTATTTTGCTTTAATTGTTATTATTCCCTTAGATATTCACAATATTTTACTTTCAAAGAAATTTAACAAATTACTTTTTATTTCTCTTCTTCCTTTTACTTCTTGATAATTTAAATAAATAACAACGATTAATTTTCAATATCTTTCGGTAGAACTTTTTTTAACACATCATTAAAAAAAAATATTGGAATTACCACCAAATTCCAAAAATCAACAATTACACAATAAGAACACTCCCGAAATAGTCACTAAACAAATCGAACACTGCTCTCAAACAAGAACTCTTATCTCCCCCTCCAATTTCTCTTCTCTACCTCGCTCTCAGCTCTACAGCCAATGGCGGGGTGTACTAAGTAAAAATCGATAACACTGGTCTTTACTGATCTTGACAGTCCCTCCCCGACTATGGGGAAACACAATGGTAGACTCAATGTTAAATCCCACTTCTATTTCTCTATATAATTTGAAAGGCGCAGTTGGTATCGACTGTCTGAGACCCACATACAATTGTATAAGCCCTTATTTATTGGAGGTATGGTATAGAATTAGAGAAATAGTACATATAATATTTTGATCATTATCTTGGTACACTTTTATGATAACTACTTTCACATGATGTGTAAAAGGTTTAACCTCGAATAGATAATGAATTTTAAGCACGATTTGCGCCACTTCTTTGGCTTTTAATGATTTCTAAATGAAAACTTTGGATTCAATTACATTTACCTAAAATGTTTTACCTCATGCATATACCTAGGTTAAATACTGTGTTATTTAGAGAAATAATCCAAATTTCTATGATGAACATGCTTTGAGTGGCAACGTAAATGCTGTATGAAAATAAATTCTTTTTCTACTTTCGATTGGGGAATCAATGTTACGCGGGAACAGAGAACCTATGGATAGGAAACGCAGAAATTAAAGATGGAAGGAACAACGTCAACTGAAACAAGCCAATTTTTAAATTCTTTACGTATTTAATTCTAAAAATAGATTTTTTGGTTTCTCGTTTTTCAATTGTTCAATTGCTATCAATGACTTCAAATATACCATCTTATTGCTTCAGAAACTGACGAAAGAATGTAACTCAAAGTTTTCAATAATTTTTTTTAAAGAAACTTTTTAAAATGTTAAATCTATGACATATTACGCCAGTCTTATATCACTGAATTAGAGCAGACTGGAAGTTCAATATGGCCATGAAAAAAAATAGGCAATTGCAAAACATCTAAAAAATAACTTATATTAAATCAATCATGGACAAACACGTTTAATTTTCATTCATTTTTTGATATATATATTTAAATAAATACAAAGGAGCACTTTCAACCTTTTTTTTATATAATTAATAGTTAAGAGTAGAAAATAAAACCTTAATACAAATATAGATTTCGCTTTCCTGTTACAATTGAATAACCATTTTAATGGAAAACAACGAACAATGAATTTCACGAACTTTTCTTCCGAAATTATTTTAGAATGTGGAATTCAGCGAAAAGATTTTTACTACATTCTATGAAGCACCGTTATTATTTTCCAATTTTTTTACTTGTCTATGCAAATCATTCTTTTAAAAAAAAAAAAACATATTTTCCAAAATTTACATTCACCTGAAAGTTCAGACTTCATTAAGAAAATAAAACCAACATAGAAAGAAATAGCAAAAGACGATTTCTTCTTGAAGAAGCAACTTGAAATTCTAAGCAAATTAAAATAAAATACGAGACAATTTGCATCACTTTTCTCCTAAGCTTTTTATGTCTTTTATTCTCGTTTAAGTACAAAAGTTTCGAAACAAAGTGACATAGCTTATAGGTTATGAAATTCATTTTACTTCTAAGAAGTTTATATACTATCGTACGACCACATAACAATAGTACGCAGAGCAAATGCTTTTTTTCTGGGAAAACACTTTTATGTCAAAACCAGTAAGAATGTTTATTATTATTTGAGCGTATGTAGTATTATGAGTTATTTCGAATGTCAGAAACAATTGTAAGTTTCAAAGAATAATAGGGAAGGTTTTAAGTGTGTTTTGAGCTTTCGTGTAAAAATAAACTTTTAAACATAAACTTGTATTACCTTTATTTATTCAGTAGAATCAAAAGTCAAAGTTAATTTAAGTTCTGTATACCAATAAAAGGTAAACCTTGTTTTTAAAAAGGAAAATGAAAAATTATAAAACAGGAGACTAATATTGAAATATATGAGTACATGCTAAGAAATTGAAGCAGCTATAATACAAATGTTAAAAATAACCGAATATTCTCGTTTAAAACTTATAGCGTATAAGATTATTAAAACAATTTCTCTATTATATTTTCAAATGTATTCTTTAGATATTATTAAATACTAATGAATAATTAAAAAGAGAGGTTTTAAATTTTGAATTTATTATATCAACATAATTCTGTAGAACTAATTACAATAGCCTTATCATTGGTATTGCAAACTGATAATGAAAAAGAATATCAATAGAATACAAATGACCGAAAATAACCGAATATTCTCGTTTAAAATTTATAGCGTAAATGAGGAAGATTAAAATAATTTCTTTATTATTTTTGACAAACTATTTATTAAGAATTATTAAATAATAATGGGTAATTAAAAAATAGTTTGCAAATTTTCAATTTATTACATCAATATAATTTTGTAGAACAAATTAAAATAGCCTTATCATTGGCATTGCAAACTGATAATGAAAAGAATTTTCCAAAACTAAAAATAATATTAAAAGTAAGGTTAAGGTTTTGTATAAACTCTTTGTAAAGGGGGGCTAAAGCTTACTCGTTACTTATTACTTTTATTTTTATTGTTTTTATCATGTGATTAATGTTTGTTTCCCTAAAATTCTATGTGCAGCAATTCAGTTTTAATGCAATGCAATTAAATGCGATTTCGTGTTCTGAATACTACTGTTCTGAAATCATTAGAGAAATTCCATAATCAAACTCTACTGCAAAAATGATCTTAAAAAAAAAATAATAAAAAAAAACACGATTGTAGATTTTTCTTACATACTGTTTGTTTCTAAACACGTGTTTGACCCCATTTTTTGCGTCACTTGACAGTCTCACTTTTTTTAAGACTTTAAAAAACTTATTACTTTTTCCCAACTACGTCTATTTGTTTAAAGATAATATTTATGTCTAGCGACCTCCAAGATCTAAAACACGGAAATAATAAAATTATATTTCTGTATATTTTCTTTACATCATTGCACACCTGTTTTTATTTCAGAACTTTTATTACATTAGAAGCAAATCTATAGTTCTTACATCAAGTGAATTAAACCAATATCAAACCATTATTTTAATATATTTGAATTGTTATTATGTTGTACATTTATTTTACAGTTTCTTTCGCCAGTCATTAATTCGTCACCATTAGGTTTTGAGATTTTTTAATATCTTATTATTTTTTATAGATAAATATAGATTTTTATAGATATTTCATCCGGTTCTCTTATCATTTCGTTCGGATGGATGATACTTTCTAAAATAGTTGGCTCTTATCAATCGACTAGATTGCGAAACAGGCTCAAGTTCTTAAAAAAGAACTTCGATAATGCCAATGGTTTTTGGATTATATAAAGTGATATCTAGCATTACATCATAGTAGAATTCTTTAAAAAAAATCATTAAAAATAAAGGTATTGTTCAAATGAAAATATGTTTTTTTACCTGTACATTGGATAATTCTGAAAAGTGAAAGTAAAATTGCTGCTGAAAATTCCAGTAAATTTTCAATACCAAATTTACTTTTTGCTTTCAGTTACCTGATACGAAATATAAGGTGATGAATTTATTGTGATTTGGTCGGAAATCCTAAATGGAGAATTTATGTTTTTTGCACTTTTTGTAGAAGTTCTGATTCTAAAAAAGTGATTTTTAAATATTGCACCGCCTGTCAGGCAGTCTGTCTGTCATTCTGTTTGTCTGAAACCGCTCTACAGCTCAAGCTACAAGGGCTAGACTGGTATACGAGTTCCAAGTACCTGTATTACGGTCATAATAAGGTTGTGGAGAAAATACACAAAGATAACATGCTACATATTTTTTCTTATCACTAGAGCTACACGATACATCTGTTTTAAACATATTGAAATTACCTTAAAGGATATATAATTTGCTTTAAATGTGTAATGAATTTATTTAAAAAAAATGCCCAAAATAGCCCAGCTGGACGATCAATCTCTAAAATTGCATCCCAAGTCAGTTTTCTAACTTCAAACAAAGAAATTAATGAAAAGTTGGCGACTGTTTCTAAGTATTGCAACCCTGTGCAAAGAACATGTGAAAAGATTTAGATTTATACCAGTAGGGGACATATGAGCAGCTGTGAAGAGGGGGAATGGGATCATCCCCCCCCCCCCATCCCTGACAGTGTCAAAATGAATTGGATAGCCCCGTTTTCCTGAGAAATATTTCAAGGAACGTGTTTCAGATTATTTTTCTTGTTGTTTTGGTGTGCTTTTCGGTTTTTCATGGACATTTAGTTTTGTTGGTGGATTGTTTTCTTTGTTTTATTTGAAAGAGAATTTTGTGTATTTTTTTTTTTGTATGGATAGGATATGGCGGAGGTTTGGTCTGTATCTGATCTAGTATTTCATTGCAAATGGGGGAGTTTGTTAACTGAGAGGGGAGATCTACTTTTCGGTATGTTTCAGAATAATGTAGACATAGGAACCGTTGGTATCTGTTAGAAAAATAGAAATAGAGTTAGGTTAGGTTAGGTTTGAAATATCATCGCACTAGAGCTACACGAGCGGGCTATTGGCGACGGGCGTCGTATTTTAGAACCACAGTCAAGTGACGAGCCCAACACCTGAGTAGGCACCCAACGCAACCGTTAAGGGCGATATCGTACGCAGCGTTAGGACTTTGATGGATATTTAACGTGTACACAGGTATTATTCGTCGGGCATTTTCGGCTGCAAGGGCCGTTCATAGGTCGGCAGTTATTTTGGCGTTGCCCGGACCCGAACCTGGGACCTTTCGCATGGTGTACTTAACCGACTGGGCTCCCCAGCCCCGAATAGATATAGAGAATATTTATGTTAAAAAAATTTCTAACGATTTCTAATGTCCTCTTTAATTTTTGATAAGTATAATAATAGATAGGATTAATTTTGTAAATTATTAATTAGAATTAATTAGAAGAGCACAACATTGTCGATTCTGAATGAAATACTTTTGGAAATCGCAATTTTTGTTTTTTATAAAGTTTATTCAAGGATAACTACTTATAAAATTACATTTTGATAACTGTTATTATAGACAAGGGTTTTAAAAAACTTGGGATAAAAATATATGTTTAGAAATAAATAATTGAAAAATTATATTATTATTAATTTTGATAAAAATAAAATGATTATTAATTTATTTTTTATTACTCTTCATAACATTGCAGCTTTTACTTTCCAAATACTGTAAAATATAATTAAAAAAAAAGTAACTTAATTCAGCATCAAATACGTCTACATAAAAAATACCTTTTGATGTTAAAAAGTGTCACATAATGACCATTATGTAAAAGTATACGCAATTTAAGTAACAGTTATGTATTGTAACATACATAACTATGCTATGGATAAACTTTGCCTTTTAAACTAAAAGTAGTGCTGCTATCTATGAGCAGCTAAAGTAAACTATATCAAGAAAAACTTATTCCAGAGAGACAGGGTAGTGCTGCCATCTAGATTCAAAAACAGAAGGCATTATATAGCAAATTGCATGTGGTATATAATTTCAATTTTTAAATTAATTTTTAGTTTTTTTTATGACAACTAAACACTAAAATAAACTGTGAGTGCTAGCTCTTTTTTAAATTTCTGAATAAGCAAGGATGTTTAAGATACATTTGTATTTATTACTGATTTAAAGTAACATTAAAGAATCTTGTGTGCTGCATGTGCTTAGTTAATTTTTTAACCAGATTTTTATTTCTGGTTTTAACTAATATGATTATCTTGGGCAGTTTCTCTTTTTAAACAAAAATATTATCGGAGATAGAAATCAGTTTTTGTTAAAAGGACGTAAGTCACAAATTGAGCTATTTTGATTTAACTGGGTTGATTGTTAACCTACTAACAAAAAGCTATTCATATATGTTTTAACAATATTTAAAAATAACATTAAGTAAATTATATATTGTAAGGTTTTGTGAATAAATTTAAATCCATTTCTAAAGAAATAAGTATAACCAAATTTTAATATTACAAAAATATTTATTAACCGTTTACATGCATACAAAAATAACAAAATATCAATCATTGGAAGTATTTTTTTATTTCAGCATTTAAAGGCTAAAAACTATATATTTTGAAAAAGCACCTTTATTTCTTAAGATATATAGAGAAGAGTATCTTGGACATAGGGCTGGAATCTTTGGGATAAAATTTAATAAATATATTTTTTTTCCTATTGGCATAATGTATTTTCTTGTTTTACTCTTAATTAAATAAGAAAATTGCCGCTTTTTGCAAAATCTTACTTTTTGATTTACTTTTCATTTAAAATATAATAATATAATTAACATAACTACCAAAATGCCAAAGAATCTTGATTTTTTGTTTGCAATATTTTTGTAATGGTAAAACTCAAAATTACTGACAAGTGATTTGAAAGATGCATAACACTACACTCTTAAAACAAAAGAGTGAAATCCACTCCGGTTGGAGAAGTGCATTTTCGACACCCTAAAGGCATGCATATTTTCTCAGACTGAGTTGAAATCACTCGTTTGGAGTGATCCTGTCGGTGGTTTAACACACAAAGGATCCACTCCAAAAGGAGAAGTGCATTTTCCAATCTGGAGGAGTGAAATCCACTCTGACTGAGGTAAATTGGGAGTGTTTGTTTTAAGAGTGTACCTGTGTAGAAAAGGGATGTTTCTTTAGTGTTAACTCAATAATAATAAAAAAAACGTTTACCCAAACTCTCCTTTCTCAACAAAAAATGGCCCATCACATTCAAAACCATTACAAATCTGTCCTTTGTTAAAAATTTTAACTTGTTTTCAGTAATAGTAATATGGTTCCTATAAGCTGCAACGGCTATATGGGGAAATGTTTCACCATTTTTTCAGTATTCAGTTAAACCACTTTTTAGGTTTATGTTTTGGAAACCTGAACAATTATTCAAGCTCAATCATGACCAACTTCAATATCAAGGCCAGAGAAGCTCTCCCAAACATGAACGTAGACGGAAGTTTTGACGTCACTGTTCCGACTGCCGAAGATCAAGAAACTAGTTCGGACGCATTCGGAACCCTAAAAATGTGGTCAGCCTTGAACGAGTGGTTCCGAACAGGTTTCGAAACAGGTTGTCTTCATCTTCGGAATAACGTCACTCGAAACTATGACGTCTGAATTTCCGTCCCCGAGCCGTGTTTGAGAGAGCTTCTTTGGCCTTAGTAGTTGAGTAGGCCGTGGCTCAATCCAATACCGAAAAAATGGGGAAAAACTTTCCTTCTAAGAACCATAATTATAGTGAAACCAAGCGCAGATTGATTTAACAATGTATTCCCACAGCTCAAGATCAGTACGGCAAGACAGTAAAAGCTATGCCATATTTACTAAGTCCTATTTCAGTACGGCAGAACCGTAAACGTCACGGCCATCCCGTAGCTCATGTGATCATCCACGTGGCAATGCAGGATCCACGTACCCGGATTGTCGTTGGTCATCTCCACGGCCTCGAAGTACCCGGGGAATAAATCGACGACGTCCCCGCGTCTGACCGTGTCCGACCGCGTGACGAATGTCTGTCCGTGGAAGTGGGCCGTGTGCAAGTCGTCCTCGCTGCCCATGCCCAGCAGGTACCAGGCCGTCTTGGTGCCGTTGCGGGACACCAGGCCTTCCAGGGTGCCGTAGATGCGGCCGTTGACGGCTGGAAAGGAAATGCATAAATATATTTCTTCATTTTCGCTAACTAACGGTTGCTTTGGGTGCCTATTCAGGTGTTGGCTCGTCACCTGACTGTGGATATACAATACGACGCCCGTCGCCAATAGCCCTCGTGTAGCTCTATAGAGACGATAATTCAAACCTAACCTAATCATTTTCGCTAAAATATATAGGGAAATAAGACTTTAGTTTAGTTTAAATGATCGTCGCACTAGAGCTACACGAGGGCTATTGACGACGGGCGTCGCATTTTAGAACCACAGTCAGGTGACGAGCCAACACCTGAATAGGCACCCAACGCAACCGTTAAGGGCGACATCGTAAGCAACACGCGCGTTTACATGACCCTCGAATACACGGAATGCCAAACCCTCCATTAGGGGAAAAAGTGGTCGAGCAGGACTTCTAACCCAAATGATAGTCTGATAGTCCATGGAATGAAACATCAAACCCTCCTTCATTGGAGGGTTTGCGAAACACCCCAACGAACCCTGCAATTTCGGTTCTGTCTGGGCGAAAATCCCCAAGAGGGAAAAATTGCGGAGTTTGCTCTTCATTCCACGGATTCGATGTCTTATGTAAACGCGCTTAGCGTTAGGACTTTGAAGGATATTTAGCGTGCACTCCCTTCACTCTAAAAAATGAATGCTCAAAAACGACGAAATTTTCCTTAATTTTGACGATTCCGTTTACTGGCAAATGCTCCGAGTTTTCGTTTCCTCAAAGTGAGGAAATTTGAATCGTCATTTTTATGAGGATTTGAATGTCGTCTTATCTAAAGAAATATTTCGTCATTTTTGAGCGTGTTAGTACAACAATGAGATTCAGTTTCCTCAAAATCAAGATACAGAATCGTCAAATCACAATCGTAAAAGTGAGGTTTCGCGTTTACTCAAAAGTCACGTGATAGTTTGACGAAACAATCCCCAAAATTAACGAAATGAGGCTTGAGGATTCATGAATCGTCAAAAGTGAAAGTGTTATTTCTGAGAGTGTATCCGCCAAGAATGCGCGCGATTATCGCATAACTTCTAAGTAGATTATTATTTATTTCGCTGAATTCAATGCAAGACGGCCTGGAGGACATAAGTTCACCTTGGGGGAATCGCTTTAATCTGCTTCAAAAGAATTTAATTTTGTTATTGAATACTGTTGGAGAATTAATATAGCTCACCTAAAGGATGTCTAATTTTTTTTATTTTAAATTGAAGAAGGGGAAGTAACTCACATTTTTAATCGTTTTAGGCAATTAATCGTTTTAAAATATTTTTTGGCCTTGGGAGTTATGCACAGGAGGAAGCATTAATACCGCGGAGGGGCAAAGATGAACTTTTTGTTACCTCCTAGGCAAATTACAGAATATAAATATATAGAAACTACGTTGTTAAAAATTTCGCATGAGTTCACAAATTTCAAAATAATAAATGTACCGAGTATAAGCTGCAACGACTATTTACAGAAACGTTTCACTATTATTTCGGTTTAAGGTTGAACCACTTTCAGACTTTGGAAACCAAAACTTGAAAAATAGTAAACCCAAGTTCTAAAAGTGCGGTTAAGCATCCTATATAGCCGTTGTATTTACTGAGAATTTTTCGAGAAAACTGTAGCACAAATGTTTTAACAGTGTGGAAGATGAGCTGTAATACTAGAATCTAAATGAAGAGGAGGCGATCAAATTATTTCTAAACAATTTTATCTGAAGCATTAATAAATAAACAGCTTGGGGGATAAATTGCATAAGACCTTTGTCCATTTCTTTCGGATTTTCACTTCATTTAATTCTTGTACTTAAACTTACCGTGCATTCTGTTACTTGTCCTGAAATCAGCGTTCTTATAATCCACTGTGTACGGCTGCCATGTGTACCGCATCACATTTTCTTGGATGTACCAACTCTCGTTCTCATCGAGGATTGTGTACAAGACAACGAATTCCTGTTCAGCATCAGTTCTGGATCCTACATGCAAAATAAAACATTTATTCTGGTTATTTAAACTTTATGTAATTCGATATTCGACGGAGGATAATTATATTACTAAAAAGTGTGTTACAATTAAGAACATGCATTATCACAAATTTTAGAATAATTTATTTGGAGTTATTATGTACCAATAGTGTTGTTTTGTTACCAATAATGTGAAAAACCGAGAAAATCATACAATCAAAAACCAAATATTACAATTAACACACACACTTAATTAGTCGTCCTTTATGCAGTAAACACAAAAAATATCTAGTATGTCAGACTTACAAAACGCTCCTTTGATATCAGACTTTAAAAAACCATTCATTTAGGATTAATTCCATCTAACTAAAGAGTTTTGTAGAATATGTGACAAGCTCTAAAAACCTTTTAAAATTTGAAAATAATCAAAAACAGATTAGCTTACTTCAGTTAAAATCAACTGTATTTCTTTAACTTTTTTCATTTCAAGTAAAAAGTTGTAGAGATAATTTGTTTTAACACACTTTACTTGCACTTACATAAAGAATAATTCTGCATGACACTAGCCTTAGAATGGTGCTAATACTTACCATCCTCCTTTAACATCCCTTGCCGACAAATCACTAGCGGCCCAATCAGTCCAGCATTCGTGTCCTTGACCGGATCCACCGCCGAATAGTAGGCCCAAGGGGTGCAGTTGAACCCATTGGGTCCGGGTCCAGCCACATCCGGCACGAGCCACTCGTAGACCTGGATATTTCCCGGATAGACGGGGTACTCGTCTGACCCGGGGTGCATGTGGTTCTTGTCTTGATGGTGGATCAGGCCGTGAGGGTGGAAGGAGTATGGTCTGGAAGCCATGTTCCTAGGGGTAAATAGGGTAAAACAAGGGTACCGTCAGTGCGGATAACTGTGGCCAAAAATCATAGCTTTTTACAAAGGAAGAAAAATTAACTAAAAACGATTTAAGCAATTAAAAATAATTATGCATTCTAAGTATTGTACTTTTAGGAATAATTTTCTAGCATTTTTGCTATATTTTATAAATTAAAGAAAAATTGGTGTTAGTTAAAAAAAATAGGACACTGTTAGGAGCCGGGCGGATAACTTTGGCCACCCATGAAATACATAAGAAACATACTTTTTTGACATACTTAAAGGCTGTGTTACCTATCTAAATAGCAATATTAATGAAAGGCGATGTTTCCACCTTTCCAAAAATGTAAAACAATTTAAGATGAAATCATTTTATGAAGAGAAATTCAGAAACAAATATTTTACCGACGAGTGGCCAAAGTTGCTCTCCTTGGCCAAAGATACCCGCTTTGACGGTATTTAGTTTGATTAAGTTGTTGTTTTTCCTAAAATTTTCTAATATAATTCGACGCATGTTCTGGAGTTTTGTTAAATTAAAGTTTTTAACTTATGAAACGATAGTTTTGGAATAATGCTTATTCTACACCGCTAGAAATTCGGCACTTAGTTGCACCAAACATATGGTTCAATTATGGTGAAACCAAACAAATTTTTTTAACAATGTATTGATAGTCAGCCTGTAAAACAAATTTTGACCAATGATAGGAGTGTTTCTTTTAAGTTTCCTGACATTAGACCGGTGTTTTTCAAATGCAGCAACTTTAAAAGCCATTTTAGCCTACAGCCATTTTAATAGGAATATGAAAGTTAGCTGTATTTTAAAAGGCAGCTAACTTTCATTCGACTATATTATTCATGACTGTGTTTTACCATACGTTAATATATCGTAATACTTTTGAAATATTGGCAGTATTCTTTCTAATAGCTTGTTTTTTTTTTAATTTCTCGGTCTCTTTGCTTGGTTTTTCACAATATTTTTTTGTAGCGTTCTTGGTTTTCAATTCTACTGTACAACAAATTACAACAAGAGCCTTTAATAAAACTAATTCCTTGTCATATTGAATCTATTACCTGAAGGTCACCTTCAAAACGTCTCCAACTTCTGCCTTAATCATGGGACCCAGGACGCCAAGATGCTTGGATTGGGGTGTCTCGCATGTTCGTGTGGTGAACGTAGCATCGGTGAACTGTCGGAAGAGAGCCTTCTTGTATCGGGTGCCGATGCGGTTTGGGCCTCGTTCAACGAAACGCTTGCTTTCTCTAGTTAAATGAAAGACAAAGAAAATTGTGTTAAATAGGTAAATAAAAAACAGAACTGGAAGAAAATGCTACATGACATTTTTGAAAAAAAAAATTAGAATCTTGTGTCAATGGACATTTTATTCACTCCTATAAAGAAATGAATGTAATATTCACACCTTTAAAAAAACAAGTGTCTCCGTTTTCATGAACAATAATTAAGTATACTTTTTGGGTTTGCGAACACTATTTTTGCAGGACCTAAGTACAAAATAAAATTTTAAATGACTCTTCTCTTCAGATTCATAGTTTTATTTTTTTAAAAAAAATTCTGCATTAAATACAAAAAGCAGCTGACAATTATTTAAAATAGTAGTTATCTCCATGTCTAAAAGATATTGCTTTTTAAATTCTAGTTTGGTATAGTTAATGTATGAATGGACGCAGCGAGCTTAACTGCAAAGAAATAAAGCAGCGATTTTTGTAGTTTGGCGGCAAATTAGTTATAAATAGAAAATTATTCAACGAAATTATTTATTGACACAACTTAATTTCCAGCACCATAAAAATGATTTACAGATATTAATTTATTATTTTATTTTATGCTTATAATCAAATCAACAAAAAAATCTGGATAAATTATGTGTTTAGTTCACTAATTGCTGCTGTTATGGGAAAATGAGAGTGGTAGCCGGGTCTCCAAACAGAATTCTTCTCTATGTGTTAATCCAATGGGAAAAATAATTTTTAGATTTTAAATTACTCCTGTTGTATCAAATTTTTTTACAAACGCTTTTTTATATTATGGATGAAGCTGGCTTACGAGGCTCAATAACACCATTTTTTTAATTGGTTGTAATATATATTTTAAAATTTTAAATAAATAATTTGACAACAAAATATTCGAAACAATTTTAAATACTGAAATAATAGAGCTCCGGATTAACATAGAGAGGATACCTCGGTTTGGAGACCCGCTCGATTACCGCTCCCATTCCCCCATAAGATATTTCCAATTAACAAAATTATACTAATAACTGGTGGTTTCGACGTGATTAGATTTTTAATGTAGGACCAATGAGCAATAATTTATGACATCCTACATCCTCATATCAATCGCTACAAGTAAAATGGGGTCATCTCTATAGACGGTTTAATGTCACAATGGGAAATGTTTTTAACGAACGTGGAAGCATTGAATCGGATGCCCAGGTTTGAATATACTTTATGCAGCATCAAAAATAGTAATAAGAATCTTAGCTACGATCAATAATTTTGATTAATTAATAAGATTTTAAGTATTAGTTGTGATATTTTTATTTTCATTAAAAAAAATGTCAGCTTTTTCCTCGAGGTGCAACACGTAAAAAAAGCACGAACTTGAAAAAACAGTGCCAAAAATTATATTTTGTTATAGAATTTTGAATAATTTGCTCTTCATCCGAAAATTATATAACCAAATAAAACATTTTAAAAAGATTTTTTAATCTAATGTTTGAATTCCTGAGAGGGTTTTTTGTGAAGAAAATAAAAACAAGTCTACCACTTTTTTTATTTCGAATCCTATTTTAAACAAGTAAGTTTATAACAATAATATTCACCTAGAACGTTTAACCAAAATTTAAGAACCATGTTATCGTCAAACAAAACTTTTAATTCCTATGAAATCGTCTTCAAGATGATTAGGGGATTGAATAAGGAAGAATGGGGAAAGATGAATTACGAGATAATTTTCATGATTAAGTTTACTAGGAAAAATTCTTATTAATATTCTGGACCACACGCATTGACAGATTTACAATAAATTTACCATGAAAAGAATGTTTTGATGTTTTAATAAAACACTTGGCAATCAGATTAATTAAATCGCAGCATTTTCTTACGCCGATATAATTATTCATCTTCGTTCCATATCCAGTTTTTCTGTTATACTATTAGATTTTACGGACTTTTTTTAAAGGTTTGAAAAAGCTCGCCTAATATTATTCCTTGAACTGCAAATCAATTATGCAAACGATAAAAGATTATTAATTTAAATTGCGATTGCGAAGAAAAGTTAATCAAACTTGACAATTATGGCGACTAAAAGTGAAATTTGGACCAAATGCTTTGGCGATTTTGTTTCTTAGGGCTATACACGTGTGCGGAAGTGGCTCTAGGCAAATCTTACTGATACAAACCTACTGGATTTAAATTAAAATTCAAGCCGTATATAATGTCGAAACTTTCTCTGAAACGACTTTTGACATAATATTTCTTAAATTATGCATCATTTTAAGTGATGGAATTGTCATGAATATGATGTATATAACATAGAAAATTAATTAATCTCTTTCCCAGTTGGAAGGTGTGGTTGAATTTCATGATGTAAGTCAAGTGAGAAAGTTTAAATTAAACTTCATGTAACTTCATTCTCAACTACTTATATGTAATTCGAACTATTCTTTGCTTACGACAAATATCCATTTCAAAGTAGGAAAAATATTGTACTAGTTGTACTATAATATTTTTTTTTGTTTTCAAAATTAGAAAAGTATTTTGAATGCATACTTTTTGTTATTATAAAATATGATATGCAGATTTTAAATGAATATTAATTATAAAATGAAGCAGTAGTTATATGGAATAAAGTTAAACATTTAATGCGATTTTCTTAAGATTTCATAAAAATATATCAAATTATAAAATTACCAATGCAAGACTAAATTTAAATCTAATTAATTGACCAATATATTTAATATGTTATATTGAATAAAGTTAAACATTTAATGCGATTTTCTTAAGATTTCATAAAAATATCTCAAATTATTAAATTACCAATGTAAGACTAAATTTAAATCTAATTAATTGAAATAAATGGTTCGCTCTTTTTAGGATCATTAGCATGCAATAAAACAATTAATAACGAAATATTTCTTTACCAAGTAACAATTTGTAACAAGAGTTTTTAAAAAATACGAACATTGAGTTTTGAAATTGAGTGAGCTACATTAACAGTTTTGTTGAAGTAATAGCTTTGAAAAAAATTATATCGATAACTCGAAGTATAATATTTTTAATAAATAAAATTTATATAGCGATTTTTATATCTATTACTTTCTGTATTGAAGCAATTTAATGTGTTACACAGCATAGCTTTTGGAGTTTACATGCTTAATGAACTTTTTAAATAATTAACTGCCGATTGAAAAAAATAATAATTGTGAATTATCTTTTTGTTGCTTACACCATACATACGATTAACTTATGTCATTTGAAGTGATTTACTGAAATAGTCATTTATGTAATGTATAATTACTATGGTAATTTGTGTCTTAAGCATGTTACAAAAGTGTGCCGCCTGTTCAAACATTTTCAAACCGGCCGTACCACCACGTTTACTGCTGCGTAATTGAACTAATCTATCATATTTTTTGCTGCCATCCAATGTTTTGTTTTTTCATTGTAGAATTCAGTGAAGTTTTATTGCATGGTTCACACCCATATCATTAATAATTACTCTACTAACTATTATATTTAACTGAAGCACACTTTCGCTGTCAGACTTATCACTAAAGTAATAATTTTCTTAGTTATAGGTAACTATTATTAATGCTTCCTTAGCTTTGAAAAGTTCCGACACGCTTATAACGAGTAGTTAAAATGTAAGCAGATAACGTGAGAAAGGATAAGCATGTAATAGATATATAAAATTATTCTGTGGACTAATTAGATTTCACAAAGATTGACCCGAAGGGCATATAAACGCGACTGTAGGTGAGCAATAAGATTATATCTAACGGAAAACTTTTTCTAATTGATGTTATTTGTGGCAGTTCTTTAATTTTTTTTGTGGCATACATTGTACATGCATAAGGTTCAACCTCATGTTTCTGGAAATCAAACTTTTAAATATCATAAACCAGAATTTTTAGCATTTTAGTTCAATAAAATTGATTTCAAACATCGAAGGCCTTTGGCTGTAAATAAAAATATAAAAAACCTTAATTAAGTTTATAAAACTTTATAAATGCTTGAAATTAAGAAGTTAACTTTGTTAAACAGTTTTTAAGATAGAAATTAAAACTACTGTCAAAGGAACTAAAGTTAAGTTTGTTTGATTTATATTAATTATATTTTCACTCCAATAATGATGGTAAAAGTTCAAAGATTTAAACAAATTTCGTAACAGTGGATATAGAGCATTGATTACTAACATGCAATCAATACTTTTGATAATCATATGAAAGGAAGGGCATCAAGTATAAAATCGAAGTAATCTTACTCGTTGTCCATCAGGCTTCCACCCATAATCAAATGTCGATCTTTTGGTGCATACTCCCACTCCTCTTCCACAGCTGCCACAAAATATTCACGAACTTTTCCGCCCCGAGACGGAGCCATATTTCTTTTGGGTTCTATTTTAGGCTTCCTGGTACTGTCGAAGAATTGTTTGTCGAGACCGTCGTTCGACTTGACGTCATTCTCGTCGTAATACTCTACTCGGCTGGCGATCTCGTTGAGGGAGTTGAAGACTTGACGTTTCTGGCGGTTCTTGGGGCATTGGGCCACTCGGTACAGAGCCCTCATGCCTCCTGTCAGATGGCTGTTGGTGCGACACTCCACAATCCAGTCTCCTGTGAAATTTTATTTGTGGTTATGGTGTATAGCAGGGGTTAGAAAGTTACTTTTAAGAAGTAACTCTGTTACAGTTACTTGAGTAAAAAAGTAATTATGTTACAGTTAAAGTTACTTAATATGAAAAGTAACGCGTTACAGTTACTTTTACAAAAAATAACGAATCACAGTTTCTTTTTGAAATTCCAAGCTACAAGAAAAATTGAAATTTAGCCAATCATATATCTAGCCATTTTTCAATGAAAACCACGGTAAACGAAACACTGAAACTATAATTTACATTTTTTTTTAAATATTTATTTTTAATCCTTTTCCAGATAATCATCCGATAAAGAGTTCACCAGTAAACTCTCGATCGATTGGCATAAGACAGACTTCGTTACTCCGACTCTTTTCGTTACTCCGTTACCGCTAAAAGTAACTAAGTTACAGTTGCAGTTACTTTCTAAAATATAACGGCTTTACTCATCGTTACCTAAAAAAAGTAACTGTTACAAGTAACGCGTTACTCCAATCCCTGGTGTAAAGCTTGTATGTATTTGGCTTACAGCAAGTATCCTTTTGAAGACAGATTAAATATGTATGTTGTTTGCCGGTACTGCATTATATATGTCGTCACATAAAATTGCTCCGTTATTGCCTTAAATCGATTTTTTTATAAATACTGAATAGTTCTCTAGCACTTTTCTTGAAAACTATGTATTCCATATGCTAATATTATAATACTATAAAATTGAATAATAGTGTTCAGAAGTAACACGCTAATAGGATAAAGATAGAGATTAAGAAAATCGAAACTACTGTCTTGATTGTGACGTTGGTATGGGTATGCTTGAATTACTTTTTAATATATCACACAAGAAAAATGATTAAGAATATGTGTTTTAAACGTAAAAAATAATTTTATTAAAAACTTGCGTATAATGAATGTAGATAAAGATTAAATTTTCTTATCTTTTGTGAAAAAATTAAGCCGATAAGTCCTAATAAATCTGAAAGTTTGCTTTTGCCTTTTCCTCGAAATTTTATTATTATTAATTTTTTTAAATTTCAAACTAAAAACAAATGAAAAATAAAAAATGAATATACATATATTGTTCATACACAGATTCTTATAGAACTGTCAGGGAAAAAAAATTGGCATTTTTTTTTAAGCTATCCCATCGTTAAAGGGCCCAAACGTGAAACACACCCAATAATAAAGCTATCTTTTAAAATACCCAATAATAAAAATTCACCCAATAATAAAACTCTTGCAACAACTTACCCTCATTCTCGGCTGCCATGGTGACCGCATACAAAATGCTGGGTACCACAGTCACGGTGTCCCTGTATATGCCCCGGTGCAGGAAATTGTTTCCGTGGAAGTAGGCTGTGTGCAGGTCGATGGACCTTCCAACACCAAGGATGTTCCACACCACGCGGTCACCTGAACACATCACAAGGCCCTCCAGGTTGCCGTACATGCGGCCGTTGATAGCTGTAGGAGAGAAATGGCGGGGAATATGTGAAGTTAGGGTAAAAAAAACACTAACATAAAAAATGAGTTTATTTTATATCACACTCGCTCCGATGCATATCTTTTCCCCAATTGTTGCCTTTAAGTCAAATAAAGTTATGTTAGCAAAATGAGTATATTAATTCGATTCTCTCCAACACTTGGCTGCATGCCATTTTTCCTAATACACAGAGAATTCTTCTAAGCGACATTTTTGTAACTTAGTAGAAAAAAGACTGAGAAGTCCTAAGTTGTTAATTTGAGTATTCCTCTAGTTCCTGTACCGTCTACCACTCTTTCGATTAGAAATATTTTATCAATGACGACGTAGGCTTTGGAACGCCGCAGTTGTTATAAGACTGCCAGAAAAGTTTGTCTATGTGCCCATTGTCCATCCTTTTATTGTGAAAAAGGTGGAAGAAAAGTCAGTTTCAATGGGAATTGGTCATTTTTCTACAGAGGAACATCTTTAATATTCGTTGTCGATTTTCTATCTACTATGACTGTTAACCGATAACTTAAGATTTAATATCTATAAATTAAAGAAGCTGTCGACCTTTTCCCCTAATTATGAAACATGTATCACTAATTATCACCAAATTTAGATAAGAAGAGTAATGAGCCAATTAAGTGGATGCATAGAAGCCTTTAGTGAATACTTTGTTGTAATTCCTATAATTAGGACGGACGGTTTCTGCTTTGCATGGTATGCTTCGGAGACTACCATAAAGTAAATACGAATTACGCATGCAAGTTCATCTATACATTGCAATGAGTATTTTTTTACACGTTATGTAAGTTTTAAAAAATAACTGTGCATTTAAGGAATGAGGATTGGCTATTTATGTATTTTTTAAATCTAAAGCGTTTTTCAAAGTAAAGAATGCCTACAAATTCATTTCCAGATTTGTTAATAAATATATATAATTTTTTTTTTCAAAAAATCAGGCGCAAAAGTTTCAGAAAAGTTTGAGACTCATATCAGATATAGGTTAATAATCTGTCTGTGAACTTCGCACCTAACACATGTTAAAAACAATACAGACTAAGTTAAAAATTATTGTGTAATTATAAATTGTTGTATATGTTGTTTTTAATTATAATTGGGATGTATTACTAATTGTTGTATTATTGAAATTATTATTGTTGTATTAATTATAATTATTGTATTAATTATAATTGTTGTATTAATTATAATTGTTGTATTAATTATAACTGTTGTATTAATTATAAATTGTTGAATGTAGGAAGCTTTATATATTGAAATTATCTTACAATATCTTCTGTTGGCAAGAGTGAAATTTCTGTCGTAAAAGTCTACCCCATATGGATCTCCTGTGTACGCCAGAACATTGTCATCAATGTAGTGGGCAACGTTTTCATCCAATGCAGAAAACAACAGGGAAAACTCTCGATCAAATTTTTTCTGAAAGGGAAACATGTATCATTAAGCCTTAAGTATAAGTTATTAAGCCTTAAGTATAAAATTAAAATAGTTATTTAATAATACTGTTCCAGTTGCTTGTAACTGTAGCAGAAAATACTACTACAGAGTAAACCTTGCACTTGGCAGGTATCTATAGGACTAATGACTTGGACTCATATGCTGTTGTCTACCACTTAAAAAATCAAACACATACAAAGTATACGTTTGAGATAATATTATTTTATAGAAAAATGGCCCAATTTATTATTGTGGTCATACTGTGTGGTTTACCTGCCCTCTGCAGAACTGTGCTTCTCTCTATGGCGGTTAGTAAAAGATTCAATAAAGGTTAACGTACAGATTTGATAAATATAACGCTATCAGAAAATAACCTTAAATAATTTCAAAAAGATATATATTTATTGTAAAGATAAGTTAATCCTACTTGTTTCCCGTTTCCGTCTAGAGAACCTTCACGGCAAACCAGGAATATTCCGTTTAGCCCATCATAGGCATCTCGCCTAAAGTCTTCATCGGAGTAATATCGCCATGGTAGGCAATCGGGGTCAAGCTCAGTTGGTCCGTATTGGGGGAGGAGGGTCCAGTAAGTAACCGATGTCTCATTGGTTTTAACAGCACCTAAAAGGCGGAATTTCTTTACTATTCGTTATTAGAAAAATAAGCTATACCTACTATACTGTATATTAGTTTAATTCAACAAAATGTTTCGTTGCTAATAGAATGTAATGTGTACTTGTTCTCTATCAGGAAATGTGGTTTACGAAATCTAATGTAATGAAATGTTTTTAGCACCGTTGCCTTTAAAAAATATTTAAAATATTTGGATCTAAGAAAGCAAAAAAGTTTATTGCTTTGAATTAATTAATGCAACTCTATTTACGATGAAGGAAGTAGTAGGGGATGCCAACAGAAAGGTTGCCAGTATATAGCGCTGTTCATTCTTACCACTAATATAGTTAGCAACGAAAGCGATAGTATAAAAGCAGAAGTAACTCATTTCCGCAGAGAGGATTCTTTTGGTATATTACGGACCATACCTAGTGTAACCTAACTAAGATAGCTTAAAATCTACTTTAAAAGGATGTGATTATCATGTTTTGAACATGCCAGAATCTCTAACAAAGGTGGAGGAGGTTGGAGGTGTAAGCTAAATACCCTATGCACCAGTAGCCGTAAAGAAATTATGTAAGTAATTTCGTTTGTTCGGATTTACTGTATCGCGTGAAATGGCATTGAAAAGTTTAATTTGAAATGTACTTAAATTACAGAAAAGAAAAAAAAATAATGAAATACAAATTTCACCATTTGCAAGATAATATGCTCCATGTGTGTGTATAGAGTACGGCCAAGAAGCCTTATTCTTGAAAGTCACTTTGATAATGTCGCCAACTTCTCCCCGAATTGTGGGGCCCATGATGGCCAAGTGGACTTCGTCCGGTCCCCGCGTTTTTTGCACCGTGAAACTTGCGTCAGTGTATTCTCTGTACACTGCCTTGCGGTAGACGCCCCCGATGCGATGTGGACCCTTCTCAAAAAATGGGGCAGAATACCTGAAATAATTAATAGTGATTAGGATTATTCTAAGAAATTAATTATATTGTATATAGAATTGTTCTTATATGGGAGCTAGAAAATGAACTAGTTAAAAATGTATACTTTCTAATTTTTTCTTTCAATGCGTAGAATAAACTTCGTTCTGAACTTTTAAAAGAGAGACGTCGATTTCCAGTAGGATAAAAGTATTTGGAGATAATTATACTTCAATAGAAATGTGATAATTAGGTCAGAGAGAGCATATGTTATTTTGCTAATTATCCTTAAAATGATTGTAACTTTTTCAAATTGAGCAACAGTTCTTTATAAATGCTAGACATAGGCGATAATTGTATTGATTCCGTATATACCAATATTCACAAAATAGTACATAGGAAATTCAAATATTTAGCAGAAATTACCCGTCTTCTGTGAGATTAAGCCCGCTCATGAAGTTAAACCCTGATGGTGCATAGTCCCACTCCACTTCTTCAGCAGCAATGTACACTTCTCTCAGTTTTCCTTTGAGCTTGTCCTGTTCCATAGGTCTCGAATTGTTGCACTGGTGGACACGGAAGAAAGCCTCCATTCCAGCTGGGGAAGCATGGTAGATGTTTTATAATTCACTGTCTTATTTCTGTATATACACTCTCAAAACAAAAGAGTGAAATCCACACATATAGGATAAATGCATTTTTGACACTGGAAAGGAGTGAAAATTAACTCAGACTGTGTTAAAATCACTCGTTTGGAGTGATCCTGTCGGAGTTTTAACTAAACAAAAGAGTGAAATCCACTCCAATAGGATAAGTGCATTTTCGACACTGAAAAGAGTGAAAATTAACTGAGACTGAGTTAAATTCACTCGTTTGTTTTAAGAGTGTAAGTATTATATATAAATACGCTTCTAGAAATTACACTCGTTGAAAGGGGAGCTGTAGCTGAGTCTCCCAATCGAAGTCTTCTACCTGCGTTAATGTAATGAGGAAATTTTTTTCGAATCAAATTATCCCTGGTGTAATGAATATTTTTACAAAAGGTTTAAAATATGATAAATGTAGCTGGGTTACAGGGTTCTATAATTCCACCTTTTGAATTCGATTTTTTTTGTAAAATTATTTACAGAAAATTAAAAAGTATGTACGAACCAATTAAACAATGGTATTATAAATACCGATAAGATTACATTTATAACTTAAAAAAAATTGTTTGTAAAAATACTCAATACAGCCTTAGCAATTTGACATAATTTTTTTCTTCGTTAACACAGAGAGAATACTTTGATTAGGAGACCCGGCTATACCACTCCCATTCCCCCTTAACGACTTCAAAATAATATAATTCCTCCACACTCACAGTGGGCATGTGATCCAACTTCGCACCGAACTGGCCAGACACCTGGTCGTCTGGCTACCATGTAGCTAGTCGTAAACTTTGCGGGCAGCAGGAATATGTCATCTGTTCTGTAAGAAAAGAATTTAAATGAGCATTTTTTTGAAGAAGAAAAAATTGGGTTGCAAATTGAATACAGTTCTGCAGTTTACATATTGTAATAACGTATCAAAGAATGATCAGTAAATACTAAAACTTTTTATGAACAAAACCATTTTTCATGTTTTGACTTTGCCGCCCTGATTTTACTTGCGCGGGGTTGTTGACATGTAGCTCTTGTTCCTGACTGTTAAACCCGAGTTTGTCCACTTGAAGAATTTGATAGTTAAAATTATCAAAAAAGTTATATCTTTGTAGTTAAATTTCGTTTTATCTTGATAGAACAATTCATCGATTGATTTTCCATACATGCCATCCGCTATAAATGTATTTTTCTATTTAAAACAATGTCTATATTTCCCTAAACAAATCGAGTTTACTTTTAGGGTAACCCAATCATTCTCACCTGTGTCCGTCCCATCGTACGACGTGTCCTCCGAAACTCGCCGTGTGCACGTCCACCACGTCTCCCATACCCACCAGATGCCAGCTTATCCTCTCGTTCACGCAGAAGTCGAGGCCATTCAAGTTGCCGAAAGCCAACCCGTTCACGGTGTGCATCAAGTTGGATGCCTAGGGACAAAATACGTTTAGAATTTATATAGTTTAAAATAAACATTTACATTCTGAACCAACAGCAACAAAAAAAAATCCACATTACCCACATTATCCATTACTATTTATAGACTCAATATTAGCAAATATTTAAAAAAAATTATAAGCTCCAAATCAACAGCAAAAAAAAAAATCCGAATTACCCATATTATACATTACTATTTATAGATTCATTATTATCAAATCTTTCTTCTTCATTATTATCAACACTTTCTGTAGAGAAGGCACCTGCACTAAAATAATGATGGAGTTGAAGTAATTGATCTAAACAATTAAAACAACCAAAATCGTTGCTAAATATATTTCGCCAACGTTTTTTGTCTTGGTAAGTGATTGGTTAGAGTGGACTACTCTCACTAAATCACAGTAAAATGGTATACATTGTTCAAACAGCAAAAGCAAGTATACTTAACGGCCCCGTTTCCTCCAATGACTGTATTTTTAAATGCTATAAAAAAAAACTTTCAAAAATATACTACTTGATAGCTTTTCGAAATATTATAAAAGATTCGAGTGCAATGCTCAGATTCAACATATTCTGAAAACAAAGTAGTGCTGAAGACAACTTACTCTAAATTCAGCATTTTTCTTGATTTCATTCATCTGATCTTGTGACAATGAAGGAGCTTGTCGCTTGATGTTTTCATCAATGTAAATGCTTTTCATTTCGTCAAAGTTCATGAATACTAACACTATTCGCTTGTCAACAGCTCCACTTGACAATGCACCTAAAAATAATTGATGGCAGTGTTTATTCTCATAAAGTTATGACTTCTTATTAAATGACACCTGTTGGTCTTGACTAAATTCTTGTCGATGGAATCAATAGTATTGAGCTTATTTTCGTAGCTAAATTTATCAATTAAGCTTATTTAAGCATTATATTGATATCGAAGTTCTAATGCGTATGCCAACAATGATGTAGGTTAAAAATAAGGTAATGCAATCATTAAGGCTAAAGCTTGAAAAGCTGTATGCAGACACAAACTTCCCCAGGCACGTGTATGCACTATACACATCATACCAAAGCACACATACAATCAACTAACTTACAACTATACTGCTGTGGGCAGCTGAATTTCTACAGTATCCAAAACATTATATTGGACCATTTTGGCTATGAAATAAGCAGTTTTTCAGTATACTTTCTTATAGGTTAGAGTTACTGCCTGCTTGTAACAACAGTTTAAGTCATTTGTCGCGATACTGCAGTTTAACTCCAGGGCAATATAAAAACCCCCACAGAGTTTCCATACACTCTTAAAACAAAAGAGTGAAATCCACTCCAGTTGGAGAAGTGCATTTTCGACACCCTAAAGGCATGCATATTTTCTCAGACTGAGTTAAAATCACTCGTTTGGAGTGATCCTGTCGGAGGTTTAACACACAAAGGATCCACTCCAAAAGGAGAAGTGCATTTTCCAGTCTGGAGGAGTGAAATCCACTCAGACTGAGTTAAATTCGGAGTGTTTGTTTTAAGAGTGTACACACGTTCCCAGTTGTTATGAAGGTTTGAAAAGTGAAGTTTCAGCCTTGATTTAGATGGATGCATAAATGAGACCAAAACCAGCAATAAGCACTTAATACCTACACATTATTTTAGTTTAAAATGTGGATGAATTTTTGATCAGCTTTTTATCTACTACTATACGAGAAAAATGACCAAGACATACATTTACGACGATATAGTTTCGCCCATTTATCACTAGATAAAAAAATCCACGTTTTGCGTTGTTTGTAATCCAGTTGCAAACTATATCACAAGCGTTCCTGCACACCAGCAATGGTCCCTCATGTAGCTCTGTCTTTTCCCATGATGATCTGAGCGAACATATATCTACGACCCTCTACTCGCTTAACCATCACTGGGTAAAAATACACGTTTCCGTGTCGCCTGTAATCCACTTGCAAACTATACCACAGGCGTTCCCTCACCTTTCCTGCAAACCAGCAATGGTCCCAACATCCCCTCATGTAGTTCTGTATTTTTCCATGGTGATCTGAGCGAACATATATTTACGACCCTTTACTCGCTTACACTTTTCACTGGTCAAAAACGCACGTTTTACTGTCGCCCAGGGCCTGCTCTAGGAAATCTTATATTATAGGCACAACCTATTTTGGGGGCCCCTTTACAGAAAATTTTATGTATGATTTCCAATAATGATGGTGCTATATGACCCATGTATAAAATTTTTGATACAATTTTATAGGCTTCCTTACAAACATCGATCAAAACAATAACGTTAGGTCAATTTCTCACTTAAAATGAGCAAAAATGGAGTGGAGCATCCAAATTTTTTTTTAGTTTACTGATATTTTGGGTATTTACAGCATTTAGCATAATAGAATCTTAAATTTAGGGGCCCGGGCCTAACAGGCCTTACGGAAGAGCTGGCCCTGGTGTCGCCTGTAATCCAGTCGCTAACTATACCACAGACGTGCGTTTCCTCACCTTTCCTGCAAACCAGCAATGGTCCCAGCATCCCCGCATGCAGTTCCGTCTCTCCATGGTGGTGTGAGTGGTACATCCAAGTGAGGCAGTCGCCATCGTCTTTGGTTGGTGCATCGTGGTCGTTCATCAACCACCTGTAGACATGCTGGTCTCCTGGTGCAACCCTGTCGTCCATCTTCTGGTAATCGGTGGTATTGTCGTCGTAAAGGGCTCCTAGGAGAATATTGCTGTGTTGGTGAAAAGCTTGACATAAAAGAAGTTTGCATATTTTTAGCAAAATTAATGCACACACAATCCGATAGCGTTTTCTTGCGTAGCTTCTGGATTCAGGCTTGGTCTTGGATTCAACTACAGTAGGACTCCAATTATCCGAAGCAATTGGAAACTAACCGCATAATTTAAGTGTTTTAGAAAGAGGGTATATTTCAATCAAGTGTGAAATCATATAGTTTTAGCCTAGGACCAGTTTAAGGTTTTGGTTTTTTCCCCGGTGGAATTTTTCTGAAATTTGGACGATCAGAAATGCTTTGGATGATTTATGTTCGGATAATTGGTGTTCTATCTACAGCATAATCAAAAAATGACGATAGAAAACTGCATTAACGGAACATTTTGGATTCAATGATTTTTTAAATGGGGAAGCTAGAAATAAACAGCCGAAAAAATTAAATTACCAAAATTTCCAAATTAATATGATCAACAAATATTTTTTTTAATAAATACACAGCGAATTGAGTTGTTAAATTATTACTCTAATGTTTTGTTTGCCTTTTGAAAACGTTAGTCTATCTTATAATGTTTAGATAATTAAAATTTTATAAAAGCATATATTTTTAAAATTTTATAAAAGCATATATTTTTAAAATTTTATAAAAGCATATATTTTTAAAATTTTATAAAAGCATATATTTTTAAAATTTTATAAAAGCATATATATTTAAAATTTTATAAAAGCATATATTTTTAAAATTTTATAAAAGCATATATTTTTAAAATTTCATAAAAGCATATATTTTTAAAATTTATTTATATATATTTTTTCATTGACATTTTAAGCGTACCTTCATGTATCTTCTGATACCTAACTCCGTGAGGATGTATTGAGAGTGGATGAGTGGCCATGTTTTTGAAAACAATGTTCAGGATATCTCCAACTTCTCCCTTTAGTACAGGTCCCAAGATACCCATCCATGGTTCTTTGGGTTTCTGTACTGTGAAAGTATCATCGGTGTATTCGAACAGTATTGCCTTTCTGTATACTTGGCCCAGTTTCAAAGGGTCTGAACTTTTAGATAAGTATAAGTCCAAGTATCTAGAAGTAAATGAATCCATATAAATAGAAGATACTTAGAGTAGAACCGAAGATAAAAAGGTCAGGCGTATTTTCTTTAAAACGATCACGTATCATTATTTTAGACAATCATGTAAATATAAGGATATACAATAAGTTTTTGGAAAATAATGAATACTTTACTTTTTTACAGATATTGAAGAGAAATTATCACCTTTACTATGCATCCGATTCTACTATGATAAAGTTTCCTCAAACTCCGTAGCTATAGGTTATGCGTAAATAATCCCTACAATTGCAAAAAGTTTTAGTTTTGGCAAATCCCGGCTCGGGACATATTTTAGTGGATTATACTTTAGTGAAATCATATAATCTGATATACATTTCTAGATACTATGAGCTATATTTACCAGACTTAGAGTATGTCCCAATTTTTTTTTTCATGAAACTAAATGTATCTGTGAAAAAACTTATAATATACTTACCTAAAACGTTAAGAATATACATTTATTTTGTATTTATCTCATAGAATAGACTCCATAAATGTTAAAAATAGCCCAGTATCATAAAATTACTGCGAAAATAACGAATGGAAGCGATAATAGAAAAAAGTTACAATAAAAACACTATTAAGAGAGAGAGAGAGAGAGCCTAAGTTAAAAGTTATTCATAGCATTCCTTCGATTGTTAAAGGGTTTAGGAATATTAATTGATAATGAAATTTTTTTATTAAACAAACAATCTTAAAATACTGCATGCAAACGTTAATATCAAAGCACGATATTCAAAAAAATCCTGAAATGAATAAAATAGCATCATATTCTGTCACTTTAATGCTTACTGAAAATTACATAATGCACATAGGCAGAGGGACGATACAGTGTAAAATATATGTATCTGACGTCATACCTTTTGAAAAAAGCATTTTGAAATTTGCCAGTAAGAACTAAAAATAATCGACCATTAAAAGACAGATGAAGAGATGTACAGAAAATCGTTTATACTTGTATCTTATCTCATACCGCACTGATGAAAATATTAATAAAAAAAATGGTTAAAAATTGATTGGAGTTAGTTTATCTTTTTTCTAAAATAATTTATTTTCCAATAGATTGTTGCCGATTTTAAGCGATATTTAAATTATTGTGAATAAAGAATTTTGGACTTAATGTCTGCTAAAAATACTAGTATTTAAGATTATGCTAATCTTTTGTGACCATTTTGATACAACTCAAAAGTACGAAACTGAATTCATTTTTAGTCGTTCAGGTAAACTTAGAGATATCTATTTTTGGATAGCTACTTTGCTGGGATAACAGATGAGCAAAAATTTATTCGGCAAAAAAAAATAATCCAATTTACGCCTTTAAACTGGAAATTGAGTTTCCTGAATAAAACTGTAAAAGAAGAAAACTTTTAATATAAAATACGACAAATTTCATTTAAAATTCAGTTGTCCCGTTAATTTCACAGAAACCTTTTTTTTAATTGAGAAAAGGTCTTGCGACACGCACTCATATTTTTGTGTTACAAACTAAGCCTCCATATAAATTCGGCTACCGAATCTCTCATCGGATTGAAGCTAAAGGAAGCAATATAGTTGATGCTTCCTTAAATTGAACATTGATAGAGCAAGTTTAGAAGAAAACAGTTGTAAACTGTAACCAAGTGTAAGAAACGACTACCGTAAAGTGAGCTTTTCAAACCCTTGAAATCGGGTTTCTCTGTAAAAGTGAAAAGCAAAGGGAAATTTTCTTAAAAGGTGTAAGCAAATGGAAATTTCCGTATAAGTGAAAAGTCAAGAGAATTTCTCTTAAAATGAGAATAAAGGGATATTTCGTCAAAAAGTGAAAAGTAACTGAAAATTTCGTAAGGGTGAAAGCTAAGGAGAAAAAAGTGATATTTCTTTACATGTAACATATCTAACATTGTCTAAGTATCTATGTTACATGTAACATATTATGTTACGTTACATGTACACAAGAAACTTACTCGTCAGCTCCGGACCCAAGCTGATTTCCCTCGGGTGCATAGTCCCAGTCAACCTCAACAGCACCTATGTAGAGAGTCCTCGTAGGACGATCTTGGTCAGGTATCCTTTGAGCTTCGACAAGACATACAATGAGACATACCACAAAGACATGATTCGGCGTGACACTGCAAAGTTCCTTAAGCATAGTTCACCAACTTGTATCTATAACAGTTCTGATTTCGGTTCTATACAATGGTAGGATGATAAAGCAAAAGAAGTTTTTACGGAACAAGCCTTAAAGCAAAATTGCCCCAAATCACACAAATAAAAGATTATATGAAGATGTACTTTCTATTAAACTATTAAAAATGAAATTTCTCTAGATGGTTAATGGTCTTTTGGTATAGGAAGGTCGAGGATGCGTCTGTTTGGGCACAGGTCTTGTTGGAAATAGATGAAGCACTGCTATGAAGAGATGGTTTTAGTTGATGATACCTTGATGATACTGAAGAAGAGTCTAGAAGTTTCTATGTTACAGGTGACACGTGAAGAAGAAATGCTTTTCGTTGCATGTTTCCTGTTTATTCAGAATTATTCTAGGGCATGTTAGGTAACATTGGTAGGGTTTATATTTATGGTCTTTTTTTGTAACAGTAGTAAGAGGATTATATGTATGTGACTCTGATATATTTTTATTACTTATAAGTCACTTTAAGGGATTAGGCCAAAGTTCCAGTGTGAAAATCGAGTGAAAGTGGAATTCCTACGCATTTCGTTCTCTATAATCCATTTAATTAATAGGCCATTAATACAGAGATTATCTTAGTTTTAAGGTTACTTGAAGTCTTAAGAATCGAAGCTCGAGTAAAACAACTTGTTACATAAGGTGCCCTCAGAAGATGTCGAAAATATGGATTGGCTAATGTAGGTGTAAGATATGGTGAAAGTTAAGTTAAAAACACTAAGAGTTCAGTGTTACATAACATTTTATATTACCATGAATTGAAGCAGACTTCATACTTAGAGGAGCTGAACAAAATCTGTAAGTTTAACCTTTAAATGTATCAAAATCATTTTCAAAAACTTAAAAGTTCATTTATACATGAATATTTTTTTTATGTAATTAATAGACTTGCTATTGTCCATTTTTAAAAATTATATTAACGATTTATTTGTGTTAATTCATGTGCCTTAATGGTCACCTATAAAGAAAGGAATAAAAAAAAAGAAAGTCGTACTTTTAATTGATTTTTGAATTAATCTAGGATTCTAAGGTAATTTAAAGCTACCGCATAATATATTGTGATACTAACAAGAAACTTTATTCCGAAATATTCTTATTCGTGGAATGCCATTTGAAAATAATTAGCTTACGAAAGTATATTTAGCTATGATTTTAGCTTTCCTAATTTTTGATAGCTGATACTTTAATGTTCCAAGTAAGCAAAGATAATTTGAGTTTTGCCTTTGTGTTTTTTTAAACTATTGTAATTTTTTTTTCAAACAAACACATTATTAACACAAAACAACACTACAGAATATTTTTTGTTCGTCACAAGGGGATTAAAAAAAAACCCCGTATATGTAATTAAATAATCATAATTATTGTTAATAAGATACAATATTAAGACACATCATAAGCTAATAAATAACCCAAAAATAATAATAAATTTAAGTACAGAATTTTTAAACCTGTTTAAGAGGGACTCTCAGTCCCATAGAGCTGGTTTTTAAATAAAAACTCTTGCAAAAGAATTGCTTTGCCATGTGATTTTATTTTCACCAGGTATGGGAATCATCATAACAACAATTTAACACAAATTTTCAAAGAAAATATTTTTCGGTTATTTAATTAATAATTAATAAAGTTTTAAAGCAAGTGTTGCCTGCTGTACTTTTTTGGCATTTTAAAATTTAAAAAGTAAATAATTAAATAACTTTACAAATTTTTCGTTTCAAATTTGTTTAATTTCGATGTTATGTTGATTTCTCAACCAGGGATAAAAGGGCTAATACTGAAAAGCAATACTTCTGGGGAAATTGTGATTTCAAAACTAATGCATTAGCTGTAGGGGACTGACAATCCTCCTTAAAGAAGGGATACTTTGAAGTTCAGTAGGTAGTCTGTTGAATACTTTTGAGGCTAAACATAAAAATATTTTTGAACATTTCTTTATGTGGCAATGGGATATGAAAAATTTCTTTTAAACGTCTGGCTGGTATATTTATATTTAAACTAACAAAAATAATTATTACGATGTAAATATAAAATCATTATAAAAATAATATTATGCCAAATCGGTAGTAAATTAAAAAAAATTAAAAATGGGGATGTTTTATTGAAGATATCCTTTCAGAATTTTGAAACATTTGTTCTGAATTGAAATCAACGAACTAAAATTGCTTTTATAATCTCCTCCTCATACAATACTATCATAAATAATTAATTATGGAATAGAATCAGGAATCATATAAATTAATAAGAAAGTCTCTTGAAACTATTTTTCTTAGGTTATTAAATTTGTATAATATAAAATGGATTTTTTTTAATGACTCGGAAACATAAGTTTTCCATTTTAGATTAGAATCTATATACAGACCAATATATTTTATACTATTTGTAGAGTTTAAACTTATATAAGAACAGTCAATATTTTGTCTACGTGTTGCTAAATGATATTTAAGAGAAAAATTTAAATCCAAATTTGTTAAACTGAAAAACATGAATTTACTTTTAATTAAGTTTAAGATTAAATCATTTACAGATAACCAATTGCTAATTATCATTAGATCTTTCTCCATATCTCTTTTTAGTGAATCGAATTCTTGACTAGAATAAAGGAGAACTGAATCATCTGCATGTGTAATCATTTGAATTAGGTTTACATAAATCATTAATTAAAAACAAAAACAGAAGTGGACCCAAAGTTGATATAAGTAAGTGAACGTAAAAAATCGATATAAGTTGATAAAGTTTTCTTTTTATAGTTTGAAAAGTACAAGAGAGCATCTGTCGTACTACGATTTTTCAAAACACCAAATCGATTCTCAGCAAATAAGTGGGATTATTATTTAAAAATTGATGTTTGACATGATTTTCTCAATTTATTTCGAAAAACTAGGCAAAATTGATACAGGTCGGTAATTATGTAAAAAAAAAAAACATGTAATAATATTACTTGCATTGTTTTAAAAATAGAAATCACTTAAATCAGGAAACATTTAAATCATTAAGTCCTTGATTCTGTGAACTTTGGATGATTCATTTTCTCGTAGTAAAATTTTCACATCACGAACCCAACAATATTTGAAATTATGCTCTGTTTTGAATTTGCGTGCATGAAAATAAATATTTTTCAAAACTGATGCAAGTTGCTCGTTGAAATACACAGGCATTTCTCGAAAACGAATACTTACGTCTGTTGTTTGGAATTTCTTAGCTTTCAGTTTTTTGAGGCAATCATCTCTTTGCTTCTTGGTTTGTAGTTGTACAATTATTAGTTAGGTCTTTGTTAAAGCTGGTTATTCTATGCACAACGACAGCCTTATCAGCCAGATCACATTCGGCAACAACACTCAATCTATTAAGGACTTGTTTCAGATCCTCATTTTCATTTGAGTTTTATTGTTCGACTATTATTATTTTAAGTGCTTTTTCATGAAATATGTTATTCGCAATATAGGTTTCTATAAGAACCTTTAAAACTTTAAAAATGTTATTCTGGGTAAATAAGTTATGTAATATTTAAGAAAATTTATGGCATCAAAGTCGACAGAAAATAGCCATAATTTATGGATAAAATATGATGAGATATTTGTTTGGTAACAGAGAAATATAAAACACATCAATGCACAACAGATAGTTTCTGGTATGATGGGTTGTTAAACAACCAAAGTCAATCCATAACTTGTATACGAACCCTCGTTGTCGGCACAGGTGCCACGCTCTTTGAAAACTACATATAGTTGTTACCTCGGGTACAGAATGTATATGTCAAATGCTTTTTTTTTAAATCATGACAATTCTCAATCGGTGCTATCTATATAAGAGGTTATAGATTTTTCTGTCAAAAGAGAAAATGTGCCTTTTTGAAAAATTGAGATGTAATTTCTCAGTAAATTTCAGTAGATTTGGAAACCAGAAATTCTCCGTTTTAAAATAACAAAAATATTCTGTTTTCTAACTGCACTTTCTTTCAGTGTATACGGTGCAGGGGAAGGGGTAATATTCCGGCTTGTGTGTTTGATCAGAGACCCGCTTTTGAAGCCTTCGTCAAGTAAGATTACTGTCACAGAAAAAGGAATATACTTATACACCCAGGATAAAGTGCATTACACAGCTCCAATTACCTGAATAAGTATACGAATATTTAATGTTTTGAAATTGCACTGCAGTGGTAGCACATTTAATGATAGTACAAACAACGGTAGTACATGATTTATACTCTGGTAAATACATTCTTATTATTTGTGCTTCAAGGAAATCTGTTTCATCATCAAACATTATGCACTGCTAAAAAATTCAGTCTAATGTCATAATATTTATGTTACTTTCAAACTAAAGAATTTAGGTTTAAAAAAAAACTAAAAACATTTACTGTAAAATTAATATCTCATAAGACACACATCCTCTGCAAACAGAATAAATCTGCCAATTCCGTCCAATAGTCCAATTTTGTGTAAGAAGTTCCGAGTATATAATCAAAAGATGTAAAATATTCACGACACATTGAATCGAATCTGAAATTTAACATAGATAATATTAATAACGAACTGTTGTGGGGCTTTTGTAGAAATGTCATTTTTTTTAGTATAAAATGTTCAACTTCTTGAGGAAACAAGCAATTTTTTTATATAATATTTTTTATTATGTTTATTCGCTTACATTATAACATACAGATATATCATGATTATAAAATACGGTACAAATACAAATTAAATAAAATGTGTATTTTTTCTCAAGAGTCAAGTAAGCCATCTTCATAAAGAATTGAGACTGGACTCTTGGAATAAGTACACATTGACATAAAATTGACAGAGAGCCACTGCATTCATATCAAAATACAAATAAATAGAAAAATAAAACATTTATAAAAATACTTACGGTTCTGTTATAAAAATTACTTTAAAGTTATAGTTTTAACATCTATTCTGATAAAATCAGAGAATCCGTCAATTTGTGTTATTAAAATTTTTAATTATGTTGCAAATATATTAAAATTTAACTAAAAATGTAAAATATATTTTACTCTCTTACAAGTTGATTTTTTTAAAGCATTTGGCACTTTCTGAATCAGTAAAAAAATATGAGTCATCAGTTCTCTTTATATCAATGACCTCATACAGGAAAAAACGCAGCGAGTTATTTAGATGATATTTAAAAAACTAATTATCTTATCAATCTAAATAGGAGAGTCCTACAGTATCTATTCAGAAAATACTTTATATAAAGCTAAATTTTGAAATGGTTAAAAATAAATAACACTTATTGTTTACATTAAGACTTAAAATAATCTTTTTATGGAAGATTTTGTTGATTAATGCATAAATTTTGATATGAAATAGATGCTTTGCAAAATACTTGTAAATACAATATATATAAGAATGAATATTGTTGTAAATTTATTATTCAGACATGAGACGAAAAAATCAAATAAAAAACAAGCTTCAATGTTGGTTGCATTTCGAAATTTGATCGATAGTACATTCTATTAATATTACAAAAAAATCAGAACTATTAAACACAACCAATATGACTATTTAATTAACTCACACTTTCAT
This sequence comes from Hylyphantes graminicola, assembly GCA_023701765.1. NCBI lineage: Eukaryota > Metazoa > Arthropoda > Arachnida > Araneae > Linyphiidae > Hylyphantes > Hylyphantes graminicola. Next base: position 39,144,697 of record CM043117.1, on the reverse strand, counting down.
TCAAACAATATGGTATTATATGGCAAAAAAGTTCATTTAAAGTTCATATGAAAAATATGTTAAATGTTAACAAAGGCTAAAATAACCTAAAGTTGCATAATAAAGAGGTATATTTTGTTTATTTTTTGACTAAGTGGGAGAAAACTTAATTAATTACTAGCCCATACGTTCAAATAGGAGGTATTACGTAAAGGAATATGTATGAAATAATAAATACAAATCGGTGGCGCCAGAATTCAACTATCATATTAAGTAAAGAACAAAGCGACTTAGTTTTAAAAATATTTAACAAAAAATATAAGTTTATATTTTGGTTTGGAAGACATATATTAAATATGTAAATAGAACTGCGTAACTGTGCTATTCAAAATAGAAAACAATAATTATTAACTATTTTTTTTAAAAGAAGTTTCCAATGAAAAATATAATTTTAAGAAAGCAGCAAAAATCAGTGCCAATCGCAAAAATTTTGATTTGTGGGTACGTTTGTACATTGTTCGGGTATTTTCTTTTCAGAAAATTCCCTCTACACAATCCTGCAAAAATATTAAATCAATATTTCTACTTTAAAAGGTGTTTTTCTTCACTATGGACTTGTAAGAAATAGTCCCGCACACACAAATTCCAGCGCCCCTTGATTCATGATTTAGTTTCTTCATCAATTATCTTCTTATTGTTAAATATCTATACAATTTATTGACATTAACTGAAGACCGGAATTGGAAAAGCATGTAAGTGCCTATTATCAAGGTTTAGAGTAAAATAGGTTTAGTTCTTAAATCTTGTACTTTTATTATGCCCTAGAAAGGACAAGTATGGGTAATCATTGGCATTGGGTTAACCACGTAACACGTTTAAGATTACCCAAATTTAATTTTTAAATTGTGTACAATGCATTGTGCCTTAGAAATGATAACGAGAGGAATCAAATAGAATGAGGACAATCAGTGGATAACCAAACTCAAGTTGTAAATAACTGAGATGAAGTAAGGTATCCTATTTCTTAATATTTCTTTTACCAAAATATCTTCTTATTGATATTGTTGATTCTACCACAAAAAATCTTAAAATGCCCTGTAATTCGGTATGAAATCAAAGGCACTTACACCCTTTCTACAATTCAAGTCTTCAATCGCAAATTAACTATAACATTCACTATCGCTCCACTGTGTAGGTGGCAGCCATGCCTGCCCTCATGTGGTCATCAACGTGGCAATGGAGGAACCACGTTCCAGGATTGTCCATGATCATCTCGACCGTCTCGAATATTCCAGGGAACAGGTAGACGACATCGGACCGTCTAGTACTGTCCGTCCGCCTCAGGAAAGTCTGGCCGTGGAAATGGGCGGTGTGCATGTCGACTTCTGTTCCCATGCCTATCAGGTACCATGCGGCGAGAGTGTTGCGCTGGGCTACTAGTCCTTCCAGACCTCCGTACAGTCTTCCGTTCACAGCTACAGAGATAAGATTTCGATTTATTAGATTTTCAGAGACAAGAAACAAACACTTAAAATCTTGTAAGCTACTTACGCATAGCATGAAGAGATCCTAAAGTTAATACACTTGCTATAAACTTCAACCTTGTTGACGTACACATAGTCTATATCGAATTTCCATTTTCATACCAGAAATAATTATGAGTGCTCTTAACCCTTTCATTGCCAAAGATGGCGTTTGACATCATCATTTTTCTGATCATAATTAAAAATAATAGGGCTGACATCTATTGTGATCAATACAAAATGCTTTCTAATAGAAATCAGTTTAAAATATCGAATGATGTGCTTTTTGGTATCATAAAGGGCTATAGATGATCAGAAAAAAATTCTAAAATGAAGATGCCATTGGGACTGAAGTTGTCATTGGGACTGAAATTGTTAAATGGCGGATCAACTTTGAAACGACAGTCTATAATGCATACTGAATGGACTTCTAAGTGCTCTACATTTAGAAAACATGACCGATGCAGTTAACTGGAGACAACTATTTGGAAATGGTGTTTGACTCCTTTCATTTTTTTTAACCCTATTGCCATCAACATTTAGCGATAAAGTTCTAAATGTATCGCTAAATGAAGTAACTTTACACTACTGACTGCGTACATTTGCACTTAATTGAGGTGATAGAATTGGTCGTTCTTTCCTAGATCCGTTTGCAATGGGAACAGTTCATCCAGTATATATGCATTTATTATTGTTATTTTGAAAGCATACTTAGTATATCGTTGCTTTGAAAGTGGTATATTATCTGCGTATTTTGTGATTGTTTTAGTTAATGTCTGGTATTTTTAATCTATTTCACAAAAGGCAATTTATACAAAAATTAACATAAATAATTTTGGATTATGTAAACCTCTCATTGATACACTAACCACACTATTTCACGGGTAATAATTTCGATGAAATGGTTTCAATAAGGGAAGTAATAAACCATATCCATATACAAGTACAAAGATACAACTTACAATACACGTTTACTTACCGTGCATTCGGTTACTAAGGATGAAACCTGGGTCTAGGGGATTAACAGTTTCTGGCCTCTGGGCATATTTGTAGGTATTCTCTTTGATGTACCAACTTCTGTTTTCATCAAAAATGGTAAAGAGAACAGCAAATTCGTGGTCCATATCTCGTCGGATTCCTAAATTAAATGGAAATGTCAGTTGGTTATAAGATCACTACTAAGTAAAAATATTTCATTACAATGTTTAGAATAGGTTTTACTACTGTTACTTCATAGTACACACCTTTTAATGTAGCAATGTTACCTGCTATCGATTCATTAAGCAAATATAGAAATGTTCATTCAAACACAAATAAAATTTTTTAAAATAATATTTATGAAAAGTGTTAGAATATCTACAACAGTCAGCGATAACATGGTAAATTTTAAGATTCATAATAAATGGTACCCTAGTAAGTGACACATGTTAAAATTGTGTAAAAGGTCATCAATAACTTACTGAAAATACCAATAGCCCCTTCGTGCTAACTTACTGAAAAGCACCGTGTGCACTATGAAACACCCCAATGCCAATAAAAAGACTACAAACTTCAAGACAAAGCATTGATTTTTGCATTTGAAACATCAACAAAACGCTCCATACCTTTACTAGTCAAGGTTCCAGGTTTGCAAGTAATCAGTGGTCCAATAAGTCCAGAATTGGTGTCCCTCACCACATCCACTGTTGAGTAATATGCCCACGAAGAGCAGTTGAACCCATTTCTGCCTGGTCCTGCCCTTTCTGGTACAGGCCACTCGTACACGTGGGTCTCTCCAGGTCCAACTGGACCTTCGTCTTCTTCAATAGCATCTTCGTATCTATGGATTCATGGAGAGATTGTTAATTTATATTGTCATTTCGTTTTTTAGTTATGGTATATTGTAAGTTTGCTTTTCATAAGTTTATTTGAGTTGCCTAGTTTCAAAATTAATAAATACTAATTACTAATTAAAAAATAAAATGGAAACAAAAGTGGTTTTAAGCAAATGTGGACTTATTTATTCAAACTAGACGACTAATTTTAAGCATAATGGTGATAGGTATTTATTAAACGGATGAATTAATAGCAATATAATGTGAGAGTGTAAATCGTATAATTATTTCTCGATTTTAATTCCTTTCATACAACTAATGTTTTTAATATTGGCCATCAGCTACACTTTCTCGAGTCTTCAGGAAAACAGAAAAAGAGGGGGCGTCAACCCAGTCCAGTGAGATGAGACAACTCGCGCGGATGACCAGTTGTCTTATCCAGAATTCGTGATTTTACGAACTAAATTATTAACTTATTTTAAAAAAAAATATGTGCTTTGTTTAACCATTTGGAAATATATATTTAAAGTCATCTATGCTAAAGTTAAAAGCTAAAATGATATTTTTTGTGTGTCTTCAACCTTAAGTAAGTTATTGAACTCAACACACCTTCTTTCACATAAATCACATAACTACAACAATTCCAACCCCCATCCACACTTACCCCTCATATTTCTCCAGCAGGACACCGTGCGGGTGAATGTTGTAGGGGCGACTGGCCATGTTACGGAACACAACCCTGATGAGTTCCCCAACTTCTGCCCGGATGAAGGGACCCAGGATGTCGAGATGCTGGTCTGCCCGACCTCTTGGCTTCATTTGGCTGAAGGTGGCGTCGGTGAATTCGCGGTACACGGCCTTCTTGTAGATGCGGCCAATGCGGTCTGGACCATTGGCGACAAATACTCGGCTTTCCCTGTGGAAAATAGTGTCAGAAATGAAAGTAAAATAAGGGGTAACAAATAACATTTTAATGAAAATAAGAGTTATAACAAAATAAGGAGAAGACGTTACCGGTAAATTCTGTAGTAGTATGTTAAAAAAATTATTGAAGGGGAGTTAGGGTGAGGGAGGGGAAGGAAATGATTTGAACTGAAGTAGACACAATAGACTTTGGGCCAATATGGGCTGTCACGCCCAAGATTGATTTTTTGCGATAATTGTGAAAAATAAATTAAGTTATGTTCAAACTTTCGAAAAATTGAATGAGTTTAAATTTTAAATGCCGTAAGCGGTTCATTATTAAATGCAAATTTTCAGGGTTGATGTTGTACTCCTTCAATTTTTGAATGCAATAAGTTTATTTTGAAACAGTTTAGCAATCCACAATTTGCTTGGAAATATCATGCCGAAAATTTTCTCTGTTACTTATGAAACATTATAGTAACTAATGTAAAAAGTTGTGCAAAATGAGTACGCCATTATAGTTTTGAACGGAAGTTAATTTGGCATTAAAGGAACAAATGTAAGAGAAGAAAAAATAGTTTCAAGTAAATCCTAAACATACTCATTTTCTAATAGATTAGATCCGTCCACAATATGTCGGTTGATAGGGGCGTAATTCCATTCGACTTCAATGGCAGCAATGAAATATTCTCGAACTTTCTTAGGTCCATAGATACCCAATGATTTTGGAGGATATCCACTATGTCCACCGCAGTCTTGAACGTGGTAAATAGCTCTCATGCCTCCTGCAAAGTGGTTGTTGACTCGGCAATCCAGAGCCCAAGAACCTAAAATTAACAAGTAAATCAAAACGACAATTTTTTTCTTCATTTGAATCACATAATAGCCATTGTTTTAAATATGTGTCTTAGTACATTATCAGAGCACATCCGCACATTTCTGATGATTTCTTAAAAATTAAAGAAACTTTTGCCAACTTGTGTTCTGTATAATAAGTTTTAATATGCTATGTGTTAAAATATTCAAATTAAAATTCTTTTGCTCACTTAATAACTAACTATCCTGTTAAATTTAACAATTAAAAGGTATGAATAGCTTGCTATTGTTATCATTATGCTTTTTTTATAGTTAGTGCTTTAACCAAATTTACCCGAATGAAGGCCTACACAGCTTAACGTACTGGAAAATGTAAAATTTTCGCTTCAACAGCTGTCCTTTTAGTTTTAAGTTCCAATTGCATTACAACACATTCATTTATGAAAACATAAAATATTAGCTTAGGCTATATATATTTTATTATTGTACCTGGATTATCGGCATGCATGACCACTGTGTAATGTGTGCTAGGAGCGACCTCAAGAGTGTCTCTGAACTTTCCATTGACTTGGAAGGTGTTTCCATGGAAGTACGGGGTGTGGATGTCAATAGCCTTTCCAAAAGTAGCCATGTGCCAGCTGACTTTGTCCCCAAGACAAACGTTCAATCCCTCCAGGTTACCCCACACACGACCGTTGATGGCTGAAATACAAGGCATAATTAGAAAGCATTTCAGAACTGTATTGACTAAAGAATGTATGTATTGAAGAATGTATTGACTGCATTTCAGAACTTATTCATTGTGACTGCTGTATTTACAATTGGTAAATTGAGATATACTTACAGTGCATTTGGTTGGATTCAATGAACATGGGATCGGTTGTGTTGACGAGGTCAGGGCGATAAGTATACGCGAGTATATTTTCGACTAGGTAATGCGACTGGCTTTCGTCCATGACGGAGAAAAACAGGGCGAATTCTCTGTCGACGTATTTCTAAAATGAAAAAAAAGAAGGAACATGCAAAATTAATAACTTGCTTTCGTTCACAGAACATGCATACAAGAAGTTAATATGGAAATAGGAGGTAACAACGTATTTATAAGTGAAACAAAGTATAGGTTGTGCTAACACAATGACAATCAAAGCAGCATATTTTGGATATTTCCATCTTAAATTGGATATAAAATTAAACTACTTGGAACTCTTTAGCGGCTTTGTAAATTAATAATTTAAAGAGAAAAATTTAAACCTCAGACTTGTACCAACCTCTCAGACTATCTTGTGTAGATATTGCTTATCTAAAATTTTAATTTAAGCTCATAATATCAGTTTTTCTGTAAAGCATTTCTTTATAGTTAAATTCTATTGAATAAATCACATACAGCTTTCAGTTGGCTTTGCGTGTTGCAAAAAGAAAATATAAACGAGCAAATACTTTCATTCACTTAACTACTTTGTTTTGACATAAAATAACGTGTAAGCAATGAGCATAAACTTCAAAACGGGCAACTTTAAGGTTATTGAGCATTGAGCACATACACTCTTAAAACAAAAGAGTGAAATCCACTCTTGTAGGAGAAGCACATTTTCGACACTGGAAAGGAGTGAATATTAACTCAGACTGAGTTAAAATCACTCGTTTGGAGTGATCCTGTCGGAGGTTTAATACATAAATGATCCACTCCAAAAGGAGAAGTGCATTTTCTAGACTGGAGGAGTGAAAATCAATCAGACTGAGTTAAAATCGCTCGTTCGTTTTAAGAGTGTAGGAGATCAAACAATTGAAAATATTATCCTCACTTGTTTTCCTCTCCTGTCCAACGTCCCTGGTCTGCAGGTGAGCAAATTTCCACTTAAACCATCCCACATGTCCTTTTCTACGTCCACATTAGAATAGTACCTCCACGTCAGGCATTCGGGATCTGTCGGAGTGGGACCGTACTGTTCGGCAATGGCCCAGTGATAGGTTCTTGAATTTCCTGGCTGGACTGGCGTGTTATCTGTGTAAAAAATTGTTTGTATATTATTTGTATATTCGTTAGGTCTATTCAAATGGTTTGGTTTAATTAGAGCGAAAGAGTTTAAAATATAGAAATGAATACAAGGTAATGTAAATTTTTTTGTTCAAATGCCAAATAAGATTTGCTGAATGTATGCAAAACATTTTCCTTTAGAATAAAGAGGGCACCAAAAATGACTTTAAGACTAAATATGGAAACAAAAGAAACATTTAAGCCAAAGGGAAAAACTATCTACTGAAGCTTATAGGCTTCAAGTTAAGGTATGAAAACAGAAATCGATTTAGTTTTTCATAAGCAATCAACGCTTGATGCGATTATCAAATTTTTCATTATATGGTCCTGAAACCAATATTTTATATACATACTTTTTGCAAACTTCCATTGTATAACTTGTAATTCAATAACAGTGTAATTTAGGGCAACGTTTACCAACAAACTTTAATAAAGACATTTAAACAAAAACTCACTCAACAAAACTGTAAAAACGTACAAGTGGGTGACCTTGTCTAACACCCCATTTTATAACAATGTTATTTTATAACTCTTTTATGACTTAAACACTTCTATTCAAGCTCAAAAATCCATTTCTTGCAGGCAAGCCTAAGCTCTATCTATTAGACTTAACAATACATGTCTGGCTCCACTCCTAATTGCAACATACACGATCGAATACCCCGACTGTATCATGAAAAGTTTCGTTACTGCTTAAATAAGCATTAACCCCATTCCCTTAGGCCCGGAGATACGATCTTAAAAGTGAAATCGGATTTCTTTTAGCTTAGAAAGTAAAAAAAAGGCCATTTTATCATTTACGTGCACTCAAAACAGACCCTCCCTTATTTAGTGAGTAGTTATAGGGTGTTATGCAATTATTTACGTTCATTTTTTTATCATTAGAGATTTAAATTCAACAAGGCTTTAGTATTTTTTTCTCTTAAAGATTAAAAGGTTTCACGTGTGGGACAAACAAGTTGCAAATACTTGTAATAGTATTTGTAACTTGTTTTTCTTTAGTTAATATTTCCTAAACTGAAATATATAATATTTTCTAAAATAATATTATTTAAAGTTTCAAATACTTTTATACTAGCCATCCTTGAAACACCGGTAAAAGGAGGACAAAAACAATTTGCAAATTTGTTCAAGTGATCTACTAGATTTCAACTGCAAAGACTCAGACCATAACATATGGGTTCATGTACTTATAAGAGATTAAATACAAGTCTTGACCATTAAATGATAGAGTTGTCAGTATCCATAAAACTTTATTTAATTGAAATTAACTTAGTTCCTAGTACACCATCCTTGCAAATCTTGTACAAAAAAGTAAAATTACAACAATAATTCAATTTTCTTTCTTGATGACTTATGACTTTCTTGGAGAGGGGGGGGGGGCAAGATCGCCAAGAACTGCGACTTTAAGTCTATTCTACTAAGCCCCAGAAATGACACAAGCACAACAAGATACACACAAAGAAAGAGACGAGACAAATAACAACATTTATTGACGGTCACAAACATCCATGCCTGACCGGGATTCGAACCCGACCCCAGCAGCTACAAAGGCTAGAATCGTAACGATTGCGCCAGCGGGGCGGCTTTTTTCTTGATACCTTAATATATTTCCTCTGGATCCAAAAATTAAGTCGAAAATCAAAGTCGTCAATGGACTATATTCAAGTAAGGAGCTCACCTGGTTCGACGTATACACCGTGCGTGTGCATGTTGTACGGCTTGGTGGCCTTGTTGAAGAAAGTGACCTTCAGCAGATCTCCGACTTCTCCCCTGAGAGTTGGTCCCAGCATGGCCAGGTGAGCCTCGTCCTGGCCACGGATCTTCTTGAGCTGGAAGCTGGCGTCTTTGTACTCACGGTACACGACCTTCCGGTAGGTACCTCCGATACGGGTGTCGTTGCGCTCGAAGAAGATGGCCGAGTTCCTGTGGAGCATAGTACTCAAGTTGTACAAGACATCGTTGCTATGTATTCTCACCAAATTTCCACGTAAATACAAAATTTGCAGTTTTAGATGCGAAAACATCTTATTATCGTTTTAGATTTCGACATTTTGTTTTAATAGGTCGTATTTGCTATTTCTTAAATAGCTTAGCCTTAATTCATAAAGCAATTATGTTAATACACAGATAGTACAGGACATCGTCGCTACACATCATGACCGAAGGTTAGGTAATTACAAAAATGTTTTTATTGTTTTGGACGTGAAAATAACTCAGAATCACTATTTCGTTTTATTAAGTCGTATTTTTATTTCTTAAAGACTTGATAAATAAAGTCAATTGATACTTAAATGGCTTGATACACAAATTGGATTGATACTTGAATGGCTTGATTCATAATGTCACATCGATTGTCAAGCCATGTGATTACTTAGGTGTATGGTGTTCCTTATCTGATGTTAAATGCTTCTAGAAGAATGTTCTTATCATTTAGACCCCTTTTACACAGGCCTATTTTCCACTAATTCATTTTGAACTCCAAATAAATTAAGGTATATAGAAAATTATTTATTATAGAATTAACCTTTTCTTTATGATTTTACTGATACAATGCCAATGAGCTATTTAAAGTTTGCATTTAAACTGTAGAAAGGGCAAAGTGTTTTTATTTTTCGCATTTCACTGAGTTATGTTTGATTATTTGCTCATTATTGCAACTTACGGATCTTCTACAAGTGGCACACCGGTGAATTTGTTGAGGCCAGAAGGTGCATAATTCCACTCTACTTCTTCTGCAGCAATGAAGAATTCTCTTATTTTGCCATTAAGAACTGGCTGTACATTTCTGGAATGTGGGCATTTCGTAATAGTGAAAAATGACTCCATACCAGCTGAAACACAAACGTTTTATTGTAACAAAGTAGGAAAATCGATGAAATATATATGTCTGATATAATAAATTTATAAAAATTACTTAAAAAATATGTCTGATATTAAGTAAATATATAAAAATTATTAAAAAAAACTTTTTCCTTAAATAGTAAAATAATTAAATTAACAAATGACACACAATGTGAAAAAAAATTCTGAAATTTAATTTGTATTAATTGTATATTACACTGTACATATCGTTACAATTGCTTGTTGTAACTGTAAAGATTTTTTTGTATGGGATGTTCATGTAACGTTAAAAGTCATTGATATTCCTTTTATTTATTTCATAGGCCAGCCTCATATCTTAAATACAATATTACATTTAACATCAGAAAAGTAAAGAAGTTAAAAAAAATGGAATTTACGACCGTAAAGTTTGGATGGCGTGAACAGCAATATGTGACTCAAATTTGAGGAAATGTCAGGGATTAGCTAAAACATAGTATTTCAATTTACTGTACCTTGTCCGTGAAGGCCTACTTCACATCTAAATGGATAGGTTCCTTCTCTGCTTGCAATCATAAGACTAGTGACGAATTTGGCGGGGAAAACACTGATAATGTCAGTTCTAAAAAAACATGAAGTAATATTAATGTTTCAGGTAGTAGCCAATTAATTAGATGAGCAAAATTATCATCAAAATTATTAATTTAAAAAACTTTTCTATCTATTATTTTTAAGTTGGCTTTGTGAGAATTTATATTGTTCAGAAAGACTTTAGTTCATTTAAAAAATTCATAATAACTGTATGGCAAATTATTATACACAATACTTTTATTTTGTATTTTACAAATATGTCAAGATGAATACGGACTGGTTGAGTTAATTTAAAAGAACTACTGTTCTTTTTTGGCAGCTTCATGGTAAATTTGATTAAAGTACACTGTTCGGATGAACGGACCTTATACACTTTTGCAAGACTAACTTTTCTCTACCTATTACTTTAAGTTGACTATGTGAAATATATATATATATTATTCTTTCGAAACCATTTAATCCAATTTTTAATTAAAAATATAGTAAAATATGGCTGCAAGGCAAATTATTACAAATTTTGTATTTTAAGAATCTCAAGTTGCATTGGGCCTTGGTTGGTTAATTTCATAAGGAGAACTATATCACAATCAATTAAAGTTTCATTGTTTGATGCCGGTTCCAGAGTTTATGAACATAAGCACCAGGTAATCAGTAGCGGATTTCTAAATAGGCTAGCTAGGCTAAAGCCTACGGCGGCAAATTTTCGTAGGCGGCAAATCTTCAACGGCTGAATGTTGCATGTTGAGGCAATTCTTTCAAAACGCAACTGAAGTTTAAGTACTCTAATACATTGGATTATTTGTTAATATTTCACCTCAAGCCCTATTTTATGTAGCATTAAAGTAAGAGGTAAGAGGCCCGAAAAATTACATCTAACAGATGAAAAACATACTTACAGCATTTTTTAAACTTAATTTAGTAATTTAGGGGCACTACCTTTCATTGAACAACGGGTTATAATGAGATAAATCAACCATTAGTCATTAGTGATTAATTTTTGAATTGATTTTTACCCCCCCCCCCCCGCAACCTACCCTATAGGCGGCAAATTCTGGTTCAGCCTATAGGCGGCACATTTGGAAATCCGCTACTGCAGGTAATCCCACTCATGTACATACCGTATGGGCAATATACCAGAGCCCATACGGTATGTAAATGAGTGTACATACCAGGGATCCTCACTCATATAACTCTACGGGCCCAATAAAAACATAGTGTTTTCACTCCCATGCTATATAGGCCTCATTCAATTTCATAAGACTGTATACAGTGGTGTCCAAAAGTGAGGACACTTTTTTTTAAGTATCATGTAACTTTGTGTGCTTGTAAAATATATTAATTTTCACTAAAATACAAACGTTTATACATTAAATTGAAGGTAAGTTAATGTAGAATTTAGCAATTAAAATTGCCAAAAGTGAAAACTAATATATTCTACAAGCACACAATGTTGAAAAACATAAAACTTTCAAAAAGTGTCCACACTTTTGGCCACCACTGTATGTAGCAAAATAACTTACGTCATTCCGTTGACGGTGAAGACTTGACCTTCGTAACTGATACTGTGTACGTCCACTTCGTTGCCCATGCCCACGATGTGCCACCCGACCTTGTCTCCCAGGCACATGTCCAGGCCTCTCAGGTTGCCGAAGCCAAGACCGTTTACTGAGAACATCATGTTGGAGCGCTAGAATCAAGCAATGTTTATAATTTAATGGATAATAATAAGTTGGAGGGATAATGTTAAGCAATATTTGCAATTTCATGAAGGACATCATGTTGGAGAACTAGAAATAGCAATGTTTGTAATTTTATTAATAACATCATGTTGGAGCGCTGGAATTAAGCAATCTTTCTAATTTGATGGAGAATAACAAGTTGGAGGGATTAACATTAAGCAATAATTGTGATTTCATAAAGGACATCATGTTGGAGAACTAGAAATAGCAATGTTTGTAATTATAGGAGCAATGTCATGTTGGAGCGCTATAGTTTACATTTTTTTAATTTCATTGAGAACATCATTTTTCGTGTCATGATAAACATCATATTGGAGCGCTAGAAATCGGTAGATGTTTGTAATGTTATTGATAATATAATGTCGGAGCAATCGATTTAAGCAATGTTTTTTTTTGTTTAAGTCCAGCATTAAATAACATTATTTATTAACTGCATCAAAGATTTTAAGTGCAGCACAGTGGGTAGCAATAAATTTTGCCTGGTTGTTTCTTTAATAATGTTATTTTATGTTGTTTACGTGCTACTAAAATACGTATATTTTGTCAAATAAAATACTTGTTACATTTTGAAACTTTATTGAATGGTCCAATTGAAAAAGTTAAACTTTCAAAATAAAAAATATTTATTTTTGCGAAACATAAATTTGAATATGTAATTAAAGAAAAATTCAGTTAATATTGTCTCATTTAAGAAAGTTTTTTCTTTAATCTGTAACATAATATATGGAAAAAAAGAAAAGTATGCCTCCAAAAATACTACCTAAAAATTAATCTGAGTGATTTTCAAATGTATAGCCCATTGAAGGGAAGGTCCTTACACAATTCATGGAATAAAATATTGGAATTTAAGGGTAAAGTAAAATAGGCAGGCGTATTGATCGGGATAACTAAGTTTAATGTATAACGTTCAAAGCATTTAAAAATCACAGCTTAAATACAACTATGTACTCGAGAGATATAAGTAAAATATTATCCCTTATTTTTATAACACAAAATTAATCAATAAATAAAGTGTTATATTTTCATGGACAAAAACAATATTTTAAATATACTTACTCTAAAATTAATGTCTCGCTTAATGCTCTCTCTTTGTTGATCAGTTAAATGAGGCGCTATTCTGTCGATATTTTCATCGATGTACAAACTGTCATTTTCATCAAAAATCATAAAAACTTGAATAAAAGCTCTGTCTACATTCTTTGGTCTGTCGTAGTGGTCCAACGTACCTAGAATGCAAAATTATGAATGATGTCTTTGTAAAATTACGAATGATGTCTTTATAAAATTACGAATGATGTCTTTATTTCAATAATTACATGATAATTTTTCTACTATTGCCGAACATCGAAATGTGTTGACTGGTAAACTTGAATTGAATTTATGTACTGAACTATCTGGATACAACATCAAAAATTACAGCAATAATAAGTATCCTCGTTTAAACAAAAAGAAATTCATATGGATAAATATGGAATTTAAGGGGATTGTGTCCTGTGCTCCTAGTGTTTATAAAGTAAGGTTCCACAGTTATTACATCATTTTTTGTATTTCATGTTATTGAACAGTAAAATAGTTTGCACATTGGCTATTGAAACTTAAAACGAATTATTCGTATCATGTTGTTATAGTTATTAGTGCTAAAGGTAATATTAATAGAAATATCAAATATTCCCCAAGAAAATCCATTATAATATCGCCATTCTAAATTTATGTTAAATAAATCGGTTTACTTTAAGGGATACAACATCCACAAAACTTACAACTTTGTACCACAAAAAGTCATAAAATTTTACATGTATTATATGAAACCCTATATTGAACATTATTCTCGAAATTTACAACCCATTTTTACAAGTGAAAATTCGAAGCAACAGATAACATAACTACATTTGAAGATTCTCGCTTTTATCTTACCTGGCCTGCACACTATGAGGGGTCCCAACAGACCAGCGTGGATGTCTGTATCGGCATTCCTGTGGGAGTGGTACATCCAAGTGAGGCAGTCGGCATCAGTTGGTGTAGGACCATCCTCTGGGATGAAGAACCAGTGGTACGAGTGGTGACCTCCGGGTGGGACACGATCGTCCACCTTGTCGGGCTCGTCTGTGTTGTCCTCATATAGGGCACCTAAATGAAATTAAGAATTATTTGTAGTTGAAGGTTAATGATGTGTGTATATTGTAAAATTTGTTCCAATCCACCAGCATTGACTGGTGGTTTAGGACAAAAGGTAACTACACCAAAACCGACCTTAAGTTTGCAGTATACAAATGTTCTAGAGAAAAAGGGTAAATAGTTCTCATTTTCGAGTGAGAGAATCGAATACAAAAAGATATTTCCCATTCAATAAACAAATTTATTTGTTATTTCAAGACATAAATTTATTGTTTTTATTAGTTTAGCTTCAGTTAGAGTGTTATTTTAACTATTTTTTCCTTCGATTTTGTCGTAACAGGGTGCACGAATATCAGGGTCAAAGGAGCAACCAATAGGAGCATGCGAAATTTCGGCGCCAGCAGCGTTGTTTACGCAGTTTTCTCCGCCTAGTTCATTGCTCTGCTGCAAACTTAAGGCCGGTTTTTGTTAAGGACAAAAGATAGCTTTGTTTTTAGATAACTTCTAATCCATCAATAAACCAATAAAGGAAGTCAAAAAGATGTCAATTAGATGTATGTATATGGTAAATTACAACACATTTTTCGAATAATTTAACATTACAGTGTGGTAATGTTTGTTTTACAGCAAATTGATGTTTTCCTGACGTACAGAGTCACATGGACAACTTACTCCAATAGTATTTAAACATAGAAGATAGATGCATCCAATCAATGCCAGTGTAGCAAACGTTTTTGCCGGGGTACCACACAATAAATTTTATATCATTTGTTAATTGAAAGAACAGGGTGATGGCAGAATTTTCACAATCACACTGTGATGGTAAGTTAAAGGGATTTTGGTACAGTGTATAATAGCGGGGAAGATGTTAATTGTTAAGTAAAGTTTAGGTGTGAGCTGATTTCGTTTTCCCAAACTACATTTTCATAACTTAAGAAATGGAAAAATGTAAAATCCGATAAGAATATTGTTGCTTAGCTATTCAAAAATAAGTTTAAAATGCATCCAAGCACCTTTATTCTTATCAATATACAAGTATGATTTAATGAATAGATTCACAATCAGGTTCCACATACATTCTATATGTTCTAGTTGGCATGCTGGAAATGCTTTTTTTGTAGTTTTATAGTTACATCCACAGGCTCTGAGCTCAAGAAATATTTTGATCTGCTAAGACCAAGTGTTCATTACGTGGGAGAGGTAACGTTTTGGTTTGATGTTTGGACTATCTACATAACTCCTCAACTATTACTTTGTAATTGTGACCATTATGCCTCCATGATATTATTTTGGTCAATTTCCACATTTTGTATTTTGTGTTGTACACATATTTTGTTGTTAATAACTTGCTGTATCACATATTTTCTTTAAAATTTTGCCTCGATATCAATTCGCTACTACACTCTTAAAACAAAAGAGTGAAATCCACTCCCATAGGGGAAGTGCATTTTCGCCACTGGAATGAGTCAAAATTAACTCAGACTGAGTAAAAATCGATCGTTTGTTTTAAGAGTGTAGTGTTAAGAATGTATTAATCCTGAAACTTATCGTATGAATACTTATAACTTTTCGCATAATTAAAGTGCCTCAAGCAAAGCTTGTTATTTACCAATCACCAGGCTATCAATGAGAGGAGATATCGTTTACTGAAACGTGATCGTAACTGTAATATGATTTAAAGGCGAGGAGGTGACACCACAAGCGTGATTAAAAGATGTGAAGGACGAAAAAAATGAATATTAAGTAATTTTGTGATCATTAACGACGTGAGTTATTTGTTAATAATTTAAAATGCAAGTGAAATAATAGAAATGCAATGCAAATTGCAATGCTGATTCCACAGGCGTGAACGAAATTCGCGTATGAGGTGTGAATTATAATTAGTAAAACGATGCGATACATAAATGGATTGATTGATTTAATCAAGATATAAATTGTTTGTGAATACCAAAGTGTTAAAAAATCTGGAATTATTTAAGTTACAGTTAGGTAATAAATATTTTGACCCCAAAAAAGATATATGTATTTCAAATTTAAGTAGGGTATGTATGCTTGCTTATTTTGACGTGAGTAATGATATCATGTTAATTATTTTTATATCTTAACACTTTTTTTATAACTTTTTTTTTAAAAATATGTGCTTGAATTATAAATAAAAGTTTATTGAAAAGAATTTCAAGAAAAAGTTGCAGATAAAAATTAGTAAATGTTTTTTTATATATTTTTTGTAATTGGATAAAATAAACAAATGTCCGTCACTATTCAGTATGAACTGGATTACACTTTCTTTAATGATCAAAAATGCAAGCTAGGAATAAATGTTGTACAGACACAATATATTTGAGTAAATTTATGCACTTTGCAACATTAATTTAAATGCTTTGAAATAAAATTACATTTTAATATCTGAATTTTTTTTCTAGCCAGTAGGATTTTTATGTATATCATTTATTACATAGCTTAGTTCATTCAAATATGTTTGATTAAACTAATATAGCAAGGCAATGCTTATTCAGTGTAGCAATTAGTGACTCTTGTTCAAAAGACAATTATTTGATAATAAATTCACGGCAATTAAGTCTTAATTGTTACTTTTAATTATATAATTGTTGATTTATCAACATGTAACATACGGATTATATAATGAGTAAATTAACCTAATCAATGTCAGATCAAAAATCAGTCAATCGCTTAAGAAAGTTTTCTTCCTTCAATTGCGTGATACGGACTCATTAAAGCTGTTTCTTGGTTATCGGGATTTCCTCGCCAATAATTGTATTGGCCGCCAACTATATGAAATCAACAAGATTTCAAACCTTCAGTAGGGGAGAGTAGGGGCTATTGAGACAAATTGTTTTTAACCTTTGTATTTTAGCAAAAATACAAGAATTGTAATTTATTTTTTACAAGCTCACAAACTGAACATTGGTTTACTTAAAATGTCATTCAACAGATGTTAAAACATTACCATATTTTAGTTGCTGAGCATTTTAAACAAAAATGTAAATGTCACATATGTTTGGTTGAATTGGACAGGGTGCAGGGCAATGTTGCCTTAATTAAAAAGTTTAAAAGTGGGAAAGGAAGAAAAAAAATTGAAGAGTAAACAACATTTCGAAGCAAACGCCATTTATATAATGTATACATAATGAAATTTTTTTTAAACAATTATTTCCCATTGAAAGGTGAAATATCAATGTTAAAACTCAAAATCAAAGAAGCTCCATTTTTTTAATCACTAGAAAGGATAGTTTTGTAACTAAACATTCTAAAATGTATCCCAAACTTATCCGCTTTACAAGGAACGGGAATTTAAAAAGACTGCCTTTATCTTCAAATATTACTTAAACTTCAAATTAACTTCAAATAGCTTATGCCCGGAGTTCATATAGCTTTCTATTTCAGAAATCAGTCCAATGAATGAATAATAGTGTGCTTTCTAGCAAATTTTACCAACAACAAATTATTTATCTTCACCAAGCTCTGTTCATTGATCAAGTTCATCAAAGTTTCTAAACATACGATTAACTTATTTGATTTTATATTTATAAGTAAATTTTGGTTTTACTTTTGAAAGTAGGTAAAGTGACATTTTTGAAAACGCGGAAAAATAATGGTGTTTGTTTTGATGTTGGCAACTATTAGAGAAATTACCAGAAAAATTTGTGTCAGTTTAAAAATTTTAAAACTTGCAAATAGTTTTCTTTGACTTCCTAATAGCTTTAGTTTGTCTTTCAAAGGGAATAACTTATTTTAGTTTAGTTATTAACTGATATTTGAACAATGGACATTCTAGTTTTACTGTTGATCATATCAAATCTTGAGGTATTCAGTAAATCGCATCATCTATGAAAGGAATATGAGGTGAGGCAATTAATGTAGTATTACTGGAGGAATAAATAGTAATTGGAGATATAAATGCGGAATGTCTAAAAATATAATTTGCTATTAAGAATGCCTAAACGGAACACCATGCGTTAAAAAATAGCAAAATTTGAAATTAATTTGGCGACTAATTGAAATCTTGGCGACGAAACCCCGAAAACTATTTTGTCATTCATCCGGAGCCTAATAAGAGCATACAGTGCTGAAATTGAATGCCTGTTTAAATAATACAAATCCAATTTTCCAGACAATGGCGTGCTGGCCATTGAAGAAAACAGGGCACCGGAAATAATCCATTTTGCGCAGTGGGTGCGTTTTAAAGTGTTTCCGCAATGTAAACAATCTATTAAAGGTAATTCGAAACAACGCAGGAAGTAAGGGAAATGCATTGATCATGTTGTAAGAGATGACATAAGGTATTTGTTTTGACATTAGGAACATGTTCTTTTATGAGCATCAAATTAGCAAATAAACTAGGGGTGTGTAATACTACGCGGCTTTCAATTTCCGCTCAAATAAATCAATACATTTAATGTTTATTTTATGCCTTATAAGGTAATTTTAATAGGTTCAAGACCCCAAACGTTCTATAACAGCCACCCTTTGTGTGTGCACAATTTTCTCTGAAAGCTTGTTATGACGATGTCAGGTACTGAAAACACGTGTTCCGAATTTGAATTTCGTGTACTCGTCATTTTTCTGTAATAACTTTAAAACAAAAACAAAAAAGTTCTGTAGCAGCTACTCATTGAGCATGTGCGGTTTTGTCAGAAACAGTATTATGGCGTATGACAAGTATTGGGCACTCGTGTACCAAATTGGAAATCTGCGTCTTTTTAAGCAGTGTCTTTACAATGTAGAGATATAGAAAGATAAAAACGTAAAAGAAAGATGTTAAGAAATTGCATATGGCCAAGAAACTTTTTTAAGCTTTTTTCATAATTTTTTTGTAAAACTTGAATATATAATTTTTCAGATTAAAAAAACTTTTTAGGGTGATTTCCTATGTTTCTTGTTGTCCAAGGTTCTGTTTATTTAGATAAATAAAATAATTGATAAATTTTCATATTATAAGAAAAACGAATAACTTATTTCCTTTAACATCATGCAGTATAAAAGTCTAATCCATATCAACTAATATTTCCAAACAACCAACTCTAGTGTTTCTTAACAGCAAAATAGGTTATACCAAATCCTCCAATTGCCCAAATTATATGAAAAAAGTGGTTGTAACTCCTCCAAAATTACTCAGGTAAATGGTCCATTACACACAAAACGGATCTGGACATTCGGGATTGCGACACCCATGTGACACAAGGGATTTGCCAAGCGTATAAGCTAACGAGATTACATCTTGTCGATTATGTAATTGAGATCTTTTTGACGTCTTTATATATAAAGAGCATTATAGCCATGTTTTCTTTGTCATCATACAACCACTTTTGATGGTGGTTTATATAAATTATTGTGGTAAGTACTTTATGGTGTAGATGTTCCTCTGTCCTTGGCAAATTATGATGACCTTCATTTATTGTTAAATAAAAACAGAATTAAGGAATTAAAATATACAAAATGCAAAAGTAGGGGAGACGGGGACTAGTTTTCCAATAGGGCAAATTTTCCACTTGTTCTTATTCTGAAAATGAACCATTAAGGGGTATCAAATATAAGTAAGTCTAAGTATGAAGAAACCCTGCATGTCACTGCTTGATATTAGAGTGGACTGAAACATAATTAATTTATCAGCAAAGCTATGCTATTTTTAAAGCCTAATCGTAAAGGAACTATTAAATTCAAATTATAGCGAAGAAAGAGCTTTTTCAAAATTTTACGGACACTTCTTGATTTCTTGAAGACTTTCGAGCTCATGCACTTGGACTACCCTGCTTCTGGACTAAGAGAAATAAGTCAACAGCAACAATAAATGATAATGACCAGTATTAAAATTTGTTAAATTAAAGTTTCGGGTCGATAAACTGCCATTTTTACAATACTTATCTATTTTCTGTGAAAACTCTTCTATGGAAGCCTAAGGTTTAATTAAAATTGTAAATATTTAAAAACATTATTATTTGCCCTAAATATTTAAAAAAGTAATTGGAAATTTCACCCCCATGCTTTTATGGCGCTGGTTAGGAAAATGTAGCCTGCATACGGGGCACGTATTTCAGCTCAATATGCTTTCATTTCACTATGGTCCCCAAAACAAATTTTATTTTATCAAATATTTTGGAAAAGTGTTAAACTTATTATATAGATGGAAGTATATGGAAGTTAATGATATTTTATTTTCCCCCAAATAAATAAAAGTTAAAAATGTACAAGCAAAAAAAAGGTAAAACTAGCCTCTGTCTACCCCACTTTAATGATTAAATGTCGTGGTTCTAATAATTTTAAACGAAATACAGCCAAGCTTCAGCATCCAGCTCCAAAATAGATATGCAAATTTATTTCTCGTAGGCATAAAAAAGTAAATTAGGCAAATTGAAGGGTGGTCATGGATGAAAACTGAGGAGTGGAAGCGATGAAAATGACCAAGACGCTTTTTTTTTGTCTCGATAATAATATAGAAAGAAACAAAACGAACTAAAAAGTGATTGATATTAGGAACTTAATGATTGATACTATGGTATCGCCATATTTGAGATAGAAAATATTGAATAGTTTATTAAAGGGTGGCCGTCGATGAAAAGTGAGGAGTGGAAGAAAAATAATTACTTAGGTGTTTTTTCTGTCTGCATAATAAAATAGAACAAAACAAAACTAACTTAAATAGGCTTGGATTCTCGGAATTTAAAGTTTGATAATGTAGTATCTCAATATTCGCTATAAAAATATTGAATGTCGATTGAGATGTTGTGAAATACTAGGACTTTTAGGGACAGAGTGAGAAAATTTTAAAATTTGTAGGGATAACTTCACTTTGTGGTTCATACATCACTTTTTTTTTGTATTTGTGTTTTTTGTGTTATGTTTAATAATTTTTTTTTTCAGTTGCCTGGACGGGTTGAGCCTCTTGGCGACCAAAAAAATTGCTTAAATAAAGTTTCTTTTCCCACTTAAAAGAAGAGCTTAGTGGAAAAACGTGCTAAGTGACATTTTGAAAAAAAAATATGATATTTTGGTGTCAATGAACACGTCATTCCCTTCTTTAGAGATTATTAGATTCCAATTTTCACATACTCCTTAAGATAAATATGTGTTTTTTACTTTTTGTAAGTGCCGTTTTTAGTATATCTAAGTGCAATCGAAAAACTTTAGAACTCACTTTCTCGCTTCACTCTTTTGTCATTTAGCACGTTCTTCCACTAAGCTCTTTAAATGTTGTAACGTAATCAAGTTGTGGTTAAATATATGCCCTTGTCCAGTTCTCAGCCGATTGACCATGGCAAGTTTTGAGTTGTAAACAGCCTTAAAAAAATGGCAGATAGGTGTGCCGTGGTGAATATGGCTACTTAAGATCTGACTCTTCATGGTCATGCAACACTCCCCTTATTGTCATTGAAACGCCCGTTTTCGTTGTCTGCTTAAAATTTTCCCACTGTAGATGAAGCATAGAAATGCTTAAAAAGATTTACAAGAAAGAAAACTTGAACTAATGGGATCAAAAAGCAGTTCAGTGAACCATTTTTCGGTTATGGGCGTCTGATAATGAAGTTAATATTTCAAAATGGGAGGAGGAAAATTTTAACTCTGAAATGCCTTTCATAAAGTAAACTAGAAAAAACAAGGAATTTTTTGCTTTACAGCTTCTATAATTACAGTTAATTATTATTAAGATGACGTTAAATATCAGTTATTAAACTTAGTAGGCTAAAAAATATGCCTTAACATTAGGTTTCAATGGTGTGTGATCATGTCATTAACTAATAAAACGTAGTTTGACATGATTAAAAGCATAATTATGTCACTACATACTATTTAACGTCATATTGTACAATTACAAATGGTGACTTTGATGAGTAATACGTGCAAAGTTAGTGAATACCTTTTTTACTCATAGACATTTTTGACGTTAAAGCTTCGTGGTAAATCTTGAACCATGGAGTGGCATTAAAACTTAAAAGTAGTGTAGGAAAATTGTTTTGGATGTAATGTTGGACAGAGTCCCCTTTCTATTTACTGATGGGCCCTGCATTCTAATTCAATGATAATTTATATAGCGACATACTGTTTAAACTAATTAATTTGGTTCCACACTACTCCTTGAACTGAGTCATGACCTTCAGTTTTTTTTCTCTACACCTATTTAAATTTGGGTGGAGGCGATAAGGCGATTAGGAACATTACCGCTCATGCTATTTGATTAATTTGGGGTCAAAGCTTAACTTTATGCAGAAGGTCAGGTAAAAGAAACAAATGTTGCCTTATCAATTACTGATGTCAAAAAAAAAAGAAATTAATTCCAAAACCAAGCAATACTGTAGCAAATTAAACAAAACAAATGGACAAGGAAAGCTATCAATTCATAAAATGCATTTGCCAATCCCAAAACATTGACATTGTCTCTCCATTATTCATTTTGGTGTATTTTGTGTGTGCTTTGACAGCAACCGCAATTAAATGTTGAAGAAATGAAGTGGTAAAAGAGAAATTATTAATTTAGAAGCATAATTACAGTATTACTATAGATTATTGAAAAACAGTTTTTATCAAGCGTTCTAGTTGACATTTTTAAACTGTAAAAGCAACATCTTTCCTTTTGCAGAAATGGAAGTTATATTTAAAGAAATTAATGAATTGAAAAACTTTAAATTCAGAATTTTAATAAATTCACAACATATTGAATTGTCATAGTGTAACGGTTATAGCTTTGGACTGCAAAGCTTGGAGCCTGATGGGTTCGATTTGTTCGGTATTGTACCCATTTCAAGTCGTGTAATTGGGTGAAAACCTTTTTGGCTGTGTGTCATGTTACATTGTTATTTATTATGATTAAAAACTTATAATGATATAGTCTTACCTTCATGCATCTTGATGTATCTTGCACCGTGCGGGTGCATGGACAGCAGCATGGATGCATTGTTGAAGAAATGAATGATGGCCAGGTCTCCTACTTCACCCTGGATGGTTGGTCCCAGGATTCCCTGCCATGGCTCGCGGGCCTTCATCACAGTGTAGGTGGCATCGGTGAATTCACGGAAGATGGCCTTCTTGTAGACCTTGCCGAGACGAAGATTCTTGGGGTCTGGGTTTACCTCGAAGTAGCGGTTGGACAGGCTGGAAGATGAAATAATCAGGGTTAGGCAGGTGATTTGTTATCAAGAGTTGTCTTTAAAATAGAGCAGATCCATAGGTTATTGTATGGAAGTGGTAAAAAATCATCTTGGTAGAACCGGGGATTTTATGATATCATTTCGACTCCTTATAATATTATTGCAATATTAAATCTGCGTAGTGAAGTAGTTTTACGGTATCGCATGTAGTATGGGTAGGATAATGACACAAATGTCAGACATGGTATACCGAGGATAAATGATAACATTGATTAATTTTGAGACAACTGAATGGATAAATAGATATTGATTGATATACTTTGACACACTGAGTTTTCCAGTCTTATTTGTACTCCATAGAGTTTATAAACACCTTTATAGGATCAAACATTATTCGATGTTTTTTCTATTGAGGTGACAATAACATGCATCAAAATACACGGAAATTTAGGTTGGATATTTAGGTTCAACAAAACATGTAAACGAAACGTATAATTTTCGTTCGCAATAAGTACTTATCAAGTTATTTTTCTTTAAAAAAATCGAAAATATAATAAAATTTAAATGATAATAAAAAGTTAACTCCCAATAACCACTTTAGACAAAAAATGCAATACTTTTTTCTCACAAAGCCCCACATATATGTTATATATTTTACATTATTGCCCTTTGTTATTTAAATACAACGGCCACATCACACAAAAAATAGGTTTACAGAACCCTACCAAAACAATAACACCAGATAAATTAGCATATTGATATAGTGATGACCTGTACGGTAATGTTCGCGTAAAATTATCTTTCACAAAAACAGGAAGTCCCACACCCATCCATGTGAATAAAATTCGATTTCAAAAGATCTAACCTCGAACTTTCCAGCCAGTTGCGTGTACCATGGCGTGCAAGGAGGACCGAATTAATTTCCAGAGATCAAATTATGAATTGGCGTCCAAAAAGTTTCACGTAAAGGTTTTCACAAATCAACCAAACTGGTTTAAATTTTTTTTGAAATTATATAAGGTTAATACGAAAGAAACCAGGATACATTTTACTAATATTTAGTTTTTGGTACATTGGCTTTGTTTGTATTTATTGTTTTTTTATGGTTTAGGTCCGTGGCGTCAGTAAGAGTTTAAAATTACAAATTAATCGTATAAAAAAACGGTATTTCTCTGTAAATTACAAGGTATTTTTCTGTCACACCATCTGATTGAGTTTCAAAAACAGCTGATGGTGTCACACTTATCGCATGATTTCATGTAAAACGAAAGCAAAGAGTAAAGAAAATATTTAAATAGTTAAGAAAATTGCCTCTCATTAATTTGAAAAAATAATGAGAGGTAATTTTCCTTATTTCTTAAAATAAAAGCGCTTTTAAAGCTCTCCTAAAATGTAAATATAAAAAAATACCCTCATTTTTTTAAATACTGAAATGATTCGTGAAATTTTAAGGATGATTTGCTCTTTGAGGAAAAAAAAAATATTTTAAATATTTTTGTAAAAAAATAAGTGAATTTATTGAATGGAAATGAGAGATTTAGTGAATAAATCGACGTTTTCGATAAGTGGTACTTTTCAGGAAAACACTGTCCAGTCGTCAATTTGCATTAAACGGTAATAATGAGATATGGGCATTGAAAATAAGTTTGCCGTGAGCAGCTAAACTGCAGCTACCATAATAATAAACGGGTCCATTTTCGCTCTAAAATAATAAGTCTTTAAGAATACTTTCTTACAGATTCGAGTTATTAAGTGTCTGCAACAATGGTCTAAGTCATATGTTTAGATACTGCATTTTACCTGCCACATATGTATTGGGTCACACCCTATCCTGCGGAAGGTATGGACTCAAAGGCCGATCAAACATAGCGGCTGTTTTGGTTTGTGTCTGATGGTTAAGGAACATTCAAGGTAAGCGGCATACTGCTAAATGGATGTAATTTCCGTGTAACTAATTCTACCTGAGGTAAAGTTTCAAATGGGATCAAGGTTATGTTTTGGTGAGAGCGAAATAAATATGCCATAGTTTAGACTTGTTGAGTTTATGGCTGTTATATAAGCATATGAATGTTGAAAAATAAATTACATTTCATTGTTTCAAGAAAGTATTTTAATCAGTATGATATTGAAATGAAACTAATTTTTTTTATTGAAACGGATATCAAAATTCGGTTTTTATTTAGCGATAAACTTTTACTAAATTTTATACTACATTAAGAGTGTCCGTTTTCATGTTTTGACCAAACGAATGGTAAAGTTACGGAGCTATAACCTTAAATTGTTAGCCTCTAAGTAGAAAAATGCTACATGATTTCATTTGTAGTCAAATTTTTTATTAAATGGACAAATCAAACTTTTTTTTAGTTAACTTTGAGACACATTGAAACTGTAATAATGTTTCTTTTCATAAATCTGAGCATTAGTTTTCATAAAGCAATGATGATACTATCTTTGTAATATTTTATGTATGTTACAAAATAAAACACCGTAGGTTTTATACGCACATAAAAGTTTAAAATCGCGAAATGTTTTCTCTTTACAGCAAAATTAAATTCTTTCTACGATCGAATGAGAAATAAACAGTGCTGAGCCATTACCAAAAACTTGTTTTTAATTTAACTAACTAATATGCTGTTAATTGTCTTTTCCACTTCCTTTTAGATTGCGAAAATCCTTTCCAACAAATGAAACTGCAATCAAGATCAAGTCTGAAAAAAAAGTCGAAAGCCGAGTGCTGTAACTATTACCAAATACTAGTTAATAAATTAGCTAACTTAATTGAAGTTATCTGTTCCATTGTCTTCTTCCTCTTTGAAAATCACGAACCCTTTCCATTTTTCAGCGATCAGACTTCGCGGGTCATTTGCCAGACGAATGTGGGCTAACGGACGTGTGTTCCAGCGATTAGCTCTTCAAATTGATATCAGGTGATAGACTCTTCGGAGGAATCGACAAGGACGAAAGCAGCGATTTATGTCTGATGAGGCCATCGCCGTTACGGCTTACAATACCTAATAACCTATAATTTGATTTCTTGGAAAATTTCACTTGGATACGCTTCCTATTTTTCCCATTTGTGAATTTTTTTTTTCGACAATTTTGTGATTTGGGAGGTGTTCACTTTTATTGAAAGGCTAGGTGCAATCTTCCTTTTGTCTGGTATTAATGGGATTATGATGAGATTAACATTGACCATGTTGCTCTGTGGATTGGGTAATGGGTATTGCTGTAATTGGCTTAACAACGGGGATGCAGGCTTGTTTAGCTCTATTAGGTATTGAACAAACAATCCCATCAACTTCATAAAACATTGGTCCTTCTTTCAGATATAGATATTTAGGTCCAGTTTCCCAGATTGGGGGTCTGGTTCTGATGGGCTAGTGGTTAAGACGCCTGACTCATGAGCAGTCGATTAGAGTTTGTATCCAGAGCTAGGTAGGCCGTTTGACTACCTAGTCAGAATTGACAATAACTAGAATGGGCACTAGATAGACAATTAAGCTTAAAGACTTTTAAACTGGAGATGTTTATAGCCTCATGGACCAATAGGCTCGGGCAGACTTTAACTCTATTTTATTCTGTAGCAATCATTATGTAAGTGGATCGTGGTATTAAAAAAATCCCACCCATACATGACGCTGCGAGTGTATGGAACTGGTTCACATCTGTTGGGATTTCCAAGTAAGATATGTCACTGTTTCAGATTGTTTTCGTGTTTTTGTAATTCTTTAAAAATTCAAAGTGAACAAATAATTCAGTCTTTCATGAGTTAACAAAACTAAAATTCAAGAAGAAGATTACATTGAAAAACAGAATAATAAACAAAATGAAGAAAATTATAATAAAAACTTTTAGTTATGACCTAATACTTGACATTAATTTTTAAAGTGGATGTTCGTGAGAAAAGAAGGTGATAATAGTAAAGGATCATGAAAGTAAAATAGTTTTAAAGGTAATTATAACGGGTAATGGGACGATGCATTTTGCACTGATAACCTAAAATATGCAAGTCTTTCAAGGACATGTTCATGTAAAAGCGCACCCAAGAAGATCACATCAGTAAACTAAATACTCAAATTTTAATGTATAAGTTGATATTAGTTAAACTTTACATTTATTCTTTATGTTTTCATTATATTTTTAAGCTACTCAAGTACTTAAATGAACGTAAAAATGTCGACGTGTTATGTATAAATGTTAAATCAGTTTGAAAGGTAAGGAATTATATTTATAAGGATGATGGCTATTTATAACTTAATGTTTTGTTTAAATACAATCGAAAATAAATCTCACCATTTAATAACTTAAAAAAGTTGTTAATACAAATCTATGCTAATCAGTCCTTAAATAATGGTAATAGCTTAATCTATGTACAGTAGCAGACACAAATGCTGATTAAGTAATGCGATTGAAATGGCATAAAATAGGAAAAAGAAAATATCTCTTAAGATACTTAAACTCGCGTTAAATGCTTGGATCTTCCTGACTTGAGATACAAAAAATTTAGTTGGATATTCATGTAAATTTTTAACAATCCTTAACACTACATACACTACTAAAAAATCCCACAAATTGTTTAAGCTGATTACTGAAATAGAAATAATCGCTAAATTTAAATCGCAAATAGAAAGAAGATTATTTGTTGAAATGAAATGGCTTCCGTTTCCTCCCATATATGGTAGCAAACAATAAACATATTATAAACAGGTTTAACTGATTATAAATTTTAGAGATATTTTACAGATTGATTTTCAAATTTAGATGAAATAGTTTCACTCTAACATGTGTTAGGTACTACGTAAAAAGTATATAAAATAACTCTTTAAAGAAAACCACGAGTAAATACAAACAGATATAATATGGACATAAAGAGACGAAAAAACAACACTCACATTCTTCACATAAAAATAGTTTTAAATTTTTTAATGTATTTGTCTTTTTAAGATAGATAATTGACAGAAAGTGGTACTTTAAAAAGTAATTAAATAAAAATATTTAAGTGTTTGTTAATATAGCATTGTTTTGAGAGCTTAGCTTAGTTCTAAACCCATAGAATCGAATTCCGTCATATGGGTTTTCATTGTTCAACGGGTCACGGTCTTTTATTGCGGGTGCTACACCACTAATCTGATTTGTTACGTGTGTCCAAGCAAATAAAATACAATAGTCGAGACAGATCAA
Source organism: Hylyphantes graminicola (assembly GCA_023701765.1). NCBI lineage: Eukaryota > Metazoa > Arthropoda > Arachnida > Araneae > Linyphiidae > Hylyphantes > Hylyphantes graminicola. The sequence continues at coordinate 39,116,074 of CM043117.1, read as the reverse complement.
GAAAAGATAAATTATTTAACAAAGGTACCCGATGACCTGATTTCATGTCAAAAATTATAGGTTTGGGTGCTAATATCATAAAAAATGAAAATCTGCATTCATTACAAGTTTGTTGAACTTCATTGTTTGATGCTGTTCTAATACATGTCATGGGAGAACTGTTTGTTTTATTATGTTTTGCATATCCCAAATTTTATGTTCATAATTTCATAGGTAATTAGAAGTATTGATAATTTAGTGTGACAATATTTCTTTAAACAAAGGTTTCGAATAGAATTAAATAATATTCGATTGACTTGTTTTTGATTTTTAGGTGATTGATTGACTTGTTTTTACCAACTTACCAATTTAAACACCAGCTTATTATAAGATTTAATAAAACTGCAAGGTTACCGATTCTCAATATGAACATCTCATTTACCCAGTGGGAGAACAGCGAATAGATATTTTGATTCAAAAATATGTATAATGGGATTTTATTTAAATAATTAATAATAAATTAATGATCATATTAGTAACATAGCTGCACTACGAAGGTTTTCGAGGAGCCACAACTGAAAATGATCTCCTTCCTTCCTTTTTTTTTGTTGAAGATTTTATGTTTAATCTCTACTTAGATTATTTTTTTCTCTGCCTTCCTCCCCTGCGATAATTTAAAATATTTTTTTTTGTACTCTTGCTTCGAAAAGCCCTTGAGAAAGTGTCTCTTTTATTCAGTAGTAGTTTCATAAATATGCACTTGTTCCTAATATGGTATAATGGACATGCAATGTTCATAATAGTGGCTGGTTGTTCCTTATATGGAAACTTAAAACATTTTTAGTTTTCATTATTTAAATTAAACCAGACTAATCACAAGGTCGCTAATTTTTAATAATGATCAACAGTTCAGATATTGTGTTCTAAAATTTGTTAAGTTCTGTGTATTGAACAAGGGGTGAAAAAAATTAACTTTCCTTATTAAAAGATTTCCTAAGATTTTGTAGAAAAATATAAACTCACAAAAAAAATTTGCCTTCATTTTTTTCTTTAAAATTTTCTGCAAACAAGTCCTCAATATTAGGGAAATTGTTTTGGTTTATATTCATTGACAGAGTTTATATCGTCCGCACACGATTTTGTAGAAAAATATAAACTCACAAATCGTTTTTCGATTTCACTTTTTCCCATTTAAAATTTGCAGAAAACAATTCCTCAAAAAGTTTTCATTACTTTACAAAACAGAACGAAAGATAAAGGCTGAAAAAGAGAGTAATAGATAGACTGAGAGAGAGAGTAACAAGAATAAATATTATTAGGTTGCCTTTTTTAAATAATATAATTTAATGGTATCTAAATATATACTGAACTCTGATATCTTTTTCAACAAAATACTCCAATAAATACACCTCAAAATAAAAAAAAGTACTTTGAAAATGTTTATAAGGAAAATATTTGTAGAAAATGTACATTCATTGATGAAATATTCAGCCTTAATGAAGTACGACTTGTTTTATGAAAATCAGCATGCATTGAATATAACCTACTTGCGGTTTATCTATATAAGTTTTGAGTTCTCTTTCTCCATAATAGCATTAAAAATAAGTTATTTTTGTGTGCACAAATATACAAGATAAATTCGAAAAATAGGTTTTTGTAAAGTAGGTAGACATTTGAAAAGGAGCCATTACTTCAGCAGTTTTGTATAAATAAAAATAAGTAATAACTGCTCAAGCGCAACGCTTTGGATGCCAAGTAGAATACAACGAGCATTTTACAATAGCCCGAATAATTACGAAGCCCATGCTTTCAATTTCATTGTATATATATTTTAAATATTTTATGTTATATTGTTTACATAGGCTGGTTTATCATTAAAAAAATTGCCGGATTTAAATGGCACATAATATTAATATTTATGCAATGCTGGATAATTTAGTGTAAATGATGTTAATAAAATCTGAGTATAGGCATAGACAGACTCTAAAGTCAAGGCCATATATATACTTTTAAATATTGTTCAAATAAAAAAAAAATTCTTCAACAAGACGTAAAAAAAATTATCAATGACAAGAACGCAATGTTATAGTTTTGGTGTGTAACACTCATTTTTTTTCTTGCAATGTCCATTTTAAAGTTATACATGATACCGACAATAAATAATCCTCATTTATTTTCAATAAATGAACAATTCCTAAAATTTAGCTCATACCACGTATAATTACTGTCAAAAAGAAGGTAAAAATATCAAACATAAAAACAAAATATTGACCCTGCTACTTTTTTTTAAAAAATAAACAACTCGGTTTTTATTTCTAATGGCATAATATGAAATAAAACGAAAGAAAAATCATATAGTCGAAAACTATTATTCACCCTGAAACTTGTATAAAAAAATCTACAATTACATTTAAATATCGCAATAATTTCTTCTCAAATAAAAATGAGTTTTTAAATAAAACATTTATCTTCTTAGGAAACAAAGAAATTTTAGAAAAACTTAACGTTTTTTGGTTTCAATTTTAATGTTCAATGGCCCATTTATCAAAAATAACAGATTTATAAAATTTTATTTAAATTAAAAAATCATAACAATAATCACGTATTTGCACATCAAACGTGATACGGACAGTTAATTTACATAAAATATAAATAAAAACTGGCAAAAAAATATGGTGAAGCTTTCGATGATTTTTTTTTTTTTTTCATTTTCTATAGAGATATTCCTACCAACCCTAACAATAACCTTTTAAGAAAAAAAAAAACCTTGCGAGCAAACAATTAACTTTTTCACGGGCATCTATCGCCACCTTATTACAATAAGGTTTATTATAGCTACTTTCGAAACTGGTTTATTCTGAAGTTTTACGGTGAAAGTAAAGACCCCCATTTTTGGAACAATCTTTTTAGAACAATAAAAAAATGGCCGAAGGAGTTCAAAGGAGTTTTTCTCAATTTTCCTTATTGAGTTCGGAGTACATCATTTGTGAAGGTCGAATTTGGATGGTTATTTATAATAAGGTATGGTGTTTTATTGAAAGGTGTTAAGTGTGGTACGGGAAAATTGGAATAGAATAACCTTCAAATAACGGATACAGAAAAGATTAAGGGTGGTTTTCATCACACCACAAACCTATTTTTCTTAAAGTGGTTTTCTTTTTTGAGGTTCTAAAGCTTTTTCTCTAAGTGTGTGGTTTTGAACCTATTCTGTGTACCATAATCGGTAAAATCAGAAATTCTCACTTCTTAAATAAGTATGTAGTAAAACATTTAGTTTTATGTTTGTAAGTTTTTATATAGACTAAGATAATAGTTATTGGTTTAAAGTTTTAAATTATTTTTTTTTAAATTTTGTATCTAAGTTTTATAAATTAATAAAATATTATTAAAAGTATTTAAAAGTTTCATTATTTTCTAGGTTACTTCAATCAACTAAAAAGAAATGGATATTGACTGCAGGTTCGATACTTTGAAAAACTAGTTTAGCAGTTGGAAGCAGTTTATGGAAGTAGTGAAAAATTATGAAAATATATGATTATCACGGGCACCATTTGCAAAAAAGAAGAGTATTATTAAACGCAACGTTTTATTCCAGTAAATTCAAAAGTAGTGCATATAAATGTTAGTAATATCTTAATTTCATTTAATATAAAAGCATTAAATGAATGAATTAACTAAAAAAATTAGATATCTATGGAAACTCTAATTTAGATTAGTTTATACATTTACAAAAGTCTTAATTTAAATTAAAATGAATCTGGGCTAAAGCAAAGAACTTATGACAAATTTTTTACATACAAATAAATGTATTGATTTTAGGGTGATATTATCAACTTACATTCTTTTATATATTTTATTTCAATATTTAAATGGCGTAAAAGTTCAGCCAAAACGAGAAATTTATATGCAATTTTTAAGTGTTAGTAGTTATTAATAAAAAACATGGGGAATGTTAATCGTTCTTCAGTACCCATTATTGATGCATCAGATTTCAAAAGATTTGACAAGATTAAAAGGATTAGTATACATATTCTAAAACTAATAGAATTTACACTCAATGATAAACAGTAAAATTGTGGTTCACGGATGATAAGCCATCTGTAAAAAACAACATATTTTAAAGATAACAAATAATGAAATGTTTTCCATGGTTTTAGTTTCAAGAAAAAATCAATGTAACGAGTGATTCTAAAAAGGACATATGAGAAGTATTTGTATTACAATGAATATCAAAGTTTTTATCAACCCTTATTCCAGATAAATATATTTTTGAAATTAGATGTATCTATAAACACAGTTACGTGAGCGATTAGGTAAATAATTTATTCAGAAATGACACGATGTTTAATATTTAATAAATTTCTATAATGAGTATTAACTTTCCAATAAGGTTTTCTTTTAACTAATGCTGTAATAATCGAAATACACTCTTTGTAATTTATTAAAATAACAAAACCTAAATTATTTATATAGTTGATACATTTGGTATAAATATGTTATAAGTCACTACAATCTATTTGTTTTAGAAATAAGTAGGCCGTTTTCCAACAGTAAGTTTGACTAACAAATTTGCCAAATAATGGTATAAAATTAAATTATTTATTTAATACAAAATTGCATGTTTTGCTTTATTAAGTTTAATTAACATAATTACTAAACTTACATGCCTTGATCAATTATTTGTGAGCACATAAAAATAATTAAAAAAAATCTATGTATTATATAATCTAATTTTAGCATCTTTGTCGAATGTGTCTTGCAATGTTCAAATTATTAGGCTTCAAACATTACATGTGTACATAAAACATACCTAACAAAATAACTAAAATAATCCTTGAAAGTTTCAAAACCAAAAGTACAGCAAATATACGAGGCGTACCAAACAATCCTTACTAATAAGTTAGTAACTAATTGGCACCATAAACTGTTTTTAGTGTCACTGCTAATTTGTTTCCAAACTATGCTTAGCCCTCAATTCTCAAGGATACTCGTGTGTGTCTGTTAAAACTAGAAAAGGAGAGTATTGGGTGTGAATACTAGAAAAGAGGTTTTTCAAATCATTAACACTGCTTTTTAATTGGCGCTTTCACACAGTGCACAATGGGAGACCTTCGAGACAGCTTTAGGTGCGCTTTTTTTTATGCGCTGTCGGTTTGGTTAGTTGTTGTGACAATTGTCGATTTTTTACTGTTGACAAGTTTTAAAGTCAAGTAAGAATTTGTAATAAAAGCCATTATTTGAAACTTGACATTTGAAAGAAAATTTTAAATGTTTAATTTTGACACCTTCTATAGAGTCAAAGAACCGGAATATCCTGGTATTAACCGACCATTTGATAAAGGGAGATTTTAAATATTAAAAAAATTTCAATTTCAGAATATTTTCAATTTTTTACATTCCTCAATTCTCAAGGATACTCGCGTGTGTCTGTTAAAACTAGAAAAGGAGAGTATTGGGTGTGAATACCCGAAAAGAGGTTTTTCAAATCATTAACACTGCTTTTTAATTGGCGCCTTCACACAGTACACAATGTGAGACCTTCGAGACTGCTTTAGGTGCGCGTTTTTGTTTTTTGCGCTGTCGCTTTGGTTAGTTATTTCGACAATTGTAGATTTTTTTAAGATGAACAAGTTTTAAAGTCAAGTAAGAATTCGGAATAAAAGTTATTATTTGAAACTTGACATTTGAAAGGAAATTTTTAAAAAATGTTTTTAAATTGTTAATTTTTACACCTTCTATAGAATCAAGGAACCGGAATGGCCTTGTATTAACCGACTGCTTGATAAAGTGATATTTTAAAAAATATATATTTACAATTTCTTGAATTTGCATTACTTTAATCACATTTTACTCCAGTCGAACTGAATGAAACAAATAAAAAAATGCTTTTTTCAAAATTTGTTTCGAAGAATTCAAAAGTGCACTAGTTATTTAAAAGTCTCTTAAAAAAACATGTATTGTCTTTGAAAAGATAAGTCACAAAATCAGATTATTGGTAACCCTTCAAGTACATTTTTTTTATCTCTGTATGATATTACGGGCCGCCCCGGTGGCGCTATAGTTAGGAAGCTAGCCTTTGAAGCTGTAGGGTTCGGGTTCAAACCACGGTAAGGCATGAATGATTGTGTCTGTCAATAAATTTGTCTATGTGTTTGTGTCGTCTCTTTCTTGGGTGTCTCTTGTGCTTATGTCATTTTTTGGGGTTGAATACAATAGACCTAAGGTCGCAGTGTTCGGTGAACTTGCCCCCCACCAAGAAAGGCATAAGTCAGGATATTACCGAGTGATTCAAATTTAGATACAACTGCATAACTGTGATGCACATGTTTGGAATTAAAAACAAAAGAAGACTAATTTAGAAAAAAAATCAATCCAGCTTTATTAATAAGTGGTTTTTCATAGAAAATAGAAAATTCTCCAGGAAAACAGTGCTGTAAGAAATTTTTTTTACGAAACGCAATGCTTTTGATATATTCCTACAGGAAATGTATATTTTCTAAAACCACTACAACCAGCAAAAAAAATTAATTTCAATTTTTATTTTTATAGTAAACTGATAACATATGGAATCTCCAATAGAGATTGCACTTGTTAAAAACCGAATTTTCTGTTTTTTATTGCGAAAAAAATTTGAAATATTTCAAATACAATCGTCGAAGCAAATGTGAAGTGGCTAACGGCCTGACTCTTATGCCATCGCGACGAGGGTTCATAAGCGCGTCGTGGGTTCATCTTTTATTTTTAACGTGCAAGGAGATGCAGAATTTTTTTATTTAAGTATAAATATTCTTTGTATTGCTTTACTATTGAAGATGTTATAAACATAATTTTTTTCCATAGCTTTACACGAATATTGTGAAAACTTTGTCAAAAAGTTTTCTGAAAAATAACTGGATTTCTTTACAATGTGTATTAGAAAAAATGGCCCTGTTAGAGTTTATGTGGAAACCTTCCTAGATAATTCTTCAAATTTTGGATGTTTAAGAAAAATAACAAAAAACAACGTTTTCGAAAGACGATACAGCCCATTAATTAGCATAACAGATGTTTGCCAAACCCGATAAATCCACGGGAGCTCAACCACTAATGCTTGACTAATCACTTTGTTTTTATCGAATAGATTTCTTGAGATACTTTCTTTATTGAGATTGGATTTTTGTTTCGATTCTGTGGCTATAGTCAATGCAAATTTTTTTTTAAATATTGTTTCATTTCGAGTAGTTAGTTTCTTTTCACAAACTTAAAAACCCCGAAAAAATGACACATTGCAATGTCACTGTAAAGCAATTCCAAACTAACTTTCATGTTTGAAATACGGTACTTTTTGGAAGGGAATTGGATTACATAGTAACGGCATTCTGGAAACATATTTATTTTCCTTTTTTTTGTAGAATTGTACATTGCTTTTACTTAACTCTCAAATATTTAATTTAAACAGACAAATAGTCGATTATTTTGTTCATTTATTGGTTTATGTTTACTTTGTTGTTATACTATTGCTAACGTATTTAGTGTAATTGATTTTTATTCAAGGAACTAAATATAATTTCAAATGCATAATCATATATTTGTTAAATTAATTGCGTAAAATGCAATGCGTTTAGAACAATGTAATTAGAAAAATATTTACGTTCTAATTAAATAATTTAATTTCGTAATTTTCCTATGTTTCTAAATAAAAACAATTAAACTTAGTTAATTTAATTGAAAGTTTTGTTTTAGAAACTACCACTGAACTATAATATTTTTTTTGCTTTATTGTGTTCGTGCTTTAACATCATAATTTTTTACTCAACTTTAAGTCATGAGAATGTTTTAAATATTCATTTCTCCGTTTCACGCATGGTATGGTATGGTATGGTATGGTATGATACATATATATTCCAGCTTGTGTGCTTGTTCAGAGAACCGCTTATAAGCTTTCGTCAAGTGGGACAGACACAGAAAGAAATTTTTACAGTCACAAAGAAATGAATAACACATGGACAAATAACAACATTTATTGACTGTCACAAACATCCGTGCCTGACCGGGATTCGAACCCGACCTCAGCAGCTCCAAAGGCTTGAACACTAACCATTCAGCCACCGAGGCGGCCCGTTTCACGTTTAGACGAGCGTTTTATAAAAGAAACGAAATCCAAAAAAATAATGTCATGCGTTTTGTAAAGCGTGATAGTTATGGAAGCGTTCTTATTAGCGAATTGCGAAAATTGAAGTTAAAAATTTAAATGTATTTGGAAAGCAAATTTAACTCTAACCGGGATGAAGAATTGATATAAGAGTAACTTCTCTTTTGTTTGAATATTTATGAAGGAAAATATATTAAATTAATGATAAATGGTTTAAATTTAGTAATATTACGCAAATGAATAACTTAAGGGAACCATAGCTTGAGGGGCCTGGATGGCCGAGTAGTTTGGACCATTACGCTAACAGTCTGCGCGCTGTAGCGGGTTGCGCGTTCGATTCCCGCCTCCGTCCTGGGTGTACTTCCTTTACCTGCTAAAGTAAAATTTCCTTCTGTGTCTGTCTTACTTGACGAAGTCTTATAAAGCGGGTCTCTCCCCATAACTTGACGGTATTTTTTAATATCGAATTTTCATATTAAATTAAAACACTGAACTGTGTTTACGAAAAACGTATGCAATGCACCGATGAATATTGTTCTGTATTTGGCAAGGATATTAATTCCACTATTACTTTTTCCCAGCATCCTATGCCATTATTTGAAAAGAGCTATTTTTTAGCCCATGGGTACGCTTTATAACCCAGCTATTGCGGACATTTAAAATAATTTCATGTATACAAAAAAGTTGTTGTATGATGAATCCTTAAACCTCTGAAGTTGTTACTCTAAAAACAGTTTTTGCACAACTCCTAAACGGAAAAAAAAATCGCATTTTTTGCACTTACTATCTTTGGAAACTTGATTGAAAGTGTGTGAGTTCACTGTGTTTAATAAACAAATACAAATGTTTAGAAAACTACAATCTTTCAAGTACAATAGAAAAAGGAAAAAAGTAACCTAAAGGCTAAAAAATAGCTGTTGTTGAATTACGGCATTTGAAGCTGGTAACAAAGTTATATTGGACTTTACTATTCCCTTTACCCATAGAGGTAGGAAGGAGAAATAGAGGGGTCTATTAGTTCAAATGGTTTGAAGCAGGGCTGTCAGATTTTCAAGCTACTGCGCATACTGAAGATACCAAGATGCATCGCTTTAGCAATTTTTTGAGCTACTGCACATGACAACTGGCACTGAGGTATCCCAAGATGCATCGCTCTAGCCTGCTTCTTTTGTGCGTTACTGCGCACATTTTTTTACACGGGCCGCTCTATTCTATTTCTTTACTCTATGCCTTTACCCTTTCCAACTACAACCCCATATTCATTTGAAGAGCTTAGTGGAAGAACGTATAAATTGACGTTTTTGAAAATATTGAAATTATTGTGTTAATGAACGTTATTCGCTCTTTTAAAGATATAAATATCCCCCCTTACCAAACTTTAAGTAAAGTATATTTTTTACCTTTTGTAAGTGCTGTTTTTAACGTATCTAAATGCAAAAGAAAAATTTTAAAGCTAATTTTCTCGTTTTTTCTTTTTGTCACTTAGAAAGTTCTTAATCTAAGATCTTAATTTATGTACTATATCCACTTTTTAATAAATACACATTTAATTGATTAAAATTTGAAATAAAAATTCTATATTTTGAATGGTCGTTGTGCACCCGGTTTCTGAAACTCTAATAGGACGATCACAATCGATTTTCCAACTACAAAATGGCGTAACAACCATAAACAATTATTTAATTAAAGAAATTCTTCCTCGTTTTCAAAATTTCGCTGATGTATAACAATGAATTACCTACTTCGATCAAATTTATCGTTCTTATTATCGTAGTTAACAAAGCCTGACAAATTAGCGAAGCGAAATCGTTTTCTAATCATGAAATTTAAAATTCGCAACATCAATCTACACAACCAGGTAAGGAACTTTTGGTAACTTCGGTATGTTCGCACACTTCCAGGCATGTTTGAGTAACAGTAGTCATGTAATTTTCCCGAGAAAAGATGTCAAAGAATAAATAATCTAGTTTTTTCCAGTTTTTTTTTAAATTCACCGATTTTTTTCTTTAATTTGCAGAGTAAACATTTATTCAGGTAGTTGCTATCGATTAATGAAACAGTCCAAATGATCAGTTAAAGACAATTATCCTTACATTGTAATTGAGACTACTTTCATTTATTTAATTTTGTTTTATAAAACTAACCGAATGTTCCTGATACCAAATGGACCCACAAAATACATGCAACTGTTAAACCTAGTTAAAATCTTTTTCTTTCAATATTTTCTTGGAAAAGTGAATAGCATTGATCACAGATACCCTTTGGTCAAAATTATCCTAAGTGACTTGAACATATTTGTGGATTTACATAAATAATTGTTGTATCGGTTAAACAGATTCTAGTAGTCTATTGCTGCCGCCCCGGTGGCGCAATTGCTAGGATTCTAGCCTTGTGAGCTTCTGGGGTCGGGTTCGAATCCTGGTCAGGCATGGATGTTTGTGACCGTCAATAAATGTTGTTATGTGTCTATGTGTTTGTGTCGTCTTTTTCTTTGTGTGTCTCTTGTGCTTGTGTCATTTCTGGGGCTTAGTACAATAGACCAATAGACTTGAAGTCGCATTGCTTGGCGATCTTGCCCCCAGCGAAGAAAGTCATAAGTCATAGCCTATTGCTAAAATACTAATCTTAAAATACATTAAAATGTCTTACTTTTGCCACACGTTCAAATATTATTTTTTGTTACATATTTTATATAGATTTTAAAAATAGAACAGGTTTTCAGAAAGCATCGTTTATTTTTCCATTATCGGTTACTTAACACTTAAAAATGCGTAGAAAAAAAGGTAAATACAAATTCAAATATTTTTTTGGATCTAGATCAAGCAATACACTGTAAAAACACACCTGTTGTTTTTACAGTTAAAAGCTGTCAACTTTCAAGCCAGTTAATAACTGCTTTTTTTACAGTTTAAAACTATAATTTTATTGCCGGAAAACTGTAATTTTTTATAGGAAAACTTTAAATTTAACAGAGAGAAACTATTAATTTAGCAAGGAAAAACTGTTAATTTAACAATTTCTCCCTGCTAAAATAAAATACCCAATACTAGGTGGCCAAGTAATTACTTTATCGCAGACGGTTCAGTATTGGGCTCGCTTGCAAGAGGCGTGACAAAAAGCGCTCCTGGAAGAGGTGTGACAAAGTAATTACTCGGTCGCGAGGGCTAGTGCTGGGTATTTGTGCTTAACGATGATTTCAATCACGTGACTCTTTGCACGTCTAATTTAACAGTTTCTCCCTGTTAAAATTACAGTTTTCCTATAAAAAGTTACAGTTTTAAACTGTAAAATAAACAGTTATTAACTGGCTTCAAAGTTGACAGTTTATTACTGTAAAAACAACAGGTTTCTTTTACAATGTAGGATTAGTGAGTGTTAAAACCCATTCAAATTGACCACGCCCTCACCTCTAGTGATTTTGACTATGGTTTTAACGATATTTTAACGACTCCTCATGTCTGAATAATCTTGCTATTTACCCAAATTTTGCATTTTCTTCCATAACTAACTAAAAAATATTTAAAACTATCCAAATTCTCTTAACTTCTGTGCAGTGAACGTATCCTTATTTTTTAGCGTTGTTGGCAAGAAACTCAACAGTATTTTTCTGATGAAAAAAGATAAATATCGCGTTGCAGATCGCTGATTTTCTAGGTCAGCCGCTGCTCGGGCGCGTCTAACGTTGAGATTTGCGGTGGACGTTAATTGTTACTTTCTGAATATACACTGGAATGCGAATTTCAGGGCTGTGTACGCAACTTGAGGGTTTTTATGGTTTCCTTTTTAAACAAAAACTGCAGAAAAAAACTCCAAGTAAGACAGCAGACAATGCGTAATGCATCAAGTTGTGCAAAAAGCAGACCCTGGTCTTACGTAAATGATTTGTTCTCTTTTACCTTTTAGAAGTCTGCATACAATTTGTTGTGATACACGAATTCTATAAAGAAAAAACGAAAGGAAGTGCAAATTCCACAATGCGTTTTTTATGTATAGATTTTAAATATTGGGAAAAAAAGTTTAAAACTGGATAAAAGAATTTTATTTTGTGAAAAGTGAAAGTTAAGACAAAAAGGGACAAGTATTCGAATTTAGGAATAAAGTAGCTTATGTGTCAAGTGTCAAAATTCTAGAGTGTAGTTCGGCTTATGTTTCTTTTCATGGCAGAGAAATATGGTGTCAATTGAACCATTTTTTCCCCCACAAAAGTCTTTAAACTCCACTTCCTTACGAGTTATTTCCCATGCAATAGTGAAAATATCAATTGCGAAGATCCCCCCCCCCACACACAAACTTGGGTAACATATTTTATATTAGAAGGTTAGAAATTTAACGTAATACAATGATTCTCTATATGCAGCTCATTAAACAAAATAAATATTAAACATATTATTTTGCGTAAGTGTATAGCAAGAAACTATAAAACCTCAATGGTAATTTGAATATTAAGAGATATGTTCAGTGGAATCAAATTATACTTCCCGCCACCCTTATTTGAAACACTTTAGGGATAGAAAACCGAAATCGTTTTTTTTTTTGCCCTCGGTTTTGACAGAAAAACCGTTTTTTTTTTTCATAAGGCCAGTCTAAACCGAAAACCGATTTTGGAAACACCGGTTGTTTTTTCTGAAAATCCGCTATTCCTACCGTTTCTTATTTGGTTGGCGGCGAGTTTAGATGTGTGTTCAAATGTAGAAACGCTATTTTGATATGCTTGGCAGAACAAACGTAAGACTTGTCACTTAAGAACCGTGAGTAGGTATGCATTGCAGACAGTTCTTTGCCGTAACAAAGTAGTAAAAGTATTCCCCTCAGGCGAAAATTCTGTCTGAAAACAAACATTTATTTGTGAAACAGGATTTTTCATTCTCTGAAAATATTACTTATCCTTCAACATGTTTAGAAAAACAAATACACAGCAATTTTGTTTAATTTATTACCAACGACCATGGTGAAACAGGGGATTTGAAAGTTTGTCGAAAGCGAAAAAAGAATGTTAAGTGTTGTTATATAAAGTTCTTTTTTCAGAAGCATGTTTTTGTAGGTATAACAGGAAATAAAAACTAAGGGTGTGTAACACTATACCAATTTCAATTACTACTCAATAAAGCAATATACATTTTACGATAATATGTAATATAACATAATTTCAACAACTTGAAAATCTAAAACGCTCTATTGTTTGGTACCCTTTGCACAAATCCGGTTTTATCGAAAACCACTTTAAGACATTCGACAAATACTAATAACTTGTGTACCAAATTTGAAGCCTGTACTACCGTGGGCAGATTAACTGCAGTATAAAGCAACAATGAATCTGAAATAAAAAGAATTCCAGTATGTTTTCTTAATTGTTGGAGAAATTGAGTGTTTGCAACAATGGTCCAAGTCATTATGGAAGTTACTGCAGTTTACCTGCCTACAGTAGTGTTGCTATTTTGTCCGAGCTGTTCTTTTCAACCAGACAGACAATACATATACCAAAAAAAATTAGGGAAAAGGCTAGCTTTAACTATAATTCACTTTAATAGTTAGCCTTTAACAGCACTTTACTTTCTAATAAATTAAGCTCAATGATCGTAGTAGCAAACATGGTATGGCTCATCAATTGGAAAAATGAAAATTTGTGCATTTACTTGCCATAAAAATGTGACACACAGAAAATTATATAATATACAATGTTTCACAATGTTTTTTTAGTTTTGAATTATTATAAAAAAGAAAAATATGTAAACTATTTAAGATAACCTTGAAAAAGATATACTATTTCTAAAACATTTTGCCATAGCGCAAGTAATTATTTAGGATATTAAAACGATTGATTACCATAATAATATACATCCTTCATTGATGTAACCGATAAAATTTGGTTCACCATTTAATCTTACCACTATCCACGATGTCAATTTGGAACTAGTTATTAAGTTTAATATTCCCTTACGTCTAGAGCAACACTATAATTATTTAGTCAAGACCCTTCTTACAATGGTGCGAATATCATATTTTATAATGCTTATCAATAAATAATGTGTGAATTACCATATTATATAATATTTGATCGTTATATTTTTTTATAAAAAAAGCCAATTAATTTATAAGTATCAATTAGTGTTAATATTAGGAACAAGGTCAACTGATCTCAATCCAGTCAAGGGCAAAAAACTGTTGCGATATTTTAAACTCCCCGTCTATGAGAAAGGCCCTTAATCCGCTTGTCAAAATATTGCAGTGAGTCAAAGACAACGTATTTCTCTGTCTGTTACGCTAGCTTGGATCAGCTACATTATTTTTTTTATCACTTGAAAGGAGAGGAGGAAAATGATGACTACACTGTAAAACATTTCTGGTAAAGTTAGTCAATAATTGCAGGTGGCAAGTGCTGGCTCTAATTTTATGGAGTAACTTTGAGGATAAAACAAAATAAACTTACATTACACCAAAGCTTCCTTGCACCACAAGAACGGAAAAGTGTTGTACAAGTTCACTCCAAAACGGAGTAAGGGTTCATCACAAAACAAAGTGAATACGTATGGTAGCATTGCTGCCTCAAATTTTCAAACAATTGAACAACATTGTCTTATTATTATTATTGCTAATTATTCAGGGTGAAATTTTATCGCTATTATAAGTGCAATTTCACTCTACGGCAAAATTTAATTCCTTCTATTTCAAGAACTTGACTTTACCTACTAATCAAAGCTGGCATGATCGAAACAGTAATTTTTTTTTCGGATTTTATTATGGTATAATATGGCACATATATATTCCAGCTTGTGTGCTTGTTCAGGGAACCGCTTATAAGCTTTCGCCAAGTGGGACAGACACAGAAAGAATTTTTACAGTCACAAAAAAAAAAAAGAATAACACATAGCCAAATAACAACATTTATTGACGGTGGCAAACTTCTATGCCTGACCGGGATTCGAGCCCGACTCCAGCAGATCCAAAGGCCAGCGTCCTAACGATTGAGCCACCGGGGCGGCGGATTTTATAATAGGACAGTTACAACTACGCATGAGCTAGCAGATCGAGTTTTGTGGAAGGTTCAATTAGTTGAGTTAGGTTGGCTTACTCTAGATTTGATGTAACGTTACGCCGAAAAACCATGATACCACTACACCATTTTTTTACTGTGTATTGGTTGTGTTCGTTTTAAAGTATACGTTTGTGTTTTAGGCCAAAAAATTTTAATTGTTAAGCTTAACTGATTAAATAGCAAAGGGTTGTTTGCTGTTTTTCAGCCGCATTTGTTGCATATTTTGTTCTTTTTTTAATTAGATTTAATTAAGAAAGACAATCGTAGGAACATAGTTAAAAACCCATTTGTAAAAGTAATTTCATTATTGTTATTAATTATTCCGATTATTTATTTAAATTTATATAGAAAAAAAAATAAACATTCAATTGCAATATCAAAAAGTTAACTGCAAAATGTTTCTCATATCTTGAGTACAAATTTTATAAAAAAAATCACGATTTCGGAAAGTGTAAGTTGTTGTTAAAGTATCGAGTTGTATACCTAGATATAGTATTGCCCTAAAAGTACAATTGAGGTTAGTTGCATCTAAAATTAGTTTGAGATGAATAAAATGTTACTATTAGAACATTAAAAAGGGTGTTTTTTTTAAAGTGCAGATCAATTCGTTATATAGTTTTTGAAAAACCGAATAAGACATAAGCTTAAAATGCATTATGTTTATAAGATATATGACAGAAGGAAATAATTCTAATGACACTATTTTAATTGCAAAATTGATTTGATCTATTTCAGGCTTATATTTTAAGAAAACCTGATTTTTTCTATCACTATAATTATTCAGATTTATTTTCAAAGTGCGTGACTATATTTGATATCTTAATTTATTCAGTAAAAGATCTATTAAATATGTCATTGTTGAAAAAGCCATTACGGCGTTATGTCATTGAACATTTCGAAATGGCTTTATTTATGCCAGTATATTGAGGTTGGAGCATTAGTATCTTAAAAACCGATCTCACGCAATTATTGTTTTAAGTTTAAATTGCAGGCACACGTTCATTTCTTATCTGGTGATTTATCGACATTAATAATGGTTAATATTGCTTGACAGAAAATTATTGAAAATAATATTTAAAAGAATAGTGAGAAAAAGTAGTGAGAATAACAATTTACGTGGAATTATCTTAAAGTTTACTTTGAACATTATTGATTAAATGTTACTTTTTACCAAAGTATATTTTTACCACAAGTGTAATTTTTTTTACAATTGTTTCAGAAACCTTTTAGCTCCAGAAACATATATTTTGCGTGAAAAGTTATTAAAACTGGTTTTTCAATTAATTTCTTAATTCGAAAAACCAATAGAATTTTTTTTTCATTGAAAACCAATTCAATAAATCTTAATTTCAATCTAATAAATAACGATTCTTGATGTTGTTGTTGTTCTTGAAGTAATTGAATGAAAGATAAATATAGAGATAAATGAAAGATTTATGATAAAGGTTTCATGACTTAACTAAGTTATTATAGCGTGCGCAAAATAACACTTCAACGGAGATTATTTTAATTATTTTCTATTTCGTGCGTTTTGCAGAGAAACAGCTGATGCCTTGTTTGTTAAGAGCGTGAAGCTATTATTCATTCATAATGAGTGCAATTACGAATGCTTTATTTTAAGCGCCGGCTAAATATAACGTTTGCGCTCATTTACAATTGTAAAATAATTGTAGTATTTGCGTCGAATGTCTTAGGTGTGAACAATTTAACCTACGAGGAAGAGATTAGAAAGAAGATTTATTGGAGTTATTTTTAGGGAGTTTATTTTTTCATTGATTTGAAAAGTATTATGCATGCAAGGTAATGTAAAATATAGCATAATGTAAAATATAGCAAGAATTTCATTTTGGTGTAAATAAAAATAATAATTAAGCATAAAATTTTAATTTTTAATTTTACTTACTCTAAAGTCATTCAAAACGAATTTTATAACAAAATTGAAATTTTTTTCAAGTTTGATTTTTTTTGTTAAATAAAGATTGCCGTTCATTTAAAATGCAGTGTTAATAGAGTAAAAATTGCACAAAATTTATTTATTTTGTAAATTAAATGGAGATTATATTATTAGTTTTAAAATTTTAAAACTTCTTTGAATTCAAAATTTTTTGAAGACATTTGGGAACCCTTGCCTGACTTTTGGCAAGACGTATTTTACCAGTCAGTGAGACTTGTGTTTCGTTTTGGGAAAGTGAGTGACGGACAAGCAGACGGAGTGAAAGAACAAAAACTTTATATTTGCTACGACGTTATCAACGTAGTGTGTAAGCTAAGATTGCAAAACATTTAAAAACAATTGTTCTTAATTTCATACATTCACCAGATTTCTTCGATTAAATTAAAGTTTAATTATTTATATTAATTGGTATTGGCATGTTTTAAACGACGTATTTCCTTGCAGCTTTCGTTTTTGCTTTTTATCCCTTAAGGTTCCGATTGACGC
Organism: Hylyphantes graminicola; assembly: GCA_023701765.1. Lineage (NCBI taxonomy): Eukaryota > Metazoa > Arthropoda > Arachnida > Araneae > Linyphiidae > Hylyphantes > Hylyphantes graminicola. Next base: position 39,098,491 of record CM043117.1, on the reverse strand, counting down.
TCTGTCTCGCGCAAAATTTATTCACCAATCGAGTTATTTTCATTTAGCCTTTATGTTGCCACTCAAGATCTAAAACATGTTGAATGTTTAAAAAATATTGGGTTTATTTTTAAAATGCACTTGCCCCAAATGTATATTTAAGGTTTTCACTTTCCATAAATTGAATATCTTTCCATAAATGAAGTTTGATTTTAATTATTATATTAAAAAAACGTAAACCAATCACCAAAGTGAGCAGAGCAAATGGCAAAAAAACAATTATTTATACCTCAAAAAAGATATACGTTTTGTCCATAACATGCAACTTTCACATCAACTAAAATGCCATCTCATTTAGGCGCATGAACCCGGAAAATTGATGAAAACAATTTTCAATCACAGGTACACCCAGCCCTCTTTTTTAATCAAAATTAAGCGATCGGCTACGGTCAGCTGACAAACCGTTCAGCGCACTCTTAAGGTTCACTACAAAAAGTGTAATGACGGTCCAGCGTATTTTCATGGGTTTTGACTGCGTGAAAAAATGAAACAATTGTTTTTGGAACTGACTCATTCTTTATTTTCAAAAAGCTATACATAGAATAGAAATTATGAAAAATGGCTGTAATGGTTTGGTAAGATTTCAACTGGTGTTTTTTTATCATGATGTTTGTTTGTTTTATTGACATTACTCTTTTTCTCTGAAATTAGAAGACCTTGTGGGTGGAATGTAAGCTGCACCCAAATATACACCAAAAATGGAAATACAACATATTCATTGCCACCGTACTCTATACACACTAGCGTAAATAATTCCTTAATTTTAATTTATAATGATTTTATATTTGGTTTCTAAAAAAGGGTGGTATATGGCTGGTTGGTTGACATACATTTTCAGGTTTGTGAGCCTGGTCAGAGACCCGCTTATAAACCTTCGTTAAGTAAGACAGACACTACACACACATACATACGCGACAGATGCTGCCATCTATCGCGCGCCACCTCCATAATTTAGACATGTCCCTGCAGGTTGATTCGTAGTATATGGTTTCTGCTATCATATAAACTGAAATGTTGGAAAAGTGGACAATAATAATGTAACAAGAGATATATTATTGTGTGAATGTGTAAGAACATTTCTATTACAAATTTAAGTAAATAGTACGTATAATTTGTAAATAACTATATATTATGATTTGTTTTCGTTATAGTTCTTATCTTTAAAACTATTCTTAACAAAAATAGCTGGTTGCGTTTTTATCAAACTATTTCATCGAAATGGCGGAACGGGAAAGTTCTTTTATTTTAAGTTTCTTGCTCTATACAAGTTTTCTGGTCCGAGCAGACAATTTTTTACTGTTATCACAAATGCTGACGATGCATAAAAAGCAGGCAAAGAAGTCCAGGGAAAAAGTTTTCTAATAACAAGGACTAAAGGAAGTTGTTTAGATTGTGTTTCATTTACAAAGTAAAAGATCAGACAACACACGCATAGAAGTTTATTAATGGATATTAGGGTGATAGACCTGAAAATAATTGTAATTCATTTGCTTGCAGGGAAAAATCGCCATTTCGTAAAAACATGGAACATGCAACAAATTTCTGAAATTTGGCATTAGAAATATGCAATCTCTAAAACTTCAAATCGTTTTTGAAGTTATTTTTTTTTACTAATATATCTGCCTGGAAAAAAAATTGAAGATGATAATTTTCATGAATAAGAAATTTAAAAATTTCAAATTTGAAAAATAAGTGATTCGCATTGTGATTCAAATAATTGGTTTATCTCAGGGTATAAAATATGTAAGAAAAATAAATTAATATAAACGCCTAAACTACATAGAAAGACACATTTCGATCGATTTTTTTCTTCATAACATCAATCCATGGTTGAATTGAAAATGCAACGCTGATATATGTAAAAAAATAACTTATTTGTAATATTTTACCATGAAATTTCAAAAAAGATTTTAAAAAATAATGAAAAACCATTTTGATTTCTTATCTAATAATATTTGTTTCGTAATTCAATTGACAACCTCTTATTTTCTATTTAGTTTCCCATTGTATAACATGAAATACCTTAAATAGTAATAATCACGGCACGATCAACCCAACCAAAGTGACATTAAGACAATTGCAGAACCTGACATGGCATAAAACAATGTATATTTTTTAGAATAACCTAAATACTAATAATTCAGAATCAAAATATTTTATAATTTAAAAAATTATTTTTTAGTATTCCATACTAAAGGGGCTACTTTCATTGTTACCAGTAGCCTTGCCATATTCAATGACCCTTTCCACAAAGAAATGTGTAACAAAACCCAAAAATTAGGTTCTTTCCTGGTTTTGACAATGTTATCTCAATGCTCGCATGAGACAATTCACGGGAGAAAGTCTCAATAAATAAATTGGTAAACGCCTTGTTCAAGTGATTCGTATCAAACCTCACAATGTATCGGATCACGCAATGCAATAGAAATAGCAAACAAAGTAACCCAGTAAAATTTCAATTCATGATGTTTGGTTAGGGATAATAAACTTGATTTGTTTCTCTCTCGTTGAATTATTAAGTTAGGCTCGTGTTAAAATTAAAAAAAAACTGATCTTCTGTCAACTTGTACTCAAAATGTATTTCAAACTTGATTGAATCTGAAGATAAAGAGTTGAATTGTGATTGATTCAACGCTCCGTTTTTTATTGTTTGGATTTAAATATAGTTGTTTTCTAAACTGCTGATATAATTTAACAATAATAAAAAGTAGGGCGGAACTATTTGCGAATCGAAATAAAAATCAATTTTAGAGATTTTCTTTTTAGTTTGCATTATTAAAATTGATTGAATTATATAATTCAAGGAAGAAAGTGTAGGAATAATCAGTGATTGACTTTTGAAATGATATGTATTAGTTTCGAAATGTAATAGAAATGCCTAGGAGACACACGACTTTTGGATTCAATAACCAGATAAACTGTATTCATGATCCCTCGAAGCGATATAAATGAGGTTTCAACATGCAAAATGTAGTTCTAAAATCTTACCGCTTGTCAACGTGGGCTCAAAAGTTACATTCGAATAAATTAAAAGGTTGAATTGAGGCTGATGATACGATTGGTTGTCCTTAATATCTGAATGCAAAGCGATAAAAAAAAAGATTGAAAATCATAAGGTAATAATCGCGAAAATAACTCACATATATAGGTATCATTTATTGCAAGGCAAAGTTTTTCTTCAAATTTCAATTTTATAGGTGGTGTACAATGAATACGGATTTTTTATTTAACTATTTATAGTTCATTTAATAAAAAAATATTTACAGCTCAAAAATAATTTTTAAATTCAAAAGTTTAATTGTTATTTTTTTTAAATATGTAATAATTTTAACTTACTGATATAGTACTTCTTAGTTTTTAAAATTAAATTTATGCTTCCCACGAATTAATATTATGAGGCAGAATTTTCTTAAATTTCAGGTATGATTATAAAATAAAATCTTCTTGCTTTCAGATCGTGTTTTGATTCATGTTCAGATCGTGTTCCGATCGTGCGATTAGCAATTCGTATAAAATTGCTTTGGTGAAAAAAATCTTGTTATTGAATAATGAATAAAAATTATTAAATATCATTTTTCTGTATGTACAAATGTTAAAAAAATAAATTCATCAATATATCACAAATTTATATTCATTTGTGGTGATCTAGTTTGACACGTATCATAATCATATAGATGTCATTTAGCTCACAATGCAAAATTTCCAATGATCCATAATTATATTTCATATCCTTAATTAATACGTGTTATCAAATATTTTGTTCCGGAAAACATATTAAAACCTCCGTGTAACATGACAGTGGAAATATCAAACTCACCTTAATAAGTTGAATTAATTAATCGTAATTTGATAAATGAAATTTGAAGCAAATGTTACGCACGCGCTTCGGCTAATTATCGTTAGCACCATCTGTAAATTAGAGACACTTCATAGCACAAATGTTAGGAAATTTGACGCATCTGTCATGTAAACTCAATGGGACATAGGCCATTTTCTGTGAAAGACGGGATAGTAGCAAAATGTCACCAGGAAGCTGATATGCCGAAATCACGTCCAAAACAGACGTTCTACTGACCTAACATGATTGATTAATTTCTATCAACACGCAAGCTTCGCGGACTCCTAAAGGGCATTTGTAATCAATGCCTACATTGATGTAAAATCAATAATCAATAATTGACCACAAGAATTTCAACTTGGTTACAAGTAATGACATTTTTTTTCTCACAGCTATCACTGTCGCAAGTCGCAGAAAACGCCCTTTGATTTATGATTAAACATTGACAATAACTCATTTTTTTCCGGCCAAATGTGATGAATATTTATGAAAGTGCTATTGGTCTGACCTAAAAGGAAGTTATGCACTTGTTGCTTTGTTAAAAGTTATCTTACACAATAAATTTTTATTGGTGATTAGCAAATGATCATGTTCATTTCGCACTAGCGTGTATACATCAATGGAATTCTAATCGTTCAATTAGTTGCGGTGAAATTATTTACAGTTCGAATGAAAGGGAAAAGAGATAAGGCTAGTCAATTAAGATTATTTTCATTTTCTTTTCCACATTTGAAAAAGACAAACGTTCTCGAACTAATCTTGATTTCGAACACCGCGTGTTTGGGTAAGTTTATCCTGTGTTCTCTTATAGACAAAAACCGATAACGATGTTTTCATTTAAATAACTCTCAAAATTAAAGTTTCCCTTTCAGCTTAACCCATTTAATGGACAGAAACTTGGTATTTTTAGATCAATGAATGAGAAAGTTTAATAATGTTCTTCCAAAAGTAATTCAAACTCATAACATATTTCAAATAAGCTTTGTTACACACTTGGAGTTTTTGAGATGCACATTAAAGTTATCAGAATAAATGATTTGTAAGAACCAATTTCGCATTCATATATATCCAAATGGAACCCTTAACGTCTTTGGTGATCTACTTGGAAAATTAATTTTCGGCAAAACGATTTTCCCCAAAATATAAAGTAATTGGTCGATCTCCTATTAAAGGTATGGAGTCTTCAATTATCAAAATTGGAATCGATTCGATTAAGCGTTTTATAGCCTATAAAAATATTTCTAAATAAACCACAAACAAATTGAAACCGGTTTGTGTGGCCCATCAATAACTGAGGAGGAGTGCGAAGCACTTACATGAGGTTTAGAACCCTTTTATTAAAGTTTTCGCATCGAACTACATACACTTTGGGCATTACAGTAGCCAATTTACGCTTAATTCTGAGAATGATTTAATATAGAAAGTATGCTAAATCGTAACTTCAGGCGATAACTTGATTGAATGGTTCGGTAAAGAAGTCAACCATGTCATTAAAACTCTTCTCAGACAAAGCGGCTCAAGATAGCTAAAGGTGTTAAGAGCGAGTGAGCCCGATAAATAGCGGGTATCCAAACCAAAGTGCATCTACGCCAATTGAAAAAGCAATATTTCTGAAGTCACATCTCTCCGGCTGTATTGAGTATTTTTACAAACTTTTTTTCAAAGGATAAATGGAGCTGACTTATAGTTGAAATTGTTTCATAATTTATGAAATTGGTTCTAATATCTTGTGTAAAATTATTTATTGCAAAAGATACATTTACCAAATTATTTATTGATAATATCGGCTAAATTAATCATATAAAATTACCATTCGTAAAAATATTCAACACAGACGGAGAAATGAGGCTTAGATTTTTTTCTGTCCATTGGATTGACACAGAAGCACTTTGGCATAAATGGAGCTGACTCATAGTTGAAATTGCTTCTTACTTTTTGAAATTGGTTAAAATACCGTGTGTAAAATTATTTATTGACAATAGATACTTTTACAAATTACTTATTAATATCAGCTAAAAATATTCAATACAGACGGATATATATGGCTTAGAAAACATTTGTTCTCTATTGGATTGACACAGAAGCCCTTTGGTGTAGTTTGGAGATCCGCGGTCGGTTGGGCTCATATGCCTTTAAGCATTGGAAGACACTTGCTTCATCCACATGAGTGATTCCTAAACTGCTTAATTTTAAAGTACGCTATTTTTGTGGGATCGTAGCATTCTTCTGGTTATATGGAATTAAAACTGTTCTTAGCTTAAATAAATCTTAACATACGTAACTAACCATATCTTGAGTAAAATTATTTATTGACAATATATACATACCAAATTATTTATTAATATTGGCTTAATTTATCATATAAAAGTACAGTTCGTACAAATATTCAATATAGGCGGAGAAATACAGGTACGCTTTTTTGGTGGGATAGTAGCATTCTTCTAGTTATATGGCATTAAAAAACTGTTCTTAGCTTAACCATTCATAACTAACTATATTAAAAGCTGTTAAACTTTTTGTAAGCGAGATTTTTTTCATTGAACATTTAGGGGACACAATACCGCAAAATAGATGAAATTGTCGATTTTTTTTACTGTTTTAAAATACCATTCAAACCTTCTTGTATATTAACTTGTATGTCAAAGTTTCAATTCAAATGAAGGAATATTTTTCACAAAAAAAGGTTTTTGTTTTAACGTTTGATAGTCCATTACTGTTCCATGATCAATTACCTATTGATTCTTCAAATTTGTTTAACACAGTTTAAAATATTTGAAAACATACCAGCTTTTAAAAACTATAACTCCAAAAAATTGTTATGGAAAGCGATCAATTTTTTAAAGTGTAGGTAAGATATGTTGAATAGAATTAGTGATAGAATAGGAAAAAAATATTTTATAGATTTTTTTTGATAAAAATAAAAGTTTGATATGCGTATTTTTTAGGTAATTTTGGCGTTTACCCCCAAAAAAATATTTCTTATTCCGAAACAATGCCTCTCTTCAAAAATTTTATCCCTAAAGTTATTTTGGAAATAATGCTTACAAAAGAATTCCCTAAAAAGTAATTTTGAAGAAAAAGAAAGGTTTTGAAATCTGAATCATTTTTTAAAACAATAAATTAAGTCATTGATATTTATAAAAGCTTTTGTGTATACGATGTCTGTCTTTACACATTTTACACATATTTAATCGCAAAACATATTTTTGCCAATCAATCTCAATTTAAAGAAAAAAAATTGGGTACCGAGTCCCCTTAACGAAAACTTCTAGTTTTTGACTTTTTCCCCCTGACTTATATTATACAATTTCGATAAACGTTGGCTTACTTCCCATGTTTATCAAATGTAGTGGTAGTGTTAAATCAGAAATATGAATAAAAATATCTTGCCATAATATCATTGAATTGACGATACCTTATGTGCTTAACTTATTAAAATTTTATCTACTGAAATCATGGGAAATTTGCCAGTTCATATAAAAACATTTAAAACTTATTTTAATTGTGATAAATAAACATGCATCGTTTATGAGATTAATTCTTGTTCAAATGCTACTTATATATACTACTTTATGTTACAAATTTTCAAAAGTAATGATTTTGGAGAGGGTTTAAGACTGATGCCAATTTCTTTTAAATGTATTTTGTTTATTTGACCCCCAACCAAAATAAGTATTAATAGCTAAGTAACTTGAAATGATTTATGTTCAAAATGTTAAAATTTTAGCTAAACCTTAATCCAGCCATCACTTCGTTATTGTTTAGGATTAAAACAGCAAAAACTCATTAAATTCAGAGGTACTTTTCCATGTCGTAAAACACTCCACCTTTTTATGAATCACCGTTAACAAAACAAAATGATTGCGAATTTTTATTTCAGTTCATCTATGGCTACAAGCATCGTGGGAAGTGCCCAAAGGATCAAAGCTACATTTTATGAATATATTATTTGTTTTCTAACCCGACTACTGAGTTACCTCAGCTTTCTCGCCTCCCCGGTTTCTCAATCGTTAGGATGCTGGCCTTTGGAGGTGCTGGGGTCGGGTTCGAATCCCGGTCAGGCATGGATGTTTGCGACCTTCAATAAATGTTCTTATTTGCCTATGTGTTTGTGTCGTCCTTCTTTGTGTGTCTCTTGTGACTGTCTCTTCTGGCGAGCTGGGTAATAAAGCCTACACTCTCCCTTCTAGAGGGCACAATCACTGTCATTTGCCATACCTCAGCTTTCTCGCTAGGCATATCAAGAGCACTAAAGTGTTGGTTCGATTGCTTTTGCCTCAAGTGTTTTTGGTAGAATCGGTAGGTAAAGCCAAGTATAAGCCTAGTAACTTCAAAATGGTAGATGCTCAAAATGTCCAAAAATCTGTCTGTCTTCAAAAGTATTATCTAAACCTTAAATCCAGCCATCATTTCGTTATTGTTCAGGATTAAAATACCCCCAAAACTCATTAAATTCAGAAGCACTTTTCCATGTCATAAAACACTCCACCTTTTTATGAATCACCGCTCAACAAAACAAAATGACTGCGAATTTTTATTTCAGTTCATCTATGGCTACAAGCATCGTAGGAAGTGCCCAACGAATCAAAGAAACGTGTCATGAATATATTATTTGTTTTCTAACCCCACTACTGAATTACCTCAGCTTTCTCGCTAGGCATGGCATATCAAGAGCACTAAAGTGTTGGTTTCTATTGCTTTTGCTTCAGGTGTTTTTGGTAGAATCGGTAGGTAATTTATTTTCAGAAGGATTGACCGATGAGTGGAGTAAGGTAGTGGATTTAGTTCGGGTAGAGATAGTTGGAGATAAGATATGCGGAAAATCGATGAAGGTTATGAATATTTACTTGCTTTATTTTGCAGTTATATTTGGCCAAGGATAAACTATCTTAATAAATCAAAATTGTAGCAAATAAATTGTGTATATGATTAGGCTGCATTTTATGTTTTTGGAAAGTGAGTATAAAGAGAAGGATTAATAGTAAATTAAAAGGAAATATTTTTTAAAAATAATTTGATAGAGTGTAACATGAAAAATAATTTTAAAATAATCTTTGTGTGGAAATGTTTAATTTGCAAAACCTTATAAAGGATTTAGGAAATATTATTGATTTCTAATAAATGACATTATCGACTATCATTTTCAAGTTTAAATAATTTTAACGAACATTTAATTTGTTTTACATATTAGATACGAATTAACACATAACATGAATAACTAATATAGAATGAGTATATATCAAATAAAACATCTACCCATGAAGCGAAGGGGGAGGGGAGGGGGGGCATTCTATTGCAGATTTTATATTCGAAGAACAATGTTTTTATTGTATTATAAAAATGCTTTATTTGAAAGGTTTATTTTTATATTATAATTTTGATAATGCATCGATAATTTATTTGAATAAAAAAAATAACAGATAGTAAATTTGCTTAATATTATGACAACAAAAAGCAAAAGAAAAAAAAACACGAATTCCAATTTAACTTAAGATTTAAACACACAAGCTTAAATAGTGTAAAAGAATATTTTTATTATTAAATAAATATTAGCACGAATTAACATGAAAGTACTTAATCTAATACTTTTTTTAATGATACACTTTCAATTTATTATTTTGTATGGAATTGTGATGTAATATTTGTAATTTAATATTTGTAATTGGTTGATACATAAAATTAGACTAAATGATTTTCATTGAATTTGTATAATTATGCTTATAAGTGGAATTAAAAAAAAATAAACATGTGTGTTTTTATTATCATCATTTAAAAGTGAAATCTAATGACTATTTCTCCTCAACAACGCTGCTTAAAAAACTTTTTCTTAAATGATTTTCAAATGTATTTAGTGTAATATTAAAAATATTCTAGTTTAAATAATTTTAAAGAACATTTAATTTAATTTACAATATTGGAGCGAATTATCACATAAGCATACTTTAATTAATATTTTTAATGAATACTTTAAGTTTTATTTAGCATGCAGTTATGATGCAATACTTTTAATTGGGTTAAATATAATTATGTAAAGTGCTTGAATTTTTAATTTTGTAGAATTATGTTTTTTATTGGAAATTTAAAAAAATATTTTTTGTAAACATGAAAAAAATAAAATATATAATTATAGGCATTATTAAAGCTTATTTTTTGTATATGTTTCATGCGATTTTTGCTAAAAATAAAAAAAATTTCGTCGCAAAATATTTTTTTAAATTTTTTAAAAATTCAATTTGATTTTTTTTATTTAAATGTTATTTAAATAATTTTAAACGACTTTAATAGTCTTTGGGAAAAACAAAAACATAATTATTTTTAAGTTAAGATTTTGTTCGCATATAATATTACGTGGTAATTTCAGTCTGGAAAGTTCTATATTTATGTTACATGGCACCAATTAAAATGAAACGTTTATTAGGAGTAACTTTTAAATGCACTTACTCTGTAGCCCTGTCTCCCAGCAAATTGCCTCCCGGCGCGAAATCCCAATCAACCTCAATTGCAGCCACATAATAATGCCGCACATTCCTGGCTTTCCTGAGGTACTTGTCAATATTGGACTCATGGTGTTTCTTAAATCCAGGTTTCCGGTGAATCTCCTTATTAAATATGGAATTCCTCTTCGGGAGAGGAGACGACCATTGATGGTTCTGGAAAAATTGTCCGGAGCATTGCTCGACTGACCACAACACCACAAAAAGGCCCAAAGTCCACAACGGTATGCAGTTCATGTTGGACGATGTTGTCCGAATCAAGTCACACTTCTGTCTGCCTTTGTCCGAGGCTTGCTCTCGTCTGTACTGCTGTCCGAAGTTCTCTCCCGTGTTATGTCCGTCTGTCCGCAGTTCCCTCTATGGCAGAAGACCGACGTCTGAATGATCCATCCGAGGCTTGAATCCCTGAGACAATGAAAAAGTGAGAGTTTCGAAGAAAGGCCAAGATTCGAAATTGGTGAATTGAGATCGGCCAATCAAAAGTTGCGGTCGCGTGCCGCTAACTGCTCGAATATGAAAAATGGGACCACCCCCCTTTTTTGCTTTTAAGAACTTTCGCTTCGCAGCCCTCGAGGGATCCGACGAACCATGCCGTTAAGGCAGAAAGGGAAAACATTTTATTTCCTCCAATTGGCAACAGTCTTTTACGAGTGACGTAAGAATCCTTACCTTCCCTTTCTTTCAGTGCCCTTGTTCTGGACATAATACACTTGCTCTACTTCGAGAAGAGTAGATCAACATTCTGTTACTTTTTAAATACATATTTGGTTTGGGATATTCATTAAAGCTAAACATCCATAATAAAAATCCTTAGCTAAATATATATTTAAAAATGTTTTACAATTTTTTTACTTAATTGCGAATGTGTGTGAGGACGAAGGACCGCGGGTCTCCAAAAAAAAATGTCGCTGTGTTAAGCCAGTTGATTTTTTCCTAAGCCAAATTTCTCCGGCCGTATTGAAAATTTTTACAAAAGTTTTTTTATATAATAAATGTAGCTGACTCATACGTCTCGATAATCCCTCTTTTTAAAATGAGTTTGAATAATTTGTAAATTTAAATAATTAATTTAAAAACAAAATATTCAAAAGAGGATTTATACAGACATGTAAGTCAGCTACATTTATCATATAACAAAAAAAAATCAATACAGTCGGAGAAATGAGACTAAGAAAATATCCCCCCCCCCCCCCACTGGATTAAGACCGATGCATTTTGGTTTCGACACCCGTGGTTTTTTCGGTCTCCTTAGACGTTAACAAAACCTTTTTTTTATTTAAAAGCATGGCAAAACCCTATTAATTTTTTTAATTGTAAATAAATAACATTCATAGTAGGAATTAAAGCTTATTTGTTTGATGTTTGTTTAGTGTTATATTCGATTGCATTGAAGTAACTGTAAAAACTGACAAAAAAAAAATAATGGTATTTTAGTGCAATAAAAATATCCTCATTTACAATTTCCTTTATCAATATTATTAAAAGAAATATAAAAGATAACTAACATTTACTAAAACTATAATTTATTTTGTTAATAAGAGGCTGCTTTTACGTCTTTCAAAGAACAAAATGAAAGGAACTAGAAATTATTTTCTTGTAAACATTTAGTTCTTAGTTTCTGTTACTGTCCAAAAACAGCAGATAAATGAAAAGGTGTTATTCCAATTGAATATTAATTTTTTTTTCATTTTTGTAATTTGTTATTCCCAATTCTTATACCAGTGGGTAGGCCACCTCTGTTTTTCAGTGAACACTTTCTCAGGTTTGACTGGTTTTAATTAATTACCTAATTTATGTATTTGTATGTAATTGTTTTTTTTTAAATTGACTTTATTGGTTACTGCAATAGGTAAAAAAAAGTCCGCCCAAAAATCTTATGTAACACATCTGACAAAACGCATATTAAATGTATCTAGCTTAGTAACTTGACAGAAAAGGGAGTGTTGACATTTCTCACAGGTCACAGAAACGTGACAGAGGGTCACGTGATTATGATCTAGTTACAACCTTTCAGAAGTGAATAATACCACTCTATGAAAAAGTAGTGGTGTATACCACTACACGCATTTTATTTACCTATCAATAAATCAATACACTTGCAAGTATTATTTTTTTTACTTTGAGGTATTTTCAGTTTCTTTAAGACCAAAACAATTTGATTATGTGCTACTTTCTCAAAATATTAAATATGCCGTTCGGCTCTAAGAGTTCTATAGTAGGGTAGAGACTGAACCTACCAACAGCACCATGCACCAACACGGAGAGAATATAAGGGGGCATGTGGTTGTGGAGCCCGATGGCCGAGTGGTTTAGATCGTAGGCTATAACGCTAACAGTGCGCGCGCTGTAACTCATGCGGGTTCGATTTCGACCTATGCTCTTTGCGTACTTCCTTTCTCCGTTTCAAAATTAGAAACTAACTGGTGTGAGTCAATTTAAAATTTTTTTCAACTGAAAGTGACCCATGGTTGCCGATGGCAGCTCAGTACCAGTCGTTCCTTTACCCTGCTAAAGAACTCTTTGGTTCAGCCTGTACTAGGAACTTGTATATAAAATTGGAAGTCCACAGCTCTGACTGGAAGCAGACAGTCTGACAGACTGACCAATATTCGAAAACCACTTTCGTCGCACTAGAGCTACGTGGGGACTATTGGCGACGGGCGTCGTAATTTAGAAACATAGTCAGGTGACGAGCCAGCACACAACGCAACCGTTAATTGTGACATCGTACGCAGCGTCGGGACTTCCACTTTTTTAGAATCAGCACTCTCCAAAACATGTATAAAACACAATATCCCCATTTAAGATTTTCGACCCCATCGCAATACTTTTCATTACCTTATATATCCTATTACGAAATTGAAAGTAAGAAAGTTATTGAAATTTCGTGCGACTAGACGAGAAAGACATTTAGAACATTTTAAAGCTGGAAGTTCGGTCGAAGCTTTTGAATAGGTGTATAATTTTCATCTACATTTAGGCGCGCCGCTACTACAATCTCTTTTGGTGTGACGTAGCCTTCTATTAATAACAATACATTCGTTTCTAACAATGACTATGAAAAACCAACTAAATTGAACTTCAGTCCACCCTTCTCTAACGGAGAAAAGTGAGATTCGTTTGTGTTCCTTTCAATTTAGAAACCGGTTGAGATTATGGCTGATCTAAACTATTCATGAGGGTTTAAAAGAGTTTTAACTGATGTTTTTGCCATTTTAGTTTCAACATTAGCTTTTAACATAAAAAGTTGAAGGTATTATAATCGTTCAGTCGTTCTGTCTTTCCGTCCGTAACCAAATTTCAGAGACCTGTGGGCAGCGTAGCAAAACATCGAAAAAGGCTACATCCCAAATTCCATTAAGAAATTTAAAACAGAAGATGTAAAGAAATTAAAAAGAACTAAAAATTTAACCCACATTTGATTGAAAAGAAAATTACATTTTCATTTAATATTTCCACTGTTTCCTTATAAAGGTACTAATTTTTTGCGTTAATATTCTGGTCATTTTTTCAAAGGACAAAACTGACTCAGCAACTGAAAAAAGAAAAATAGTTTTGAATTTTGCGCAAACGGTTAAGACCTTTAGTTGCAATACCAAGCTGTAGTTTTGTGGTTGTTTTAATAAATCAGCAAATTTCACTCAATGTTGATTGTATTTATGAAATGGATAATGCAATTTTAAATAAAATTTTACAAACCTATTTGTTACGTTTAAAATACAAACCGAAGTAAAGGTTAACTTTTAAGGATTTTTTGCTTGTGAACTTCTGAAAGCAGCAAGCTTTTCCTGGGATAAATATCTACCTCGGTTTGTACTTCTAAGGTAAAGTTGCAGTTGTCCAATATCTTATGTTAGCATTGAAAATCAAACTGTGGTTTTTTGGTTGAGAAATTTTAGTTATTGCAATGACACAAATTTCTTTTTGTGGTTATTTCCCCACCACCTTAATTCTTCGGGTTATTTTTTACGCCAATAATAATTTCTCTTTTCTCCTTGTAATCTCTATTTTCCCAATTTAATTCCATGAGTATAACGTCAAAAATTATTAATACATTAATTTAAGACTTGACTTACACTCTTAAAACAAACGAGCGATTTTAACTCGGTCTGAGTTAATTTTCACTTCTTTCGGTGTCGAAAATGCACTTCCCCTGTAGGAGTGGATTTCACTCTTTTTTTTTGTTAAACCTCCAACAATCAAAACAACAAACGAGCGATTTTAAGGTGATTAGGAGCGATTTAGGGCGATTACGAGATATTTAGGATTTGATTTTCACTCCTTTCCAAAGTCGAAAATGCACTTCTCCTATAGGAGTGGATTTCACTCTTTTGTATTAAGAGTGTATAGTCAAGAAACGAGTTTACTCGAAAAGTTGTGTTTTTCTGCTTACATAACTCGACCAAAAGTCAATGAATTGCCAGTTAAACCTTTGACAGACCACTAAGACAAAATGTATGCACAGTTCTTGGTTATATACCCTGTTATATAACACAGTAATTGCTATAGGAAATTGCTCTTATCGATTCCCTGCAGTTTTTGTTCGGAAAAATATCCTATGCCTTTTGTTACGGCCGCACCCTGCTCAAAGTGTTCGTCACTAGGGCTATACAGAATGCAATCTTGTATTGTTCTTTTTAGCCATTGTCTGACATTATATGTAACGGAACTTCCTTACTAGGAAATAGATTTATGTGTGATGAAGAGATTGTATTCGGCGTACGTTTGAAAATAATGGTGTTTAATGAACTTTTTTTGTTATCTGCCTCTCAAATTTCAGCTGGAAAAAAAGGATCTGACCTAGAAATGCTTTGTTGGGACTTAAATAAGACTGATCGTGTGCAGGCTTTTAAAAGTTAACAAGATTTCTTGATAATTAATGGCATTTTATTCTTATAATTGGTATTGTAAATACAAGATTGGCATATTTTTTTGTAAGAATAAAGGGTTATTATAAAATAACTAAGTAGTTTAAAATATTTTTAGGAAACGGTGCGTTAAAAATATATTAGAGTAAGTTAGTTTACTTCTAGTAAATTGTTCGTAAAACGAATATCGTGACGTGTGATGTGTTATTATTTTTAAAAAAAAAAAAGAATTCTAAGAGTTGAAAAACTCCATTAATTTAGCTCAAACCGGCTTAATTTATTACCATCGGCTGAATTGAATTAAATTCTTGAAAAAATAATGATAATGGAAATGTTTACTTTATCCTCTAAAATTCCCGAATATTTAAAGGTAAAATAAATTCTTGATTTAGTTTCAAGCATTCCAAGTTCTATTATTAAATTTATTTTTAAACAAAATTTACAAAATATCCACCTTTAATACAGTATTATAATTTTCAAGAAGGAATTTCAGTATTATAAAATTATAGAAAACTTTTACAATGAAGATAATATTTAAAAAATTATATTATTCAATCATTATTTTGAATCACTAGTTAATTCTTTTAAAAGTATCATTATTTTTAAGTATTTTAAATTATTATAGGTTTTAACGCAATGCACTCATCAGTAGACTGGTTTCATGAGTAAACTTGATACTAACTTTAATTACAATTGCAAAATGCCTGCAAATGTCCTTGCCTTGTATTGAAATTATTGTAAAATATGTTATCCCTGACAAACATATTAGTTATAAAAATTTTAATTATATGTTCAATCAATCAGAACCAATTTAGTTCGTTTATTTTGTTGGTTACATTAGATACAAAAAATTCTGCAGCAAAACGCAATAAAAGCGGCTAAGTCAAGTATAAACAACCGCAAATTTTGGAATGCTAGTTTGTTAAGCTTCTTTGTTTTGAATGCTGTTGCTTAATCTAAAAAAAGTTTTCAAATGGTGACACTCTTTGCAAATCAGTAGGCGAAATAAATTTCTTAATATCCGGTGATTCCGAATTTTCTAGTTTAAAGAAAATAATGTTAACTTTACAAAAAAGTGATTTCAAGTAGTAGTTTGCTCTACTAGTTTAGATTTTGAACTAAATATTATTTTCAAGCTTTTTTTATGTTTTCCAGAGGATGATGGAGGATGTCATCCAAAGGATTATTTTTATTTAAATTAGAATTACCCATTGACTTGACACATGTTATGAAGTTTTAAAAAGTAAGTAAAAATAATAGGAGAGTTCACAGGAAGTTTTCCCTATTTCTTTGGTTTTTATTGTATAAATAAATTACTTTTATTTTTATTAAAGAAAACAATAGATCCTTGCCTTTCTCACATTTTCATTTGCAAACTAGTTTTTAAACTACTAACTTCATTATAACTTTTACAAAAAGAAAATATGCTTTTTGGCAGCCAGTAGTTAAATCCAAGCACGTTTACCTGGAAAACGTTCCCCTTGTCCGTGGTATTTATTGTATTTATTGTAATTATCGGTTTGGCAGCTTGAAATCGTAACCTGGTTTCTTTTGATCGATATAACTCTATACTGTTTTTCAGTCAATCAAATTTGTATTGAAGAATCAACACAATTTTTGATAGGTAAAATAAATAGCTATAATTGTATAACTTATGTGCTAGTTAACTGACTGTGCCAATGAACTAATGTGCCAATAAAATAAAACAATATTCTGTAAATTAATTTTTTTTGAGATTCAAGACAAATAAATCTGCAAGTTTTTCGAAATGTAATATAATTTTGAAAATATAAAAATCACTTGCACATTTTAATTTGCTATCTAAAAATTTGTATCATTTCAAAAGAAATTTAAACAAAAGTTACTTATGTAACATGAACTACTCTTATTAATAATTACATGAAATACTAATATAAACTAATAATCACAAGAAAATATCATTCAAATAAATGATAAAAGTGCAACAAAAAAAAAACCTTTAAAAATTCAAAAAGTGGAGTTACTGGAATCCACGGTAGTAAGGTTGTTTTGCAAGTACTTTATCGTTATAGAAATTCATATAGACCGTTTAAGCCGATAAAAACCATGAAAAAATTCTCTGAATTATTACCCTTCAAAATAAATCTCAGAATGTTAAGACAAAACGGTAGTCTTATTCAACGGCATATCCTATTACCTATGTATGCAATTTCTTCTGGAACCAAATTAACTTTTCAAACGCAACGATGTTGTTGGGCTATTTTCTTTAAAATTAACACTGCGTACATAATTACGATGTTTGTATTTCTAAGATACTTTTTAAAAAAGAAGCAATTGAGAAACTAACACATAATTAACAGCGGCGTAAAACTTCAACAAGGAAAATTGCAGGATTTAATTATGTATTATATTTTGAAACTCAAGAAAAAATGCTAAACAGATAGTAATTCAATTTCAAATGAGATATAATTGAATTTAACTAGCCAAAAGTAATTATTAAGGAAATAAGGGATTTAAAAAAAAAACAAGTTCAACAAATATTTAAACTTTTTATCTAAAGCAGCATTTTAGAGGAAGTAAATTTAAAATTCAGATTTTTAGTCAAGGCTGAATGCATAAAAAATAACAGCATTTAATTTTTGATTTTATTCCATATTTCGTCTTTACCTTTTGTATTCAAATCCTTTTGCATAAACCCAAGACAAAGAAGCAATGGTAGATATGACAAATATAACATTGACCTTTTTTCAGTATGTTCTAAGCAGATTAAAGGAAACTATGTGTTGAGTTCGCTCTTGCACTTGATTCAAATTAATAACTTAGAGATTAAAAACTTGTAACAGACTGAGCATAAAATCAATGCAAGAATTATCAATGTTATTTTAATTTTTAAACATAAAATAAATTTCTATACTTGAACACAATTTCTTACGCTATTAATTTGACACTTTTCAATTCCCGATATCATTATGACATGACAATATCTAGCCGAGAACGAGAGTGAATTCTATGATATCGCCTACTACTAAGGACGATAAAAAAATATTTTGCATATTTTGCATTTTATAATTAAACTTTGCACAGCCATAAAACTATTATATTCAGTTAAATTTCCACTTAAAAAGTAATACTGTATTAAAATAAACTACACAATTCAGTTTCACGACACATACCAGTCGCTACATTTTTTTAAAATACTGTTTACGATATATATGAAGAAAATATGTAATGAAATCTTTATTAAAATATATCTTACCTCCTAAAACCATGAAAAGTTAAAGCGACAAAGAACTTTTAACTCTACTCTTTCAAAACAAGAATTTTTAACACTCCCCTTTCAAAACTAAAGAGTATGGAATTGTGTCACATTTCGTATGTCTATTTACCTATTTTATAACCTTTAGTACACATTACGAAAAATTGCTTGCAATCCAATATCTACGATCATCAATATTTACGGCCACGCAATTGACATCTGTTTAAATGCAAACTATATGACCAGTGTAATTTTAGTTAACTGTGTAAATAAAATTAAACTCTATAGTTTGTAAATATTTTTTTAATTTAGCCCGTAGTAGTTTTTGCGTAATGAAATGACCCCGTACTACTGTCGAAATGGTAGCAATGTCTAAATGGTCTGTCGATACGATGAATCTCATACAAAATTTCCCAATATCGATACAATTATTGGAAATGAACGCACGAGAATGAACCAAAGGCATGGAACAAGCAGTAGAAAAATATTTCCAATTAAGTTCATTAATCTAGCGAAATTATTACCAACCTATAATATTATTGTCTCAATCGAAGTGTTTTTTAATTAGTCTGTTTCATTAATCATTCGTATTGGAGTAGAAATGACAATCATAGAGCAATTTATAACTGAAGTGATCACTTATCAATAGTTATCACATTTCTAGTCAAACAACTTAGAAATGCAACGATTAACACATCGTTTTCATGCCTCGATCGAAATTAACCTGCATAATATGGGGTAAGGCCACACGGATACGGTCTAATTTATACTATTGGCAGCAGCGTAACTCTTTGGGTTTATCTTTAATAAATTACAACTGGCCGAATATGCAACTGGCATTAATAAGTCACTACACATAATGATCGTTAAATTGAGGACTGAGCCCTTTTTTGCAGACTGATCAGCTTCTGCCCCAGCTCATAAAAAGTCTGGCCCATTGTTTAAAAAAACGGATTACAAATCTAAAGCGCCGAAGGGAATCGCAAATGAGGCTCAAACACAAAAGTAAATACTCCCTCTAATTTACAATTCTACAATCTTATTTAGAGATAACTTCAGAAACCCTTCAAGAGCACTGCTAATGCTTATACCCTTTGACGAATTTCTGAAACAACTGATACCATTTGTGTAATAAAAGCGATGGTTTCACAAACCATTCAAGTCCTATTGTAAAAGAATGCTCAATGACGAGTTTCTGTAATGAACTGGTAAAATTCTGTGATAGCCTGAAATGGAATAGCTTAAATCTTAAAGTTGTTGATTGTATTACCAAAGCAAAGGAAGGTGACGGTTTTCTGAACCAAACGCTTCCGATTCGGTAATTGGAATTAACAAATTCGACGTTTCGTCACACATCCGCCTTTGTTTTTTGGCATCGGCTTCTTTGTTCGCTTTCAGGTGCTTTTCCCATTACCTTGACTCGGTCGTTCGAGTGTGAAAGAAATAAGTGAAAGCCCCGTAAGAAGATTAAGAGAGAGAGACACCCAAATTTTCTCACTGTGTAAGTGGGCAGTTTTTCGCAATCGTAGAAAAAGCGTCTGTGTAATCTGAGTTTGATTGCTCTTGAAACACTTTTTTTCGGTAAGAAGCAACCAATTTGAGGGTTTACTCCATTGGAACAGCAGCTTGTATTTTCATTCAAAACCCTCGTTATAGTTGGCAATGAACTTAACATCGGATACGAATACTGGACAATGACTTTATCAGTAAAATCGCTAACTTATTTTCTTACTTATACTGCGTATTACTTTTATAATCGTGTAAATATGTTTACCATACATTTTATGCTTAATACATAGGACAACAATAATATAGGGTAATGACATCATAGATATATTTTGTGTATTAAATTTTGAACCCATCGGGACTGTCCGCGTTAAGGCAGACCCATAACCTGAATATTATATAATCCCTTTTACCTGGATTTCGATACAAAACATTACTAAAGATTACAATTAAATTAATAATTAATCCAATAGGGAAGACCGGGACTAGTTTTCATATGAGGTAAGTGTTCCACCAGGCCTAATGCAAGAAGTCAGCCGTTGTTAGCCGCTAAGTGGGTGCTTGGTCTATGTAGAAACCCGTTTTATGTCCCCTATAATAATTTTTGCTTAGTTGGTGTTGTATTATTATCGCTAGAGCTGTTTTTGTGATTTTTTTCAATTTTGAGTGAATTTTCATGCTTACATTTAAACCTAAATCAAACGCACTTTTTTTAAACTTACAGTTTTATAATTGCGTATACTAAAATTTTTCTCCTCTCTTTACGTAACTATACATTAGTTTTCAAAATAATTTAAAATTCTTCTCGTCAACGTACCACTAAATTCAAAATATGACAATGGGCATGTCTTCCAAAATTTCACAGAGCAAGATTTCCAAAGAAAAGCGTTCCAACCTTTGAAAATTAAGCTGAATATTCCAAAAATCAAATGAAGTGTGAACTCGTAATGCAAAGAAATTTTTCTCTAAATTCAAAATTGTCTGTATAGTAATGAAAAAGGAAGCTGAATAAACTGATACTATTCTGAAGCAATATATAACACTCTAAAAACTATCCGGAATGTATTTAGTAGCCGAAAAGCATCCAGAAACTTAAATTTTCATTCCCCATAGACCGTGAGGGAATAAATACTCTGCAAAGTAGTAAGTAATCTGTCATGTTGCACACAAAGAAGACATTTAATACATTATTAAGATATTTGGCTTGTTTAAAAAAAAAGGGGGGGGGGGAGCAATCACACCAAACTTTAATCGATCATTTTTTTAAAAACAATACTTTGACAACTTCTAAAAAAAGCACAAAAGTATAGTCACATAAATATAAGTTTTATGTAAAATTAATGGGCTCCAGATGATAATACCTTTATGGAACTGGTTAAAATAGTTTGGTATAACAAACTACTGACTTAGAAAAACACACCTGGATTAGAGTTTTGCACTCTTTTGAAGTATTTTAGTTTATAATAAATCTACGTTAAAGGTATAAAATATTTTTTAATGCCTTAAATATTTGTTTCAAAATAGTTGGATAACTTGCCCATCACTTTTTGGCAGTCTGAGAAAATTTACCCTGCATACGGGGCACGTTTTCCACCTCAAGAGGCTTGCATTTAACTACTTTCTGCCAAAAAGTATAGTTACTTTTTGGAAAAGTAGTAACGCTAATTTATCGATATGCATGTACGGAAGACAACGACATCTTGTTTATTCCAAACCAAAATTAATAAAAGTAAAATAAATCTATACAATCAAACAGAAGAAAACATAGAAAACTTGCCTGGTCTTCCCTTCTTTGATATTTGAATAAACTTAATAAATAAACTTTTGAGAGAAAATAGCTTGAAAAAAATCAAATGATAAGTAGCATTATCATGCTTCTTGATTCAAAACCTTTACCTAATAATTTTGGACATCTAAATTACCATGCATATTAACCATCCAGTTGTTCTCAATGTTTATGAACCTCCAATAATTATGTTAGGTTTTTAATTTTTTAAATACAATTTTTATTATAAGCAATCCAAAAAATTCTATTTATTTAACCCCAAAAAAAATAATTATAACCTTTAATAAAAAAAAAGACGTAGAACCAAACCTCCTCTTTTAAGGTTTGCATTTAATTTTATATTTAAATGGAAATAGTCTCATGTCTCCTGTTAAAGAAAATATATTTAAACAACATATTAATTTAAACCTAAGTTACCATTGTTTGAACTAAGAAACATATTCAAATCTGCAATGAATACAGTTTTTAGGGAATTGAGTTTAATGTACATGTTTCAAAACACGATAAGTGGAAATAGCTCTTTGTAACTTTCTCCATAATGGAGCATAAATTTAAAATCAGTATCATTTTAAAGAAAAAGATGCGGCGTTCCAACACATTTTAAAAAAAATACAAATTTTGGTCATTTTTGTTAGTTGTAGTGTGTATGTGTACTTAAAATAGAATAACATATATAAAAATGAAAGAATACAGGAAACAGTTGTAAGTAAAGCTGAGAGTGAGGAAGTAATGAGAGTGAGTAGTTAGTAAAATAGCGCTCTCGCGTCCTAATTGAGTTTAAAGATGTCTCCTTGTTGTTGGGCTAACCCATTCATTTTTGAACACCCGAATGATTGTTCCATGTTCATTACAGCATAATAGACAAACGCTCGTGTGGAGAACGTCTAATCTAATTAGGTGCTCCGCCAGACAGTCACTATACCTGTCTTAAGTTTAAAGTTTGCGATTGATTCGTTACGCGGTCTTTCCCTAAAAATAGTTCAAGCTGTTTTGGATTTCGTGCCACTTTCTGTCTATGGAGTGAATCATAGAATTATTTTGGAAGAGGATTTGAAATGATCGTGTATGAACTAATATACCATAAATGAAAGAGTTTGGATTAACTGTTTTCTGATTAGTTAGCACAGTGGTTCCCAACCTTGGGCGATTTGTGTTATCAAGAAGCGATAAATAATATGGGGGGCGTTAGGGGGCGATGATAATTCAAAGGGGGAAATTAAAATAATATATTGTACTAAAAAACTAAACTCCCCGACTCAACAGCCCATTAATGGGCAAAGGCCTGCCGTACCCATTTCAGCTTTTGTGACCTAGTGTGCTGGGGTATGTCCCGGTAAGGTGGTCAGCCTCACTCGGAACCTGCTTAGTTCCCAAGCATGCTTGGTACCCATTTTATAGACCCACTCAATGAATGAAAGGATCGGTCAACATCGCCCAATCCGGGATTCGATCCCCAGACTTGTGGCGTGGCAATGCGAAGCACTACCACTAAGCCACTGGGCCTCTAATATACTGCACTAGTACAGTAAAACCAATCTAATTTTTATTGATCACCATGACAAGTTAAATACTGACATACTTACAAGATTTGACCAAGTTAGAAATTCCTGAATCTATTGTCGTTTGAAGCAGTGTGTTGTGGATACCCTTGATAATTCTTTGCAGACGGAGTGTGTAGATCTGAATCTGAAGTACGACTGCGAAAACTATTTTCAAGCAGATAGGTTATGAGTTCGCCTGCATGAAACTTATTTACACTTATCCACAACTGTGCAAAAAGCTTCTACTTCTCATCTCATTAATGTCAACATATTTAGTTGCAAAAGGATTTAGTTCTGTTATCCAGATCCTCACTAAACAACAAAAATCAGTTAGACATTGTTTTCAAAGACTTGCGCATGAACTTGTCAAAAGATAAAATAATAAAAATGTTGTGAATATTAAATTTTTTCTTCAATTTTTATTGTCAACTCTCTTATATTTTAGAGAATCCAGTTTAAAGATATTATTTAATTATTTCACACTTTTGTACTTTTAAATATAATTTTTTTTTCTATTTTAAGAGTGACCGGATAAAGCTGCTTTGATTGTTTTATACCTGGTAGTGAGTGTTTAGAATTATAAAATTGCTTTATTAGTTACATTTTAACTCAAATTATAATTGGACAATACATGAAAAATTAAAAGGGGTGACATGTTAGTCAACCTAAAGAAAAGGGCGATGGTCCAGAAAAGGTTAGGATACACTGAGTTAGCATATCATTTCAATTTTTCGCAAGCAGGTCTGATGTTTCATTTCCATGGATTCCTACATGTGAGGGTACTTACACATTGAAACGCAATTTGTTTACTTTTACTTCTTGAGTGGATTATGTTTTTAGTAGTTTCTGTTGCTAATTGTCTTTCAGGGTGATGATTTTTTGAGACTGTCTGGATAGCTACACTTATGTCTATAAACATGACAAAGTTTGAAAATCATTTATTGTTTATTCAAAAAACTTTATTTTATTTTACTAAATTTATGGAGTAGACTTTAAAAATTAATCATGAATTTCATAACAGATGCAAATTGGGAAAATAACTTGGAGTAGACACCTGCTCCATCAATTTTACTTGCTTGTAATCAATCGCTTTATTAAATGTATCGATTTGTACTCACTTTGACTTACAGCCTATTACCTTACAGATTCTCAGTTACATTCATTAACAATGATTGTTTTTCCTCTTATTTTTCTGTGGTCACTGCTTCTGAAATATCTTACTTTGAAATATTTTGAGTTTGACAATTCAAAAAGAATCCCTTTAATAAAGTGAATTACAACAATGGACAGATATGTCACATTTCAAAAAATATATTAATTGTGGAAGCACATAAAAAAGACGGTTATGCCAATACACATGTCATTAGTTCAGTTCTTAATCAGTTTCTTAAAAGCCAATAAAACTCAGTTAAATTCTAATTCTTCTAAACTTCTGTTAAATATATAATCTTTTTTTTCATATAACGCTTTAAATGTAATTTTTATGACACGTATTCGAATTATTTGCTAAAAATTTAAAATTTTTTAAAATATTACGCTGCTGGTTATTTTCACAGCTTTATCTTCAAACAGGCATAAATGTTTTTTTCTGGCATAAAAAGGTTTTAAATACTTCAATTAATATCTACATTGCATCAGAATCCTGTGCACACATTGTATCAGAATTTATGTAATAATTTAAAACTAGGTTACATTAAATTAGTTTCAGAAATCTACAGGTACATAAAGCGTTTGTATTATATGCAGCTGTTTCAATGTAAACTTTAATTTTCAGTGACTTCATACCAGCATACATAAAATTTATTTTCGAAATTTACAACCACTTATTGAAATATTATCTTACAACTGAGTCCCGGATGGCCGAATGGTTATCATCGCAGGCCAGCAGTCTGCGCTCTGTAATGGGTTCTGGTTCAATTCACGCCTTCGCCCTGTGTGTACCTCCTTTCTCTGTGACAGTAAAAACTATTTCGGTGACTGTGTTATTTGAAGAAGGCTTATAAGCGGGTCTCTGATCAAGCACACAAGCCGGAATATATATGTACCTACCTTACCCCTTACAACTTTTTGTGTCTTCCTTTATGTCAACTTTGTACCAATACAATGAAATAAAATCGTCAAACAACGAATCTTAAAACATAGGTATTTAAAGATAATTTTACTATTTAGTTTCACACAGTAAACAGTGGGCCTAATTATTTTTAACTTAGAAATAAAAGATAAAAGTGCAAAAAATATATAAATCTAATAAAAGCTATTCATTAAAGTTGATATATAAAATAGTGCGTGAAATTAACTTTAATTATGTTACGTTATTTTTTTTAACAAATTAGACTAAATAAATTAACATTGGAATTTTAAGTAGTTCAACAGAAAAAAGCAGAACAGGTAGTGCAATTGGCTTTTGATAACAGACTTTTGGAGTTAATGAATAAGAACTAAGAACACTAGATAACTGAACTAAATTACCATTTCAAAAAGGAATTTGTTAACTACGTTAAATTTGTTTTCTTTATTCAGTTTATCCAGTTTGTTAGCCCAGTTTCCAGTTCGAAACTGTCGGCGTTTTATAAAGATAAGATAACAAATTTAAATTTTTACGATAAGATAAAAAATTAAAAATTAAAAACATTTTAATTGATACTTCTAAACTAACTTTTCAAATGTTAATAAAAGTATCTGAACATTTATGGACTTTAAAATTAGATAATGCTGTTTACTAAAATTTCATCGGCACTCACTCAGAAAATAATTATTGTGAAGTTATTTAGTTTAGTTTACTGCCATGCGTTTCACGATGTGGATTCGTAGACATTTATTCATTAAAAAAGTGACTAAATTATGATCGATGGAAACTTTAAGATTCAAATCCTTCATATTTACCAAGACATAGGCCACATATAATTCAAAAGTTCAATCATTAGTATTCATATCTTGTTACAATAAGAGCAATTACAAGAAATGAGAGAGCAAGTCAAATAAAATGTTTTGACAGTATTCATTCTTAGAAATCAAACGAGCATTTTTTGCTTGCGGTAATTTATAATTTCTGACGGGAATATAATAGGTGTCTCCAAGTTCCGAAGCTTGAAAGGTAATAAAAACAAATAAATTCAACTCGTTATAAATTATTGGATTTAAATATTTTTCTTACTATCTCCAATGGAGATATCGTTCAAAACGGGGACATTCATTGTGTAATTACAGGAAAGAGAAAGCACGCGAAGGGTTTACCATACTACCAGGTAGTAATTTCAGCGTTTGAAACAGATCGCAGTAAAGATATAGTAAAAGTAAAGACACATGCAATTATGTAATGTAAAACTATTTCCTAAACATTTTTGAGAATTTTATGCTTATTCTACGAAACAATTAACCTATACACATTAATTTTTTTGGTTTGCTGTTTATAACAAACTTGTATAAAAGTAAATCATTGACATATCAATAAATTTACTTTTTTAATAGAAATTTCCTCATTTTAAAATATTCCATCACTATTCATGCTTACAAAATTACTATTATTTTATTTTCATAGTCTTTAATTTGAATAAATATTCCAGCGTATAAGTACTTTCCTTTTGAATTAACTTATTTGAAATTGCTTTTTAATTTAGTAGAGGATGATTTGTTTCGTCAGGACTTGCATTTAATTTTATATCAATTTCAACAAAGAGTTTGGGTACTTTTTCATAGAACGGCGGCAAATTACTCCAAACGGAATCTTTAAAAATAAACGGAATATCCTTTTGACAGAACACAGTGTGCAGCCGAAAAATACTTTTTATTTTATTTTGAATCGCTATAGCGCGGAAAGTTGAAATTGGTAAAGACATGAAAAATTCCCTAATTATTATTTTATTATTAATATATCTTCCGTTCGCACAATGGCATCAAAGTTGGCAAAAAATGTCAAAAACCTAAAATTCATTATTTTTTTTAAACACGAGAGATGTTTTTAATTGCATTCCTAAATCATGAATTAACTACTAAAAGTACGTAAAATCAATAAAAATGCACATATTATACATTTGTGTCAGATCTTTCTTCCACGCAACATAATGCAAAATGTGGAAAATTCGTATTTTTAAAAAAAAAAATTCGAAGTTCCATCTTTTTGTACATTGTTTTGTACTTTTGTGCATATATATTGATTTTACGTACTTTTAGTAGTTAATTCATGGTACCGGAATGCAATTAAAAACATCTCTCGTGTTTAAAAAATATATAGTTTAAGGTTTTTGACATTTTTTTGCCAACTTTGATGGCATTGCGCGAACGGAACATAAGTTTATAGAAAAAAATAGTGAATTTTCATGTCTTTACCAATCGCAACTTTTCCGCACTATAGCGATCCGAAATAAAATTAAAAAAAATCTGCCCACACAAGTACACTGTTAAAGGAAAACAGTGTACACAGTTAATTGTAATCAGTGGAATTATCCCATTTGGGGGTGGTTCCATTTTTATCGCTTAAAAGTACCACCACTTGTTTAGTGATTACAACTTTTAACTTGAGGCAAAAAATAAATATTTATATGGCCAAAATATGATCTGCATTTATTGTACTCTGACGGGTATACTTATATTTTTAGCTTGCAAATTTAAGTAATTTATGTAGTCGCCAATATTTTGCTTGGCTATTTTTTTTCTTATAAGTTAGTAAATCTTATTACTTATTTAAGATAGTAACATAAATTAAGTGAAGTATAATTTAAGCATTAATATCATACTTAGAGTTATTACGGATGAAAGCCAGGACAATTGTATCCGTAAGAGTCACATTAGTGCCAACTGGTGTGTAGTTTTTCTATAATAGGGTAGACTGACCAGTGAGTGAACAGGCTTCAGTGAATGAACAGTTGGTAAATACATTTAAAAAATAAGGATTAAAAATCATTCCACTGGATGGATTGGCAACACTGACTTCCACCCATCTCTTAGAAAGCTATCTGACATGTGATTGGTTGTAATTGGTCACTAATTAAAATCAAACATGTTTATTGACTGGACATTTTTGGGTTCATTCACTGGTAAAAGAACTGTTCATTCACTTGGCTTTTGTACAACTTTTTATCTGGACCCCCAAACGATCCAAAGCAATGCAATATAAAGTCACCTCCTTTTTTGTAGAATTTACACGGAATGACAGGTGTGTTCACATTGTCATAAACCAGAAGCTATATTTCCTTAAAATGTATGAATTTTCTTAAAACAAATTGTGCTTAAGCGTTCATTCACTGATTAGTCTACCCTAAATAATTTTTTACGTCCTTATAATACTTTTTTTAGGTAATGACTTCCAAAAGTTATTACTTTATTTTGATTATTTATTAAATTGAATACTTAACCCCTATAAGCAATAGTATTTGTTTAAACTACTATCTATCTCTTTTTGAATTTAATGTATTAACGTAATATTTTCTTTGACCTAGCGATTGTATAATAATACTTTTTTTCTTAAATAAATATCTGAAAAATATCTAAAAACTTGAGAAAGAGTTTCAATATAATATTTCATTAAGTTTTATTTCCAATAATAAATACTAGGAAATCAAACTCTTTGAATTAAAACTTTGAGTGTTCCAGTACGGAAAATTTCAATACACTGTGAAATCAACTGCATTTAGTAAAACATTCAAATCGAGTAAAGAAAATAACGCATTCCAATTCAAGGATACTTAACGCTTGATATGCGTCGTCAACATGTCACAGAAAAACAATATAAATATTATCCCTCGTAAACAATAACAATCGAAAATAAAGATAAAGTTGCTACATAAATAAAAAAATGTAAATAATTTCTAGAACTATATATTCATTGAAGAATAAAAAATAAACAACAGTGTGTAGGGTTATCAACCTGAAAGATACTGAGTTGGCAAGCTATTATTTAGGCTCTAAATTTTCATCACAACTTACTTAATGGTTGGTTGGTATACAAATATTTTCAATCTTGTGTGCTTGCTCAGAGAGCCGCTTATAAACCTTCGTCAAGTAAGACAGTCAAAAAACACACACACTCACACTCACATGCACACATATACGTGACAGATGCTGCCATCTATCACGCACTACCTCCACAATTTAGACATGTCCCTGAAGGGGAGGGAAATAGTCTCCAGGAACCTGTACCCGTGGGAAACTGCGCAATGACCGCCCTCAGGACTTTCAGACCCAACAGATTTAACGAGCACGTACTCCGCATATACTCGGTGCGTTTTCAGCGATCAGGGCTCGATTGCGGGACCTTCCGATCCGTAGATCGAGACACTGACCATAAGGCGCCTCACAGCCCCTTACTTAATGTTTGATGTTCACTTAAATTCATAAATTAAAAACTCTGAATAGCTTAATTACTGTGTCATTAAACTATATTCAATTATAATAGTATTTCCGAATTCCTTCGAATTCTATCGATAGTTGTTTAATTTTGCTTTTTACAAATGGAAATAATTTGAACTATTGAGAAATATTTATGTACAAATGTGGGGCTTGTACTTCACAAATAATAAAGGCCGGGATTTAGTCAGATATCCAAATAGAAGAAAAGTAATGCTTATTTCAGAAATGGGAGAGTTGCTTATATTATCTTTATAGGGTGCTGAAAAATGAGGAGGGGCATCGATTGCCATAAAGTAAAAGTTTACATAATCTAAGCAAGTCATCATGTATAAGTGTATTTTTAAAATAGTTATATTATTCAGAAATAATTATTTAAGCAACTAGTGCTGAAAATAATACTTTATTAAGCGGGTGGCTTTTATTTCACGAGAACGTAGGTAGAGTGAAAGAATGACAAAAACTTAATAAAGAATTATTTGGATCGTGCTTGCTTTCAATACTTTTTATAATAACGTGCAAAAAAGCATTTCTACCAATGAGTGATTTTCATGACATCATTTATAGTTTCCATGGCGATATTCGAAAATGCAAAGTAGTAAAATGTTAAATGCAAATCAAATGTTACTATATAAATATGCATGTTAAATAACAGTATTGTTTGGCGGGAAATTTTCGTTCTTACTTTTGTCTCATATAATTTCCTTTAATAATTTTTGTAGTACTTGTAGTTTCCATGGATG
The DNA here is from genome assembly GCA_023701765.1 of Hylyphantes graminicola. NCBI lineage: Eukaryota > Metazoa > Arthropoda > Arachnida > Araneae > Linyphiidae > Hylyphantes > Hylyphantes graminicola. Next base: position 39,068,099 of record CM043117.1, on the reverse strand, counting down.
TATTAGAAAATGCAAAAGTAATGAACCAATAGAAATAAGTGAGTTTCGTGACATCATTTAGTTTCCTTGGAGATATTCATGACATAACTTCTTTTTTCTACCAATCAGATACTCTTATTTACTTTACCGCAATAGTGCCGAAAGTACTACTTTCGGCACTGTCTGTGGCGTAAGCGCGTTAAGTGTCATTTTCGCAACGATTTATGAATGAATATGATATAAAAAAGTGAATTTTTTTTCACGTTGTTATAAAAATATTATTTCAAAGAAATCTGGAGGCACTAAAGAATCACAATTATGAAATCACCTAAAAATATGTAGTTTTTACACGTCGTGGATGGAAACATCTCCAACGGTTTGTTTTCATTTGTTGTCTCGAATTAATTTTGCTTTGGTATGTTGTGAACCAGAATAAGGACAAAATGTTTAGAGCAATAGCAGATTTAACTTTTATTTGTTAGAGCATTAGTTTACAAAACTGAGGCAGACAAATAACTCCAGCTGGCCACAATCTCAAAAATAACTATTGCAGAAAAAGATACTCTAAAGAGCATTGGTAAAACCCTGGCAGAAAAATATGCCTAAGTTACATAAAACACACAAAGTGAATAAAGGTTTAATAATACTCATAAATAATATTTATTGATTATTTAAATAAATATATGATGGGTAAAGTAACTTCGAAACAGCCGCCCCGGAGGCACACTCGTTAGGATTCTAGCCTTTGGAGCTGCTGGGGTCGGGTTCGGATCTCGGTCAGGCATGGATGTTTGTGACTGTCAATAAATATTGTTATTTGTCTATGTGTCATAATTTCGAAACCATATTTGTATAACACCAATAATAAATTCTCAAAAAAAAGTACAAGTGTGCATGATCACCTAACGAGCCGATAGGGCCAGCAGTGGACGCGGGCACTAGTAATGGGATGAGGTCAGTGTTGGGCAAATTTTAATTTCAAAAACAATTAATGATTAACAATTAATTACTTATTAATTGTTACTACTGCAATTAACAATTATTATCAATTGGAATTGCTGAAAACCGCAATTAATCAATTGTAATTGTGGAAAACTGCAAATAACAATGAATCAATTGTAATTGTGGAAAACTGCAATTAACAATGAATCAATTGTAATTGTGGAAAACTGCAATTAACAATTAATTAATTGTTAATTGCAGCAGTAAAAATTGATTAATGTTGAACTCCGACTTGCCGACCGACCCACCAATGCCGACTACCCGACCGACCGACCAACACCGACACCCGACGGACCGACCGTCAAATACCGACAACAAGACCGACTGACCAACTAACACCGACAACCCCACCGACCAACTAATACCAACAACCCGACTGACCGACCAACACAGACTATACAATACAACCAAACCAACCCAACTTTCCAATCAAACAAACTAACCAAACAAACCAACCAACTATATATATTTGGTTTGGTTTGAATTATCGTCGCACTAGAGCTACACGAGGGCTATTGGCGACGGGCGTCGTATTTTAGAACCGCAGTCAGATGACGAGCCACACCTGAATAGGCACCCAACGCAACCGTTAAGGGCGACATCGTACGCAGCGTTAGGACTTTGAAGGATATTTAACGTGCACTCCCTTACACGGGGTATTATTCGTCGGACATTTTTGGCTGCACGGGCCGTTTATACTATATATATTTAACTGATTTCGTTTTATAAAAAGGTAATTCTTATTTTTATATAATTGTTTCATAGAACAACTAAAAAGTTAATTGAAATTAATTTAATTGCAAGGTGTAATTAAAAGTTCAATTGCAAGAAGCAATTAAAAACCCAATTGCAATTGTTTTAATTGAAATTACTTTTATAATTGATTATTGATTAGCCCAACACTGGATGAGGTGAGACAGATGTTCAGACAGCAACCCCATGAGACACAAGGGGTAGGCATGGAAAGTCATAGGCGAGAACAGGTATCACTCTTGACTCGGGTACTGGTATTCAAAAAATAGTTTTTCTAAGAATTTTTTACTTATTAAATTTTTTTAAAAACCAACTTCAAGATTTGCTATTGGTTGTCCAAAACATTTGTTAAAGAAAGTTTGTATAGAAAGAAAAGTTTATTTTCATCTATATATGGGTCATTTTCAGAGAGAGACCGAAGCAACCAATGAAATCGCAGTACCCAGAAAACTGCTAACAAAAGCGGTTCTTTATAATACACATTCAATTTCCTTTGAAAGGAATTGGAAATCCGGATCAACGTCACTTTCAATTCGATACATAAAAAGATAATTTTAAAACAAATTTTCTATTCTAAACTTCTTTTCTATTATCTCTAATTTTTCAATTTTTGGAGATAATACCTTATTCAGACAACCGATAAATATAATTTACCTTATTTAAATTCGCCTTTTCAAGGCAAATTTTTTCGAGAAACTTTATTTATGGTCAATAATGTATGTTATTACATTCACGTAAATTCATTGAACTAAAAAAAATTTCATATTTAGCGTTAAATACTTAACATTTTTGTTGATATATCCATTAAAAAAACCTATTTGTTTTACAGTAATAAATAATTTTTTTTAGAGATTTCCAAATACGGTATTCAGCTTCCATGGAAATGTTATGTTTTCTTAAAACGCTACCGACTTAACTATTTAGAAGGTTTGAGGATGGTTTTTTGGGCTGTATTGACATGTTTTCCGAGTTTTCTTGTTTTATACAGAAAGTTCCGTTTCAAAAGACATAGTATGCATTTTAATATCTTAACTAATTTTTTTGTTCAACTTGTCAATTATTCAGGAAGCAAAATTTGTTACAAATATGTTATTTATATTTATATCTTTTGGCGACAATAAGGAGAAGGAAAATGAAAACGTTGTGGTGTTCCCATTGCATAATTAAATGATTCTTGTAACCATTTAATTGCTATTATCATTAAAACTTATAATTATCCTTCTTAACATAAAAAACGGGATGATAAAATAAGAAAAGTATTCATGAAGTTGTGATAAAAACTAAGGATCTAATACTGATTATGAAACACGGTTTAAACTTATTATTTTTCATATTTGCTTGATGTAGTTCGTTTAGTTAAAGGTTAATGTGACTAAAAAAATGAAATGTGTTAAAATTAGTTTCGTAAATATTAAAATCATAAGTTGCCACTTGTTTATAGTAGTAATTCTATCAAAAACGACTTGTTGATACTAGTAATTGATATTAATAATCCATGTTTAGTATAAAAAGCTGTAGGCTATTGTACAAAGAACAAAAAACTATATTGATTATGAGTATCATTAATTGAAGATACTAATATTTAAAAATTATATTTGATGTATGTACCAAAATTTTGCATCAATTTTAGCTAATCACATCGCATTGATACATGGATTACATATTTTAAAACATCAATAAAAGCAAATATATATGCTAACGAATTTTTAAAAATAATATATATTCATCAAAGCAGCATACTTATATCTGTATGACTTGTTTCAATTATTTAGTATTAAATTTATTTTGTAGTTTAACAAAAATGTCATCATTGAATTGATTCTTAGTTGTCAAAGTATAAATTCAAAGAACAAAGATTAAAAGTTTTTCGGCAAAGAACTGCACGTCATATGTATGACGAATTTCTTTTAAGCTCATTTCGGCCTTGGTGAAAACCCCATAAGTTTGGGTGGGCATCAGTTACATAACGCAAACAATAACCAAACACCACATTCTCCAAAAATTCATTTAAAATGCCGTTATGCGTAATACTTAATGAACAAGGTCAAATCCTGCCTTTTAAAAGTCGAGCCACCCACAGGAACAATGAGGTCCGAAAAGCAGGTGCTTGTCTTGGTCAGAATCAAGAGATCTCAAACAAAAACAAAGGGAATGAAATCATTTTTTCCCCTTAAGGTCATGGGGGAAATGGACATTTGGCGGTCACATATACCTCAGGTAGCCGTCCGGTGGTAAAACCGGAACGAGCAGCGAGAGTGAAACATACCAAAGTGGTGCAAAACTGTCACGAATCACCACGAAGGTAAAGTCTGGAAAAAAATTTGGGTCATGACTTTTTTTTTAATGTGGAGAACTGTCGCATGGAGGTCGTTACAACCACCCACTTGAAGACTGGGCAGCAGAATATGTGTCTTTAGGCGTAAACACGATTTTAATGGATTCGGTGCAGTTTTAATTGTGGAATAATAATAATAATAATCGGAGTGGCGGTTTCCCATGCCAGATATTGCACGAGAAATACGAAGAGAAAATCGTGTGGCTCACATCCTTACTCTGCCACCACGCCCTTACCAACTGTCTGACCTCGTACCTCGTTTCCATCAAGATCTTACTCGGTTAGACAGAGTTGCAACTAACAATTGTCTCGATTCGGATGAAAAAGATATGAAATGATAATTATACTGGGAGTATATGGAAATCATGCAAGTATCTGATTGTCATAACTCCGACTATCTGAACTTCAAGAGTACAATTTTTCTCCTTCAAATACATACGCTTAGCATGGTAAAGAATTGTCTTTTTATAAACTAAAAGAGATTTACGTTAAAATAATTTTTCGCAATTTCAACATACATGGAGTTATCAATTAAAATGTGCCTTTATCTGAATTTGATTACCTCAAACTAAAAATTATAAGAACTTTTTGATTTTATCCCAATTGATAAAGGATATTTGAAGTTCTACTGCAATTCTAAAACTAATATTTCTTGAATGTGACCAACTCATTTCGTTCAATTAACGAAGTAAGCTTAATAGGATTGACCGAGCTAGCTCTTCACCAAACTGTAAGCTACACGTTTCTCAAACCAAAAATTCGAACCGTGCGATATCTATATACTGACCGATAAAGAGTGTGTTTCGTCAATGATAAATACGAGTTTACCGTTTTGTATAATTGCGTGCCCGGACTTCGTAATTAATGTAAAAAAATTTCAAATCGTTTTTTTTCTTCCATCATCGCTCATAAAATTCGCCATTTCCATCGTGTGGCCTTTTATGTTATATAATTTGGCGTGTTCATTGAAAAATAGATTAAATTTTTGGTGTCAAATGAATATTTGGGCTATATCTTACATTCACAGTACGTCATTCACCGGAATTTGAAGTCAAGGTAAAAAATATTACTAGGAGTGGCGCCTAACACTGTAGAGATTAACGTTATCGAAGTGTTAAAAAAAACGAAAAAAAAAACGTGCAAGTGCAAACAAGTCTCACTGTAACCCTGACATAGCTGTAACTAAAAGCCAGATATTTATCTCCATTATTTAATTTAAAATAATTTTTAATGATAATTAATTTATGCAAATGTTAGGAACAAAAAAAAAACTTTCGGAGAGATTTATCATTAAGCCATATCGCTTGAAAAAAGGCGCCCAGACTGATCTACAGGCAGACTACGTTACTGACGCCTGAAACCATGTCGAATTGGAAGATAACACTCATCACCACTGAATTGAAGAGCTTAGTGGAAGAACGTGCTAAGTGACATTTTTGAAAAAAATTGGGGAAAGGTAAGGTAATCGTTTCTGCCTACCTATTTCTAGCCACCTTTAGGAGCTTAAACACAGCCAATAAGGCCTAGTAATTTTGAACCCTGGTCAAGTGGCGAGGTCGACATCTGAGCGGCCACCCAATGGAACTTCGAGCGACATTGTACACAAACGCCAACGAGACTTTGGATCACAGATTCAATGAGCCCACCTGTCCCAGTGTACTCGGGTCCATCCGTGATGAATTGAGGGTTTCTACTATTTCCATCACAGATTCGATTTATAGGATGATTTGCAGTAGGTGGGATTTAAAATCTCGCACTCCAGAGAAGGTTGAATGCTGATGGCCTAACCACTCGGAAACGGACGGGACAAAAAAAAATTGATATTTTTGAACAGATTATTCTAGCCTTTAAAGGATAACAAGTAACATATTTTCCTATCCTTTAAAAGATAACAAGTATTCCATTTTTCATAAACTCAAATGTCGTGTAGCTCTAGTGCGACGATAATTCAAACCAAACCAAACCAAACCATAAACTCAAATGTAGATCAAACTTAAAAGTAGATTCTAAAGTTTAGCAGGTAATTGGGACTATATCGCACACCTAGATCTAAAGGGAGCTAACTCAAAAATTTCAATTTTTGAGTTATGCACACCATCAAATTTCTTATTTCAATACCTACCGACTAATAAAACATGTTTTTAATAATAATAATTAATCGACGCTGGATGGCTACAAATGTCCCTTTTGTTGAACTACCAGGCCTCGCTCCCACTCCACCGAAACAGGACCATCTCTAGTTGCAATCAGTATCACAAGCGGATAGCACGTAGGCCATCGCAAACAAACTAGAGTTATTTTAAGTTGCACCCGTGTTGTCAAAATTTGAAGCAGTATTATTTTGACTTCTCGCCATTTTGATGGTTAGCGCTGACTAAATTAATACAACATTCTGAGTTGGACCAATATTGCTGGCAGGGAGAGTGAATTTTTTATTTTTATTTAGAATTGTTACCGTATTGTTGAAACATTTTTGAATTTGTAGTTGAGTCTGTTTAGTTGAGTCATTTTTGAAACTCTTATATTTCTTTAAAAAATAAATTAAATTTACTTTTTTGGCTATAGGCGATTGGAGTCTTTTCATCTGAATATAATTTTATTTTCATCCTAGCAATTACATAGTTTGTTCTTTTTTACTGATGAATTTTGGAGTTAGATCTCTTTAGATGGGCTACACCAAGTCTAATTTTACAACATCGCTAATGAGATCGAAAACTTTACATTTATGGCTTTTTAAATCTATTTGACGCACAGTATCTTATAATTTAGTGAAATACACATTTTCTATTTCAGACCAACACTGAAACGTGGACGGTTTTAATAAATATGGAATTAGAAAGAAAGGGAAGAAGGCAATATCACTCCCATTATAATTATTTAACATACAACTCTGGAAGATGACTTGAAGGTGACATCAATTAGTGATGAAGTCTCACCTATAGAACCTCATGTTGCTTTATCCATGATTGATAACTCTATTCCGAGCACGCTCAAACAACAAAAGACTGGTGCACCAAACTATTCTATTTCACCAATCCGAAGCGATGAAAGTGATATTGACGACTCCGATGAGGATCCTAATTTCCGATTGGTTCACAAAACTAAGACCCCATCCAAGGTCGTACCTCCTATTGCATCGTTGACTTCATCAAGCACTAGCAGTAGCAGCTCGAGTTCATCGAAATCTAAGAGTTCATCGAACACAGAAGATGATAGTGAGCAAGTAGACCCTCAAAATGCTACTGTTGCTAGAAATAAGTCCTAAAAGACCGAGGAGAGAGAAGAAAAGCGTATAAAGAGAATGCGTAAACCTGCTAAATAGATCTCGAAAGTCGCAAATGTGCTAAGGAATTCTGGTAAAGCCTACCAGTCTTTGTCGAAATCAAAGAAACAAGTCCCACTGAGAAAAGTTGGACCTCCCTGTTGTGCAAAATGACGGCTAAAATGCAAAGATAAGATTGATGAAATGTCTAGGCAACGGCTCTTTGATGTATTTTGGGGACTCGGCAAGCTTGAAAGACAGAGAATTTGTAGTACGACACTCGCAACAAATAAAGCCTAAATATCGATACTCAAGCACACAAGATTTTAGAGCGCTTAACGCCGCTTTTTTAATTTTTGGTTAATGGATCCAAAATTAAAGTATGCCAGCCATTTTTCAAATCCACTCTTAACTTTAGCTATAAAGCGATAAAAACAGCACTTTCCAATAAAATGGAATCAGGAGTTAATGAAGCCGATTTTAGAGGAAAACTCGACCATCATCCAACTATTGACCCACAAATTAAACAGAGTGTTTTAGTTTTATAAATTCTACTCCAAGGACTAAATCTCACTACTTGAGAGCTCTAACAACCAGAGAATTTATTTCAAGTGACAAATCATTGGCCGATATCTACAGAGATTATAAACGACTTCGTGAAGGGGATGGGTTACTTGTAGCCACGTCTGCCACATTCAACAAGATATTCAACACCGAATTCAACATTTCTTTCTTTTTTCGTACGAAGGTACAAGAACTCAGACAAAGAAGGAAAGCGAACGTTAAGCCAACAATATGAACAGCATCTGCAAGAAAAAAAACGTTGGCAAGAATTTGAAAGGAAAATGACAAGAATAGGACAGATGGTCCCGCAGCAGTTTATGACTTACAAGCCGTATTTCAGATTATGAAGAGACAAATATCTCTATTATTTTATACTTCCAGGATCAACTGCCTCAATTGGACTGTCAGTGATTTAAGGGCAAAAGATGTCGTGTGCTACTTTTGGGACGAAACCAAAGGAAATCTGATACCAAGAATTAACATTATTAATAATTATATTGATTGATTTTAGTCCTTCTAGTGTTTTCTTGCTATTTATTTTCCAATATATTCCTACTGCTGGTCCACAGACCACTCTATGAATTGCACTAATTATAAATAATACAAAATACTATTACCTTTTAAATTTATGTTGCCTCTTCAAAAGAGAGCCAACTCAAAACTAAATTCACCAACAAGGGCTCAACTCAAAATAATGAAACAAATATACCAAAAATTTTAAGCAGTAGGGAAATAAATACGAAAATCTAATTTTCAGCCCCAAAACATGATGAAAACACATGATTCCTACAATATCTTTCTTCTAGTTGCATATTCTAAGCATGCCATTTATAAAGAAAACTCCTGCAGTTCACAGGGGCACAGTATCAGTTTTTTGCCTTTTCTGAAAAATGTGCTTTTTTGAGTTAATACCTGTTTAGATCTGGGTGTGCAATATGATAATTGTTGTACATAAATTATAATTTGAATGAGTTACGAACAGTTTTTTTAAACAGTTATCTGTAGCATTTTGAAAAATCAATATGATTATTTGGAAAACTAGGACACCAAAAAAAATCCCATCACAACAGTAACTTGAGGCTTAACTGATCATTTTATCGTCAATTTTATTGATTAGTAAACTTTTGAACTAATTTTTGCGACCACCGCCTTTAGAATACACTGTTTCGTTTATGTGACAAGATGACATGTCTTAAGATAAATCAGCTCATTAAGTTTTTTAGGTACGTTATCGTCTGGATTTTCGTAACCTGTTAACCCACGTTAAGGCGTTTCAGCAGAACCCCCTTTTAAAATAAAAATAGTAGATAGTATACAATTTTTATTTTATAATATTTTACTTAAAAGATGAAAATGAAGCTTGGTTTTGTAAGTTTTAGTAAATTAAATGAAAAAGCAGAAAATTGATCGTAAATGGTTTTAATAAAACCATGAATCGTAAATGATTTTAATGTCCAAATGTAAAATATTTATTATAATCTAAATATTTTACAAGTTTATTTTTTAGTTTGAATAAATATTTGACGTGCATTTTGAAGGAAGGATTGTTAATGATTTTTTTTGCAAAGTTAATTACCTTTTAGTGTAGTTATAATAGCATTTATTCGTATTAAATAATAAGTAATCAAATTTAATTATGCTTGACAATATTTTTTGTTGAAAAATACACAAATACATTTTTACCATTTAAAGAATATTGAAGAGATTCTAACTAATCACTAAATACAATACAATTCAAAAGTTACAAATGTCTATAAAAAACGTTCTGCAAAATTTTCTTAAGTTATACTGTTCCTAAGTTATGAACTGTTTTCTCAGTAAATCTTAACTTAGGAGGAACTAAGGAGCTTAAGGAGGAACTTAGCTTGGGAGGAACTTAACTAAAGAGCTTAGTGGAAGAACGTGCTAAGTGACAAAAAGATGAAAACTATTAAATGAGCTTTAAAGTTCTTCAATTACATAATACATATACGTTAAAAACGAAACTTAAACAATATTTTTAACTTAAAGTATAAGAAAATGGGGGAGTCTTTTTATCTTTAATGGAGGTAATAACCTGTTCATTGACACAAATATCCAAATTAGTTCAAAACTATCATTTAGCAAGTTCTTCTACTAAGCTCTTCAGTTTATTTAAAATCACTCCAGGCAAGTTACAGTTCTTGGAAACCAAAGCTGTTATTTTAAATTCGACAACGATGAAGAGTAAACGCCCTGTCTGTTTGGGATTTTCCTATGAAAAACAAAATAGCATCTGGTCTGATTTTTTTTTATTTTTTTATTCTGGAAGTCCATATTTCTAGTTTCTCATTCAAGAATTTTTTTTATAATTTATTGTTACGAAAAATCCCATGCATTGACATGAAAATGGGCGTGATCTAACCTTCACTATCAAATACTAGAAAATAGCCACTTCTCGTTGACAGGTGTCTACTTCCTATACCTATCATTAAACAAGCCGGAACTGGATATAAAAGACAATCAGTGGCAACCTCATATGCATATCAGTTGATTTTAATTGGGTTCACAATTAAAAAATATAGCCTAAAAATCACCTGATTAAGTTTTGTAACAATTTGTGAAAGGGCATTAATATCTTATTAGAGATCAATAAACAGTTAAGACCTGTTTTCTCAATAAAAAAAATAGTTATATTGATTGTATGGTATCAAACTATGACACTCAGTTGCTTGTGGTTGATATTTTTTTTAATAAAACATTTGATATTTTGAATATTTTAATATTTTTGAATATTTTAAAATTGACTATTCATGACAAGGTAAACAAGGTTTTGGTTCTGTTAATAAAGGCCAAATAGTTTATATCTATTCTTTTGTTGAATTTTTTATATCATAAATACCATAAACAAACCCGGCAGTTAACTCATACTGGAACGGTTACGCGTACAGTAACGTCACACATTGTATTCTTTCGCACAATCACACCACGATTCGCATCACCAAATTGTTCGTCAATTTTTACAATAGTGAAATATGGCGTACTCCAAGTTTTGCATCTACATTCTGATGATATTCAATTTTAATCTTATTTGAAAATCTTTTTTATATGTCGGATATATTTTTAAGTGAAAAAAAAATATTGTTAGATTGTAAAATATAGCTTTTGTACGCATTTATTTCGATGTCATTGTAGCACAAAATAACAAAGGACCTCGTAAATATGATTAATCTATATACATATAAGGCGACTTCTGTTTGTCTGTCTGTTTGTATAGGATGCAAAAACTTAATAACCACGCAACAGATCGTCACGAAATTTGGCACAAAAATTCATCTCATCTCCAGCACAAACATAGGCTAAGAATTTTTCGAATCGAACCATTCCTTCTATCGTTTTCGAACGTTTTATGGGAAAAAAATACACCACTTTCGCTCAAATCCGATCATTTTTTCTCTTTCGTGATGCCATCAGGCAGAAATATTTAAATAAAACTTTTTAGAAAACAATTGAAATCGAAAATGTTTAATTTATTTAATATTTGTTCATTGCCTTCAGAAACAAAATTGATAATTTGAAAAAATAGTTGGATATGTTTCAAGTTACGTAATCCTACCAGTCTCCATTCTATTATTTTATTGTGTAAATATGATTTTAATTATGAATTTTTTAAAAGCATAGTTAAGCTTTTACTGAACTATGTTGGTTTTTTAGAGACCGTTGCACTACAGATGCATATTAGGATTTCATGTCTTCCTTTTTTCGCCAATTACTTTGCTAAACTCGCCAATTACAAAGAACGTGCAAAAGAGCATTTTTTTTAAGTAGCTGGTTGGTTGTGCGATTGTCTAGAGCTGAATGGGTGTAATGTTAGCTATATATTTTACTCGCCAAATTTTTCAAGCACGCCAAATGAGCTAAAATGTTTTTATTCGGGAAATTACTACGACATTATCTGTTAATTTTATAGCATTTTTTAAATTTTGAATTTTTTATGTAATATAAGTAGCGGGATTTTGTACTTTAATAATGAACGGTATCAGCAACATAAGCTTATTAAAAAGCAAATAAACTTATAAAAAATGCAAATCGTTTGCTGTTTGCTGGAGTTGCTTATTTTCAATTCCTACTGATTATTTTTTTACTTAAATATGTATTCTCTTTAATTTGAGCTTCTTATCAAAGGTATTTTTGAAATTAATATTAATTATTACTATATCCAAGATGGGTAATTAAATGGAAAAAATTACTGGGTAATCTTCATATCTTATGTAACTCAAATGAAAGAAAAAATAGTAAAATTGACTATAAAATTACTTTTTCACCTCTACCCGTGCAACGTCGGGTATCACAGCTAGTATGTCATAAAGCAACATAGTATATGTGGCGTCGCAATGAAAGACTCTGTGTTCAATTGTATTAGATACAAGTTACAGATCTTGCATTAATTATTGGTGTATAACTGTATACTACTCTGATGAGTAAAATAAATATTTTTAAAGTTATTATCTTGAGTATCACAAAACAATGCATTTTGAAATTGCACTTATATAAAAAAACACACTATGCTTAATTTAAGCAATCATACGTGTTTAATTTCAATCTAGTTTTTAAAATATTGACTAAAGCGCGTCAAGGTACTTTTATGATATTCCACCAATACTCGGCTTGTGTAATTGCCCGTTTCTCAATTGCTTGTTTTTGAAATTGTACACATGGCAACTCAATTTACCAACCAATCAACCAATTAACCCAATCAGCCGACCTGGCAGCACAACTGTTAGGGAGCTAGTCTTTGTAGCTTCTTTGTTTTGTTTAGAATCCCGGTAGGGCATGGATGTTTGTGTGTGCCCGAGTATATGCGGAGTACGTGCTTGTTTAAACTGTTGGGTACGAAAGTCCTGTGGGCGGTCACTGCGCAGTTTCTCACGGGTACAGGTCCCTGGAGACTATTTCCTTCGCCTTCAGGGACATATCTGAATTGTGGAGGTGGCGCGTGATAGATGGCAGTATGTGTGTGAGTTTGTGTTGTGTCTGTCTTACTTGACGAAGTTTTATAGGCGGGTCTCCGACCAAGCACACAAGCCTAAAATATATGTTTACCAACCAACTCAATCAGTTCAGAAATTTTTTCTGTATTCAACCTCGTTTATAACGTCATAAAAATGCATGCATAATTTTTATAGAGATTCGAGGGGTGCGGAGAATTTGCAGGAAAAAAAACGAAAAAGTTTATCTTGCGAATGTTATTTTTTTTTAAGAGCTGTTGCCAGAAATCGTATTTTTTCTCAAGGGAAAGCACCTTACGGACCATTGCTTTTGGTAAGGTGATTTGCCAGTGCAAATTAAAAAATTAACTTTATTTTTTTGCTTAATTTCTTTCAAAAAATAATTTGTATTCATTACGTTATTTAACCTTAAGGGGAAAATCTATACATATATCACTCAAGCTTAATTTTAAAAATTGCTTGATTTGTGAGAATAAATCAAATGAAATTGGGATAACATCTTTTCCGCAACGTTTTTATCATGTAAATAAGTTATTTCAGCGCAATCAGACCTTGGGTGTAATAAAGCGTAAAAATTTCATTCCAATTAAATTGTTTCATTTATTTTAATTGCTTAAAAACATAAAAAAAATTTAATGAAAAAAAAATCTTGATTTAAGAGTCTTAAAAAACGTATTAAAACGCAAATGAAAAGTTAAGATACCCTAAAAAAACATACAGTAATTTCTTAAATTGAACGTCCTTCTTCATTGCATAAAAACGATGAATGAATGAAAACATCAACAACAAAAAACGGTAAAGTGTAATTGTAAAAACTATAATCCGTGCCTACCTAACTTGGGTAAAAACAAAGGGAAAAAAAAGGCAAATGAAATGCGCGTTTGGTCCGTCAGTTGAAAACTCTTGTAAGGTAATATTTACATTCAAAATGATCTTAATACAATTTAACCAAAATGCACTTTTCATTCTGATAAAATTGTCAAATTTCTCAAATAATATTCAAATCTGTTAGACCTTAAACGAAATTAATGTTTTAAACATGTTTTGTGGATGGATTCACAAATTATTGATGGAACTCTTTACATGCGCTGAAGGATCTTTTCCATAGCATATTTCTGTTTACCCAACTTAGGTTGGCAAGGAGTGTAAAGGATATTAGAAAAAAAACTAAAAATAACGAAAAACAAAGAGAGCCCAGAAAATTACATAATTTTTGTACAGACAATACAAAAAATAAGTAGTGCTAGTTATGTAATTTACTAATTTATCTTTATTAATTATTGAGGACGCAGTACGCCTACCAGAAATCGAGGTCTAAGGAAAGTTATTTAAAAAAAAATTATTATAAGCTAATTAAAATAAAAAAAGTTGGTTGTTGGATTGATGGTTTAAATACAGGTAATTTAGGATTTAAAATTAGTAAAATTTGGTTTCATTAACAACATTGATTTAAATATCATTTTATTTTTATTGTTTTCATTTATTCTTGTTTGGGGCACAATTATGTTTTTTTTTTTGTTACCTTTATGTTTCTTTTTGCTGGTTATCAATTTTTCTTCTGTAACATTTGTTTTATTTTTTGTACCTTTTTTTTATAATACTGTTACATCTCACTTTTTTCTTTAATTTCATATTATTGAAAATTTTGACTCATACATTCACAAACTTGAATTTATAGAGTTGAGAAAACTATGACTTCGGAATTACTCGGTGGAAATGCTAAGTTTTGCAGACAAATTTCCTTAAAATATTTTTTCAGTAAAAAAACTAATTGGCATTATCTCATAATATAACTTGTATCAAAATGACGCCTCAGCTACTTTTTATGAATAGGTAGCTACTTTTTATAGAGCGGATATAATGTACTGAGGTGTGACTAAATACATATTTTTTTATTACTACTTAATATAGGACTTGTCTTAACTAGTGTAAACTGCACATGGTAAAGAATAAAAATAAAATTTTCGGTGTACCAATGTGAAATACATAATTCATTAATTTTATAAATTGAAAAATTCGCTTCCAATTATCTCATCAATTCAGATCTATCAACGAACATTATAGAATATCAATTATACGAAACGATCCATTATGTTAATACATATTTTGGTAAAGCTGTATAATTCTTTATGCGTTTTAAAATAACATTTATATTGGACGGCTATGTATATAAAAAAAACTGTTTGTTTCATTACCAGCTTCTTTTCCCCACAAATAACTTTAAAGTTAGTAACATAAAATAACTTATTTATGATGGTGCCGGCACTTTAGTACATTTTATTACTTACAATTACCTAAAATTAAATATAAAGTAATGTAAAGTATTACGATGCGATGGGGCGAAAAAATCCGATAAGGAGATTTTGTCTTTTTTACAATTTTTGTTGTTGTTATCGTGTCCATGATAGATGGAATTATATAGGGTCAAAAGTATTGATGATAAGAGTCGTTAGGTCTTGGGCCTGCAGACTATAGAGAATATCCTGTGGTGGTGCGCCAAGGTTAAAAAAAGAGGCAGCAATTGCTTGACAGTCAAACAGGTGGTCTGGCGCAAGCCGGAAATCAGGGCAATTTCTGCAGAATGCGTAGGATCTTGTGTTATCTGGAGACATTTTCGTGCCTTTAAAATGACCTGTACGAAGTCGTGCAAGAACTGATGATACTCTACAAGTTTTGAATTGTGCGTATTAAGGAAAAGAGGTTGTTGAACATTGGTTCTTCTGTCAAGCTGTGTGTGTGTCTGAAACCCCACTACAGTCCAAACTAAAAGTGCGGACAAAAATTTGTTACACGAGTAACTGAAGGATCGGATGTCATGTTAAGGTTTTCTATAAAATTGCACATGCGCAAGGGATAGCAGAAATAGAATTTTAGAGGGTTGTACACTCTTAAAACAAACGAGCGATTTTTACTCAGTCTGAGTTAATTTTCACTCCTCCGGTGTCGAAAATGCATTTTCCCTATAGGAGTGGATCCTTTGTGTGTTAAACCTCCGACAGGTTCACTCCAAACGAGTGATTTTTTTTTTTTAACTCAGTCTGAGTTGATATTCACTCCTTTCCAGTGTCGAAAATGGACTTCTCCTACTGGAGTGGATTTCACTCTTGTTTTAAGAGTGTATTGCTGAAAAAAATCAACATATGTTAAATTCGGTACACGAGTTCCCAAAACCTGTCGGTTTCTTAATAAGGATAAGAAAATTGTCCATGCACAAGGGGTAGCTACCATAGAACTTTTCAGGTTTTAAAGTAATTGAGTTCACCTTGCCATATAAGATATATAATACTACTACTGAGAGCCTACTACTACATACATATCCGGCTTGTGTGCTTGATCAGAGACCCGCTTATTAAGCCTTCGTCAAGTAAGACAGGCACAGAAAGAATATTAACAGTCACAAAGAAAGGAATAACGCATAGAAAAATAACGACATTTATTGACAAACACAAACATCCATGCCTGACTGGGATTCGAACCCGAACCCAGCAGCTCCAAAGGCTAGAACACTAACCATTCAGCCGCCGGGTCGGCAGGTATACAATTACCTCTGAATGTGTGTATTGATTTATTGAGAGGTAATTGAAAAGCTGTGTAATGTTACACAACCCTTTTTTTCCTTAAAGTGATTGTTACATCTTTGTGAAACTATTAACGGGATTTATCATCTTATCTCGGTTTTCCGCCGCCTCGCAGAAAACCGGACACACAGCAGGCTATATTTTCTTATACACTTTGCAGTAGGCGTGTCAATTCGTAAGCAGGAGTGGGTTTAATAGTTAGAAAGGGGTAAACTAGAGTGGGGCTCGGATTCCTTTACACTCTCAGAAATAACACTTTTATTTTTGACGATTCATGAATCCTCAAGCCTCACTTCGTTATGACAAAATGACAGTGATTGCGCCCTTTAGGAGGGAAGGGCGTAGGCTTTATAGCCCATTACCCAGCTCGCCAGGAGAGACAGTCACAAGAGACACACAAAGAAGGGCGGCACAAACACATAGACAAATAACAACATTTATTGACAAACACAAACATCCATGCCTTTACCGGGATTCGAACCCGAATCCAGCAGCTCCAAAGGCTAGTACACTAACCATTGCGCCGATGCCGGTACACAGCGAGCATACAATTACCTTTGAATGTGTGTATTGATTTATTGAGAGGTAATTGAAAAGTTGTGTAATGTTACACAACTCTATTTTTTCTTAAAGTGATTGTTACATTTTTGTGAAACTATGAACGGGATTTACCATCTTATATCGGTCTCAAAAAGGGTTGTCTATGAGCCGCGTGCAAACTGCAACGCCTCCATTGTGGGATACACAATGCAAGGAATCCTACCTCTCACGACGAAATTTCATAATCCCTTGCAAGACACGAGCACAAAGCGCCCCAGCCAGCGGCGAATTTCTCTAATCAAGCCCCCGAGAAAAGGTTAAAGAAAAAGAGCAAAAAGTATTGAATTCAATAAATTAAAAATAACACCAAAACTCATCAGACTATTCAATTAAAATAAAAGTATTTTTTAATTCATTTTAATTGGCTGCGGCGTTAAAAATTATTTGTTTTCAAAATCATTGTATCAAAATCATTTAAAAAAAATTTGCATCAAAAATTTTCCAAGAAATACTTTTTGTTAAAAGTTTTTCAATTATGCTTTAGAATTAGAACGAAGATATAAATGAAAAAAAAGGTACATCAATTAGAAGTAGGAATCAACCATGAAATTTAATTCCAGGAATTAAATTTTCAGGATCATCGCTAAAAAATAAAAGAAAAAAAAATATTATTTGCTTGCATTATCGAATATTAGGATGATATTGATGTGGGTTACCATTTCTCTAAAATGTGAGCTTCTATTCTAAAATTTGTGTAGTTAAAACTATTGTAAATTGATAATAATTAGCCATAAATAGCCATACAACATATATTTTGATATATATGTATAATGTAGTACGTGTTGCATAGGAAATCTTACAATTTTCTTTTAATTTAGTTGTTTGCATAATAAAAAGTTTTTTTTTTTTTTTTTGCACTGTACCAGCCTTTGAAATGCACAAACAAATCTAATTTAAAATCATAAACTCAAAGTATTTAGAACCTTTAAATTGTCTCCAGTTAATTTTTTTTGTTAACATATTGATAAAAAATAACAAAAACAAGACATAGTTTGTGTAATACGTATTTTCAAAATGTTCACTTCACGCAACTAACTATCCAAATTAAAATAAGTAACAAAAATTAAAGAATTTTAAGCCTACTTTTACCAAGCATATACGGTTTTTTGTAGCTCAAGATATTTAAAATACATTTAAAATATTATGATTAATTGAATAGGCTAATAACCCTATATTCAAGTTCAAAACACAAATACGGACACTACCCTATCTATAATCCAGTTTAAAAACAAACAATAGACCTTTTTATCAGATGACTATCGGAGTGTATCATGGGTTTTCCCATTCACTTACGTTCTGCTCTGTAGATCGGAAGAATTTCTTGAGCAACTCTTTCGATATTAAGAAATATTTGTGGCTGTATATATGTTACTTAGATGTTACAGTGTTGAACTGACAACTATCTGGGTCAATCATTTTCAAACAGATTTGAACCTGAACTGTCAACTTATCAATTCATTGAAATGGTATTTAGTCGTCAGTATATTGCCAGCTTCGGACTGTTTCAACAACATTAACAGAATTAGTGTCAATATTATTAGTGACAGCTTTGTTATTGATGATGTTATTTAAATTACTGTTTCAGAATCTGGTGATGTTTCAAAGAGGGTAAAATAAAAATTATAAATAAATTTGTGGCTGTATATATATGTTACTTAGATGTTACAGTGTTGAACTGACAACTATCTGATTCGATCATTTTTAAACAGATTTGAACCTGAACAGTCAACTAATCAATCTATTGAAATGGTATTTAGTCGTCAATATATTACCAGCTTCGGACTGTTTCAACAGCATTAACAGAATTAGTGTCCATATTATTAGTGACAGCTTTGTTATTGATGGTTATTTAAGTTACTGTTTCAGAATTCTATGTTGTTTTTAAGGGGTAAAATAGAAAACCATTAAATATATTTGTGGCTGGATGTATGTTATTTCAACGTTACAGTGTTGAGCTGGCAACTGTGTGTGGGTCAATAATTTTTAAACATATTTGAACCCGAACTGTCAAACATTAACAGCATTAGTGCCATTATTAGGGACAGCTTTTTATTGATGATGTTATTTACGTTACAGTTTTAGAATTGATGTTTTGAATAGGGTAAAATTTAAAAAAAAAAAAACATAAATAAATTTGTGGCTGGATATATCGCACACCTAGATCTAAAGGGAGCTAACTCAAAAATTTCAATTTTTGAGTTATGCACACCATCAAATTTCTTATTTCAATACCTACCGACTAATAAAACATGTTTTTAATAATAATAATTAATCGACGCTGGATGGCTACAAATGTCCCTTTTGTTGAACTACCAGGCCTCGCTCCCACTCCACCGAAACAGGACCATCTCTAGTTGCAATCAGTATCACAAGCGGATAGCACGTAGGCCATCGCAAACAAACTAGAGTTATTTTAAGTTGCACCCGTGTTGTCAAAATTTGAAGCAGTATTATTTTGACTTCTCGCCATTTTGATGGTTAGCGCTGACTAAATTAATACAACATTCTGAGTTGGACCAATATTGCTGGCAGGGAGAGTGAATTTTTTATTTTTATTTAGAATTGTTACCGTATTGTTGAAACATTTTTGAATTTGTAGTTGAGTCTGTTTAGTTGAGTCATTTTTGAAACTCTTATATTTCTTTAAAAAATAAATTAAATTTACTTTTTTGGCTATAGGCGATTGGAGTCTTTTCATCTGAATATAATTTTATTTTCATCCTAGCAATTACATAGTTTGTTCTTTTTTACTGATGAATTTTGGAGTTAGATCTCTTTAGATGGGCTACACCAAGTCTAATTTTACAACATCGCTAATGAGATCGAAAACTTTACATTTATGGCTTTTTAAATCTATTTGACGCACAGTATCTTATAATTTAGTGAAATACACATTTTCTATTTCAGACCAACACTGAAACGTGGACGGTTTTAATAAATATGGAATTAGAAAGAAAGGGAAGAAGGCAATATCACTCCCATTATATTTATTTAACATACAACTCTGGAAGATGACTTGAAGGTGACATCAATTAGTGATGAAGTCTCACCTATAGAACCTCATGTTGCTTTATCCATGATTGATAACTCTATTCCGAGCACGCTCAAACAACAAAAGACTGGTGCACCAAACTATTCTATTTCACCAATCCGAAGCGATGAAAGTGATATTGACGACTCCGATGAGGATCCTAATTTCCGATTGGTTCACAAAACTAAGACCCCATCCAAGGTCGTACCTCCTATTGCATCGTTGACTTCATCAAGCACTAGCAGTAGCAGCTCGAGTTCATCGAAATCTAAGAGTTCATCGAACACAGAAGATGATAGTGAGCAAGTAGACCCTCAAAATGCTACTGTTGCTAGAAATAAGTCCTAAAAGACCGAGGAGAGAGAAGAAAAGCGTATAAAGAGAATGCGTAAACCTGCTAAATAGATCTCGAAAGTCGCAAATGTGCTAAGGAATTCTGGTAAAGCCTACCAGTCTTTGTCGAAATCAAAGAAACAAGTCCCACTGAGAAAAGTTGGACCTCCCTGTTGTGCAAAATGACGGCTAAAATGCAAAGATAAGATTGATGAAATGTCTAGGCAACGGCTCTTTGATGTATTTTGGGGACTCGGCAAGCTTGAAAGACAGAGAATTTGTAGTACGACACTCGCAACAAATAAAGCCTAAATATCGATACTCAAGCACACAAGATTTTAGAGCGCTTAACGCCGCTTTTTTAATTTTTGGTTAATGGATCCAAAATTAAAGTATGCCAGCCATTTTTCAAATCCACTCTTAACTTTAGCTATAAAGCGATAAAAACAGCACTTTCCAATAAAATGGAATCAGGAGTTAATGAAGCCGATTTTAGAGGAAAACTCGACCATCATCCAACTATTGACCCACAAATTAAACAGAGTGTTTTAGTTTTATAAATTCTACTCCAAGGACTGAATCTCACTACTTGAGAGCTCTAACAACCAGAGAATTTATTTCAAGTGACAAATCATTGGCCGATATCTACAGAGATTATAAACGACTTCGTGAAGGGGATGGGTTACTTGTAGCCACGTCTGCCACATTCAACAAGATATTCAACACCGAATTCAACATTTCTTTCTTTTTTCGTACGAAGGTACAAGAACTCAGACAAAGAAGGAAAGCGAACGTTAAGCCAACAATATGAACAGCATCTGCAAGAAAAAAAACGTTGGCAAGAATTTGAAAGGAAAATGACAAGAATAGGACAGATGGTCCCGCAGCAGTTTATGACTTACAAGCCGTATTTCAGATTATGAAGAGACAAATATCTCTATTATTTTATACTTCCAGGATCAACTGCCTCAATTGGACTGTCAGTGATTTAAGGGCAAAAGATGTCGTGTGCTACTTTTGGGACGAAACCAAAGGAAATCTGATACCAAGAATTAACATTATTAATAATTATATTGATTGATTTTAGTCCTTCTAGTGTTTTCTTGCTATTTATTTTCCAATATATTCCTACTGCTGGTCCACAGACCACTCTATGAATTGCACTAATTATAAATAATACAAAATACTATTACCTTTTAAATTTATGTTGCCTCTTCAAAAGAGAGCCAACTCAAAACTAAATTCACCAACAAGGGCTCAACTCAAAATAATGAAACAAATATACCAAAAATTTTAAGCAGTAGGGAAATAAATACGAAAATCTAATTTTCAGCCCCAAAACATGATGAAAACACATGATTCCTACAATATCTTTCTTCTAGTTGCATATTCTAAGCATGCCATTTATAAAGAAAACTCCTGCAGTTCACAGGGGCACAGTATCAGTTTTTTGCCTTTTCTGAAAAATGTGCTTTTTTGAGTTAATACCTGTTTAGATCTGGGTGTGCGATATGTTACTTAGACGTTACAGTGTTGAACTGACAACTATCTGATTCGATCATTTTTAAACAGATTTGAACCTGAACTGTCAACTTACCAATCCATTGAAATAATATTTAGTCGTAAGTATATATTGCCAACTTCGGACTGTTTCACCAACATTAAGAGCATTCGTGTCAACACTAGTGACAGCTTTTTATTGATGATGTTATTTAAATTACAGTTTCAGAATCTGGTGATGTTTTAAAGAGGGTAAAATAAAAAAAACCCATAAACAATTTTGTGGCTGGATATATGTTACTTGTTACAGTGTTGAACTGGCAACTGTCTGAGTCAATCATTTTTAAACATATTTGAATCCGAACTGTCAAACATTAACAGCATTAGTGCCATTATTAGGGACAGCTTTTTATTGATGATGTTATTTACGTTACAGTTTTAGAATTGATGTTTTGAATAGGGTAAAATTTAAAAAAAAATTGTGGCTGGATATATGTTACTTAGACGTTACAGTGTTGAACTCGAACTGATAATATTCGATCATTCTTAAACAGATTTGAGCCTGAACTGTCAACTTACCAATCCATTGAAATAATATTTAGTCGTAAGTATATATTGCCAACTTCGGACTGTTTCACCAACATTAAGAGCATTCGTGTCAACACTAGTGACAGCTTTTTATTGATAAAAAAAATTATAAACAAATTTGTGGCTGGATATTTGTTACTTGTTACAGTGTTGAACTGGCAACTGTCTGGGTCAATCATTTTTAAACATATTTGAACCCGAACTGTCAAACATTAACAGCATTAGTGTCATTATTAGGGACAGCTTTTTATTGATGTTGTTACTTACGTTACCGTTTTAGAATGTGGGGATGTTTTGAATAGGGTAAAGTAAAAAAAAAAACATAATAAATTTGTGGCTGGATATATGTTACTTAGAAGTTACAGTATTGAACTGACAAATATCTAGGACAATTATTTTTAAACAGATATGAACTTCAAGCTTCAATTTATCAATCATGAAATGGTATTTAGACGTCAGTATGTTACCAGCTACGGGCTGTTTCAACAACACTAACAGCATTAGGGTCAACATTAGCGACAGCTTTGCATTGGTGTTGTTATTTACAATACTTTTTCAGAATCCGATGGTGCTTTTATGAGGGTAAAATAAAAACCATAAATAAATTTTTGGCTGGATATATGTTGCTTAGACGTTACAGTGTTGAACTGACAAATATCCAGGACAATCATTTTAACACAGATATGAACTTCAACTTTCAATTTATCAATCGTTTGAAATGTTATTCAGGTGTCAGTATGTTACCAGCTTCGGGCTGTCTTTAACAACAGTAACAGCATTAGTGTCAACATTAGCGACAGATTTGCATTGGTGTTGTAATTTACAATATATTTTTAGATTAATCCGCAAATATCAGTATTAATCTAAATAAAAATTTGGTTTTTAGGTAAAATATTCATGTGTTGTTGTCTCGAGTTTTGGAACACAAATTTATAAATTATTTAGGATCACAATGCAAAAATCTTCTTTCAGTTTTAAATTAATTGATATTTTAAAGTTACTTCATTTTGCATTGCATAATAACACTCTCGAAGGTAACCATGAAATTTATTTCAAACATAAGATAGCTTTGAATTCTCCTATTTTTATTTTATAGAAAGTACTTCGTTACATAAAAGGAAAGTAAATGACCGATTAGAATAGGGTCATTTTGAAAGATTGATAGCTAAAAACCAATTTAACATGAATAGATATTTAAATCTTAAATCGTTTAGTAACTGCAGGGTATACAAAAATAACTGATCCGTTTTAAAATTGAATGACTAGACAGATTTAATTGATATCAACACATCAACCACGATTGAAAGTAATATTGGAGATGAGGAGATGTCATTTCTGCTTAAGTTTATCTACATTGCTCCAAACAATTAGGGGAGCGCATGGTTTAAACCATTTCAAACACAATGATTTCATTTGGAGTCATCAGCTTGCGATTTTTTTCTTACTAAGCTAAGATCGTAGCTATTTATCATTATATGGAAGAATCATGTCTTCTGAAGAATTAATTAATGTTTGTTTTAATTAAATGAATATATGAAAAACATGGTAAAATAAAATTCAATGTAAAACAATTTTAAGAAATAAATTAACCTTAATTCTTCTCGCTTACATTTTTAGATGTTTAAAAATTGATTTTAACTTTTTTAACAAATAAAGTTTTGAAAAAATTATTGTTAAAGTTTATTCAAAAATTATTATTCCAATTTTTTCTAAATTCAATTTTAAGTAAAACGTTAAGATTTTTGTACCTGTTTTTTACCATTTCATCCTGGATGCCTAATGAAACTATTTAACAAATTTTATATCTTAAGAATAAAAAATAAAAAGTTAGAACTGAAAATGTTAATAAAAGAACGCAAAGTGCTCCCCTAATTGTTTTGGGCAGTGTAAATAAATATAATATAAGATATTTGAAGGCCATTTTTCTAAACTAATTAAGTTACTCGTAAAAACGAATTTATAAAACTTAAAGTTAACATTTTCATTAAAAAATGAAGGGGATAATATTAAGCACAAAGGGATCGCTTGCGAGTTAAATTGGTTTTTTTGTGTATAATAAAGAGAGGATTTTATACAAAACAAATACACAGATAGTTTACACTTTTTTATGAAGTGTATCAACTATGTTATAGTTACGATGCTTTACAACCGAGAACAACTGGCTATATAAAATGGAATATTGAATGCAGGTGTATACAAAATATAGTTAGTTTTTTGCCCCTTATAATCTTTGTATTGTTATTAAAGAGATGTGTAATTCCTTGTAATAACAATTGTTAAATGTCTGCGTGTCGTAAAAATTGTGAACCAATAAAAAAATTATGACCGAATTTATTAACAACTCCGACTGCCATAAACCTTTACAATTTACAAATTCGATAGCAAATTTGAGAGAAACAATTTTCTTTCTTTTTCAAGTGTTACCTATTTACCTCGGAGAAGAGCGAGTTTGTCAAAGAATCGTAAATAGGCGATTTAGCTTATCTATAGGTAACAATTCTAAGAAATGAAAATAAAATTTTATCCCAATTAACGGATTTTTACAACACCTAATAACTAATTAAAAGGCGTTTGTTTCTACAAGTGTTCTGCAATTAAATCCTACTTTGATAATTATTTGCAGATGGATTACAAAATCGTGGGCCTGTTTTTCAACACACATTGCCAATATAATTAAAATAAAAAAAAAGTGTCGCTCTACATTTCAACACGATAGATCGAACAACTAATTTCCGGTTTCAGTTCCTATTATTATTATTATTATTTTGCTGTACTGAATAAGTAAAGTAGTCGAGTTGATTGCGATAATAATTAATTAGTCCTTCATAAAGGAAACTGAGTAAGATTGGATATTCTTCAGGCTCTGCACTTCCTAGCCGTGCCGTCTCTCCGACCCAAGGCGTAGAAATTGAATTGGCTTGACAAATTCATGTCAGCCATCTTGGAATCTAGAGCAATCACAGCTTACAGAAGCGTTGAAAATTTTTGCAAAGAAATAACCGAAAATAAGAGGAAAACCTATTTTAGCTAATTTTTGGAAGCGAAAGTGCGTGGTACGTCGTGAAACAACGATGCATAACAAAACAGTTGGAAGAATCCTTCTTTTTTATATAATTGATGTTTTGTCATCGGCTTTATTCTAAAAGCTTGAAAAAATTGTAAGAAACTTTTCTTTATAATTTTTATGGCTTTTTTTTACTGCAAAAAAGAATAAGCTTTTTTTTAATATGGGGCAGTCATATGGTGAATGTAATTTTAGAAACGTTTCCGAATATTTCGGAAACCTCTAATTGTAACATTCCAAAAATATTTTTGAGCAATTATTGTCCATGAGCCGGTGAGTCGAGTCAAGTGTAAACAACTTGCTTGTTTCTTCAGTTGAATGATAACTTTGAATTTCCCGCTTTCATTCTTACACTCTTAAAACAAACGAGTGATTTTAACTCAGTCTGAGTTAATTTTCCCACCTCCAGTCTTGAAAATGCACTTCCCCGAAAGGAGTGGATCCTTTGTGTGTTAAACATCCGACAGGATCACTCCAAACGAGTGATTTTAACTCAGTCTGAGATAATATTCACTCCTTTCCAGCTTCGAAAATGCACTTCTTCTACTGGAGTGGATTTCCACTCTTTTGTTTTAAGAGTGTAGATTGCCCTGATTGATGCTCTATTCAGATGTGAGATTCAACAACCAAAGATCGAGGAAGAACATATTTTTATTCCGCATTGCTCTTGCTACTCGTGTCCATTCATAAATCTTACAAAATATTTTAAATAAAAGAAGCTCGGTTGTTCCCATCATGCGATTCATTTACTCGAGTGCTTATTTATGTCAAAAATTCCACTTTAAAAAATGACTCAAGTTTTTTAAATTACGAAAAATGTATTTTGTTTTTAAAAAAAAATTGACTAATTACGCGTAGATCGACAACAGTTAATTTTAGAAAGTAGCTGGTGGAGGGGATATTTAAAAATACATATGCCACAAAATTATTCACTATCGAAATTTAGTATATGGTAACGCTATAAAACTGGTGGAGGCATATCTGCCTTCAGCTATATAGGGTTACGTTAAACCAAATTTATTACGTAACTTTTATGCTTATTGCATATTTTGTGATACAAAGTTACTCCTTAAAATTGGTATGGTTACACTATAAATTTGGAGGCAGCCAGGCAGCACAAGTTGCCATAAGTTTATGGAATAACTTTACACCAAATTTTTACAGTGTACACAAGAAAGTCGGAAATAAAATTTTTTGCAGTTAATATTGTTACTTGGACACTTCCAACGCCTCGTAAAAGGCAATTCTACACACTGTTTGCCAAGCCGAGGACTCCCTTGGAATTCCACATCTTGAAAATCGTAATGTTATTCCTATGGAAAACATTCGCAAGTCAATTACCGCCACAATTTTAGTAAAAGGTTACTAGTTTTTGGTATCATTGTAAAGAACGAAAGGAGTAGATTTTTGTAAAATTAATTTGTTTTGTGAAAATCACATATTTAGTATTCTTAGTAATTTTTTTAAGTCAGAACTTAATGCGTACTCCATTTTTTACTTACTTCAAAAAATTATTAAAAATACTAAATATGTGATTTTCACAAAACAAATTAATTTTACAAAAATCTACTCCTTTCGTTCTTTACAATGATACCAAAAACTAGTAACCTTTTACTAAAATTGTGGCGGTAATTGACTTGCGAATGTTTTCCATAGGAATAACATTACGATTTTCAAGATGTGGAATTCCAAGGGAGTCCTCTTAATATTTTAAGAAATAGGTAGAAATTGCGTGTAATGCCAAACATGATGCCAAATGATGACAATTCCACACCAAGTATGACCAATAAAATCGATGCATTAATCAAATTGTTTTTTAAGTAGATGGTCCCACATAAGCCTGTCGCAGAATTCCTTGGATGGGCTTGCTATAAAGGAGGTATTGGTGAATCCAAACCACAAAAAGGAACAGTTTTTAAAATATATATTTCTCATACAAAAAGAAATTTTGTAGGATTCTATTTATATAAAGATAGAGGCAGTCAGGGGAGTATGTAAGTAGTTATATTGAAATTCAAATTTGTAAACCTTTTAAAGTAAATAGAACAGCAATATGGTTTATGAATAACAATAACTAGGAATAAAAAATTACTAAGTAAAACTAACAATACGTAAAATTAGCAATATTGCAACAATAAGTAAAACAAACAATACTGCAACACAAAGCAAAACTAACAATACTGCAAAACTAAGCACAACTAACTGTATTGCCAACAACCAGTAAAACTAACAATAATACAACAATCAGTAAAATTAACAATACTGCAACACTAAGTAAAACTGACAATACTGCAACAATAAGTATAACTAAAAATACTGACATGCGCAGGTAAAGTGCACCAAGTACAGTAAGGAATCCAATTCTTTCCTTAAAGTAAACAGCCCTTTAATATACTTTCTTGTTGGTAAAAGTACATTTCAAATGAGATAAGCTACTAAACTTATTTATTTACTTTCCTTTTGCTTTATTAGTTATTAAAAATAAATATTTAATACTTTTTGAAATGCACTTAGTTTCAGTTTTAAGTAATCCAATTCATTTAGAATTTATTGATTTTTATTAAATCATTTCTGCTTATGTTGAAATTCAAATTTGTAAACCTAAAAATTAATAGAACAGCAAGATCGATTAAGAATAACAATAACTAAGAAAAAACAATAACTAAGCAAAACTGACAATACTGCAAGAATAAGTAATACTGACATGCGCAGGTAAAGTACACTAACTACAGCAATGAATTCATTTTTTCCCTTAAAATAATCTGCTCTTTAGTATGCTCTCTTGTAGGTAAAAGTTAAGAGATCTTAGAAACAAAATACAACAGATAAAAGTATAATGTCAATTGGAAGACATTTGGTAACATTTCAAATGATATAAGTTACTAAAATAATTTATTACTTTAATTTTACTCTCTTAGCTATTAAAAATAAATATGTAATACTCTTTGAAATGAACTTAGTTTCAGTTTTAAGCAAGCCAATTCATTAAAAAATTTTTTTTATTAAATCATTTCTGCTTATATTGCAATTAAGTTCGTAAACCTTGCAAGAATAAGTAAAACTAACAATACTGACATGCGCAAGTAAAGTTCACTGAATGTGATGACAACAATGAATTCAATTTTTTTCTTGAAAAATAATCAACCCTTTTGTATACTTTCTTTTACGTAAAAATTATTGAATTCTTAGAAATAAAATACAGGAAATAAAAATACAATATCAATTTTCAATAGGAAGGCATTTTGTTAAGTAACATTTCAAATGAAATTAATTACTAAAATTATTTATTTAGTTTCTTTTTGCTATAGTAGTTATTAAAGATAAATAGATACTTTTTGAAACTTTTACATTTAGTTTTAGTTTTATTAGGTCAATTCATTTAATATGAATTGATTTTTGTTAAATCATTTATAAGAAAATTGAGCAAAACATGTAACACAACTGATCAATAAAGTAATTAAATTTCATGACAAATTAAAAGAAAAATTTAAATTTGAGAGATAAGAATTTTGTTGAGTTTGACAGGAGCAACTAGTTTAATTACAAACCTACTTTAAACCTTTATCTCTTTAAGGCGTAACCACAAATCTAAAAAAATATGCTGGAATTTTCTTAATAGCTCCAAAATTGGTGTCATTTCCTTGCGTTTAATTAAGCGAAAACAGTTGCATATAAAACAATTGCTACACATTTAATTACGTCGGGTTTACAAACTTGCAACTGACCGCAAAATATTCATTGGATAACATTGAATAGATATATAAAAAGAGAGAATTACGCACCTTTCGCATGGAACAGTTTGATTCCAACATTTTTTGCTGTACCTACCGTCCCAGGTGATCACAATGGCAACGATAGTTGAATATTTCACAAAAGCATAAATAATTCTTACGGTTTTACCAATGGTTTTCAATCAAAGTGTGACAAGTTGTGACTAAGATAAACGCTGCTGCAGATGCATTGCATGGCAGCGCATTTTCCCGCAAGCTAACTTCCAATTTTCTTATTTTATTCCAATCTGTATCGCATTTTTTATCATATATATTTTTTTCAAGCTCTTAGTTTTAATTTACTTATTCTTTCATTTCATTTTTAAAAAGCAATGAAACTGTGGTCAAAGGTACAACATATAGTTGTACCTTTGAATATGGGTTAGCCGCCGGCGCAATCGTTAGGATGCTAGCCTTTGGAGCTGCTGGGGTCGAGTTCGTTCCCGATCAGGCATGGATGTTTGTGACCATCAATAAATGTTATTATTTGTCCATTTGTTTGTGTTGTCCTTTCTTTGTGTGTCTCTTGTGCTTTTGGAAACTCTTTCTGTGTCTGTCCCACTTGACGAAAGCTTATAAGCGGTTCTCTGAACAAGCACACAGACTGGAATATATATGTACCATACCATACCTTGTACCTTTGTCCAGTTTATAGATCATTTGAAATTCAGGGAATATATTTACAAAGAAGGAAGAAAATTAAGAACAGAATAGTTTAGGTTAACAAAATTCTTTAATTTTATTCACCTTATTTATTCATATTCTTATCCACTAGAGAAAGAATAGAAATATTTTTTAGAATAGATTAGTCAGGAATCTAGGAACGATGTATAGAATGGTAGATGGTAGTGACATTTTATTATATTTTGAATTTTCTTAAGTAGAATATAATTTTAACATGTCACCTGACCTGTCAGGTTTTTCACCAACTCATATATTTTTTAAAAATTATAAATGTAATATAATTAGATTAAATTTTAAAATTTTAAGCACGGAGGGCCCATTTAAAAAAATACTACTGCAGAAATATATTTTTAAAAAAATTTAAGAAATTAATTTTTCATTTAATTTTTTTAAATTTAAATCTCATGCAGTGAAAATAAGTTTACACTTTAGGTAATTCTGTTACCCCTCAGACCTCAGAGGGTTAAAAAATTTTATGCATTTTTTATTCTTATTGGTTTAAGTCAAAACTACTAATTAATTTTACGAAAGTTGTAACAGTAACACATCGAATTTGAAACGTTGAGAAATTCAGTTAGTTGTGTTGTACTTTTGACCTGGTCAAAGGAACAATAACTGATCATGGTAATAGATACAACACCATGACAATGCAAATTAAAAAGCCTGCTACGTTTACGAGTTAGAATAATTATTTTCAAAAGCTCCGCAATATTTTCTAAAGTGTATAGCCAATATGTCAAATGATTTATATCAGCAAAAACGTAACACAAAAAATTTTATTAGGCAAAGACTTAAAAAAAATACTTACATTTTTAGAATGGAAATTAATTGTTATACTTCACACGAGTCCTCTTTACCTTGAATAATTCACATTAGGATACATAAGCCCTCCAGTAGAATAACTATATATAAAATAGACTTATTTTTATAAAATATTGCTACAGGGCCCCACAGCCTAGGTAGTCAAAGGAACAATATGGTCAGCGGTACAACACCTTCCCCTAATCCTTCTGCAACTTAAGTATAGGAACGGCTGTATGAGAACCAAGCCATAAAGAAGGTTAGAGGTATTGGAACTTTTACTTTGTTCAAATTCTCTTCCTTAAAGTACCCGTTTAAGAGGACTCTCTTGGGTATTTCACATCTTGAAAATCGTAATGTTATTCTTATGGAGTAAATTACCGCCACAAATTTATTAAAAGGTTACTAGTTTTTTGTATCATTGTAGAACGAAAGGAACTAAAAGGATAAAACTAATTTGTTTTGTGAAAATAACATATTTAGTATTTTTAATATTTTTTTTTAAATTAGAACTTAATGCTTACTCAGTTTTTACTAACTTCAAAAAAATATTAAAAATACTAAATATGTGATTTTCACAAAACAAATTAGTTTTATCCTTTTAGTTCCTTTCGTTCTTTACAATGGTACAAGAAACTAGTAACCTTTTAATAAAATTGTGGCGGTAATTGACTTGCGAATGTTTTCCATAGGAATAACATTACGATTTTCAAGATCTGGAATTCCAAAGAGAGTCCTCTTAATCAAGTGAAGTAAGATTCTTGGTTTCTATTAAAATATCACATACAATTTTGTCGAACCGCGTTGCGAATGGCTGACGCCCAAAACGGACTTCATAAACTGTAAGGACACATTGACGCAATGCTCGTAAATACAACAAACGATAGCGATCATTCGAAAAGAAATCTGACGAAAGCGCTGGGAATCAGATCATCAAGACAAGAGTTCAAAGAGTTTGTGGTAGGCAAAGACCTGATATGGTTTTGACCATTGATATTTGAGCAAGTGCTTGTCATTTAGCCTTCGACTCGTTGGTTATATAAGGGCTGGAATATCCAATTAAGTGGTTATTAATCTTATTTGGAATGATAATTTATTGAGAAAAAAAACCACATTGATAATTTCGTCAAAGCCATGATGTGGCTTTATAAAAATAATCTAGATAAAATTTATTCAGAAATGTTTCTAATGAGTTTTTTTATCGATATAAGTAGTAGTTTGCTTTTTGTAGACATCAAGCAGGTTTGTGAAGGTAGGTTCGTTATATAACACTAAAAATATAGAGGAAAGACCCCCAAGCGATTTGTTATTTCACGTGTAAAGGCGTAATACATCAATAATATTAAGAAAGGTAGAAGTTGAAATATTGATGCAAAGATGGCTGACAAAAGGCAAGGTGTATCCATAATATTCAATTGCAACGATACCTTCGTAGTTGAATCGGAAGTTTCACGACAAATTCGGTTATAAGTCGGAGAATGGCAAAAGTAACCCGATAGAAAATTACTAGATATCGGACGGGAAAAAGAATTTAATATGGGAAATATTTGTGAAGGATAGTTGGAACGAAATATGTTTTATAAGTAGGTCTAAAAAGGCAGCTAGAAAAACCTCTATAGAGTTAGATTTTAGTTTTAGTTTGAATTATCGTCGCACTAGAGCTACACGAGGGCTATCGGCGACGGGAGTTGTATTTTAGCACCACGGTCAAGTGACGAGCCAATATCTGAGTAGGCACCCAACGCAACCGTTAAGGGCGACATCGTACTCAGCGTTAGGACTTTGAAAGATATTTTACGGCGTAGGGGTATTTTACGGCACGGGGTATTATTCGTCTTAATTTTTTTTGGCTGCACGGGCCGTTTACAGGTCGGCAAATATTTTAGCGATGCCCGGACCCGAACTTTGGACCTTTCGCATGCTGGCGAATGCCTAATCGACTGGGCTCCTCAGCCTCCTCTATAGAATTTGGAAAAGAGGAGATATGTTCGCTTCGGACTTCGCGTTTATAAATATTGTCTAGTACAGGGTTAGCCGAAAACCTCCTACCCAATGGCACGGAGGCCGTTTTAATTTCCAACCAATGTCTGAATAGGTTGTAAAATCTGTTACCCAATAAAAAGTCAAGTTATACCCTCCAGAAAAGGTGTGGCTCTTTTTGAACTCGGGGAAGATGTGTTATTGTCAGATTGGGTTCAGAATTGAGAAAAAACAAGTAGGTTTGAAACAGAATCTGTCACTTAACCCGCTTACACACAATAGTTGAGTTTAACAGGTAAAAAGGCGCTAAACACAGCATTAATCATACATTTACATGCTAAAATTGGCTAGTTTCATTTCTTTTACTTCGAAAATTCAATCATTATTACTTATCGTTTGCAAGAATTATTTTATATTTCAAAGAATAAATATGTAATATTTCTCGCTTTTAAATAGAATGAAAACATTGCATTTCACCATACAAAGAATCTCGCAGTGAAATATATATTTGAAGTCATTTCAAACTAATCGATGTCGTAAAAATAAATTTATTTTAATTTATTGTCTAAAAGAATTAAAGTTTCTCGAGCGATTGTTGCGATGGCAATGGTGATTTAATTCTAATAAAAATGGCTTCCTACGGTTTTTAAATGAGCATTTTAAATTTCGCAGTTTTTTTTAAATATTTGAAGCACTTCGAGTTCAAATTCTTTTCTGAAATTTTCAATGTACTCTAATTTCGATGCAATGAATTTTTTTGACGTATCACACTTACCCGTAGAATTTATAGATTGGGCTGTGAAAATGTGTGACAGACAGACGGACAGACAGAAAGACGGACAGACTGAACGATTATAATACATTCCACGTTTTACGTTATAAACGTAGTGTGGAGCAATGAGTAGAATGCGTGAAAAAAAAATGGTCTAAGTTTGACGAGTCGAAATACACCCGGTCATAAATAATTTAATGAATTGTGAATTATTGGATAATCGAAATTGTTTTTATAACTTGATACATTTTCATCTTTAAAACTTTTTACTTGATTCTTCATTTCATGTGCATGCTTTATTTATAATTAGCAATTAATATATTCTTGTTGTCTTGTTTGTGAAATTAATACTGTCTTGTGGTTGAAATAGTCCAGTATTAAGTGTTATTGTGGGTTCACAATAATGAGTGTTACTTATACTTGAAAGCAACTCCAAAATAGTTGACGTTAACCTAATTTTATGTTTAAAAAGGATTTTCAGGGGAATTAAAATATTAATTATTATTAAATAAAAATATAAGATACATTTTATATCAATTAATAATATACAATTTATATCAACTAATAATTCAGTTTATAATAATTTCTTAGTATAGTAACAATAAAATAACAAATAACGTAAAAAATGGTTTATTTTGAAGAAAATACCACATATATTTAAAGAAAAATATTTTTATTTTTCTTAAACAATTTTTTTTGTAAAAATATTCTATGTTATATAAGTTTGGGGAGACCTGCCCTATCAAAAACTAGCCCAGCCCTCTATTCCCCTTCTGTAGGATGAAACCCTACAAGATTATAGTTTATGGTAAGTTGGCTTTCATATAAAGTTATGCATGTTAAGCAATTTCTTTGCATAACTTTAGAGATCAACATGCTAGGAAAATAAGTGGCTCATTCATATTCAGCGATCTTTCAATATTTTATGTTTGGTGAATTCAAATAAAATAAATTACCATTTATATTAAACATTTATAACACTTTATAAGTATTAAACACACTTTACATTGAACAATTAACACAATTTGAAACCGTGAATCGAAACACAAAATCAAAAACATTGAGAGTACAATATTAGAACTATGAAAACTTTATGGTTTGGTGCTGCCATCTGTTGTTAAAATAAAGATACTAAATCCGACCTATGGACGATATATGGTACTCGATATATGGTAACTATATAAGTTATTACTTCAAAGCTTCAAGTAAAACTTAAATTCTGGAAATTGTAAAAAAATAATAATAATTCTATTTGATGATTTATTCTCTTTTGATAAAAGTATGTAGAGAAATAAAGTGCCTGCCCTATCGAAAAACTAGCCCAGCCCTCCATTCCTCTTCTTTTCAGATGAAACCTTGGAAAGTTGGCTTTCATATATAGTGATGCATGTATAGCTATTTCTTTGAATAATTTAAGAGACCAACAGGCTTGGAAAAATACTATAGCTGCTGATTCATATTCAGCGATCTTTCAATATTTCATGTTGGTGAACTCAAATCAAATAAATTTTCATTTATATTCAGCATTAAAAACACTTTATAAAATTTAAACACACTTTAAATTGAACAATTAACACAACTCAAAACCGTGAATTGAAACACAATATCAAAACATTGAGTGCTCAATATTAGATATATGAAAAAATTATAGTTTGGCGCTGCCATCTATTGTTCAAATAAAAACACTAAATCCCACCAAAGTTATTACTTCAAAGCTTCAAGTAAAACTTAAATTCTGGAAATTGTAAAAATATATAATAAATATATTTGCTGATTTATTCTTTTTTTTTATAAAGGTATGCAGATAAATGAAGTGAAATGTGGTTAATAACAATAAAATAATAATAAGGATGATGATAACAATTATGATGATGATGATGAACCTTATAATAATAATAATAATTATAATAACAACAACAATAATATTTTTATGGCTTCTACGCAGTTCTAGTGACAGGTCATGCAGCCATCAGTTGAATATACTAACAAGTTACTAACTATTAATATAAAGTTTTATAATCCTTTACATAGATGGCGACACTATTTTATGTTTTTGTTTGAAATGCTAACAGATTGGGCGTTTGTAAATAAAAAAAATAATAATGAAATGAATAATGTTTCGTATGATTCTACATTCTATTGTGCACATTTTTTTTATTTGATTATTTTGGTAAATTACTTTTGCTACTCTATGAATACTATATGAGTAAAAACGTCAAAAGTGTTCTCTTTTTTCATAACTCATTTTTTAGAAAAAAAATGTTAATGTAATTGCACCAGATGAAATTGTTCTATATATTATATAACGTTTGCGATTGAGTTTATTGGGTAAAAAGAACGATTGGACAAAATATTCAATATTATTGGCAGGTAACTCTCTACTCCGATGGGTATGATAAATGTCCTTTTATAGAGGACAATACGCTTAAAAGAAGACAAGGATATAATAATTATCCAGAAAACAAATTTACAGGGAATACTATAACTGTAAGATAAACGCGCAAAATTTCTTTCCGTAGATAAAATAAACAAACCATAACAAACTTATTAAGGAAGAAATTAGGATTGAAGATTCTATAGTTTTGTTTAGGCAGAAGGAGAAGCGGAATTGTTAAGTCTACACCTAACATAGCCATAGTAGAAAACTACAGATACAGATTACCTTCATAAATAAACTTATTTTCTGATTCTTCTTGAAAATATAATTTTAAAGTAATAGCAAATATTTGTATTTGCGATAGGATCTAGATATAGAGTATTTCTCTTTTAATTTTCGATGCCCAAGTCCTTTATAGAGCAACATTTATTATGTCCACAGAAGAACACAGTTTCCACTGTATATTCCTCGTATGATCTAGTTTTTCTAAGGTAGTAATTGCATATTAAATATTTTCTATCAATAAACTTTTCCCTATGAGAACGATATGAATATTGCATAATAATGTTGTCAGGAAGTAATTCTAAATTTCAATGACTATCATAAACCTTTAGTTTCATTTTTTTACAATTTTTTCTTAATAAAACTTAAAACTTTACATAAATATGAATTAATTTGTAGCAATATCTTATCGATATATTAAATACAAATCAACAACACCAAACAACCTTAAACTAGTCGACCTTATCATTGTTCCATTCGTCTGCTAAGGAATGTCGATAATACATCATTATTTCATATACCAATGCATGCAATCAATTTAAACTACTTGCAAATAGAAAAGGTTAGTTTTGTATCCGTTTACCATGCTGCTGTTGCCATAGCTACACTTTTTAATAATCGATAACGGATTGGATGGGACTCCTAAATATGTATCATGTCTGGGTAGTGTTATTTTAATTAACTGATTAAATATTTACTACTTTCACGCTTCAGTGCCATGGTTATTAGCGTTATTATTACGCTAGAGTTACGCAACCTTGATTTTTACGAAGGTCACATTGGCATCACGTAGCATATTATATTGTGTGGGTTCTAAATCTTTGACGTATTAACTAATGTCGAAAAATGCAATTGAATTAGATTATGAATAAAATCAAAATGTAAAACCATATTAGCATTTATGGATTAAATTGTCAGGATGGTTGATATATATTTGGTTTTCCTACACTTATGCACACACATGTAAAATTCTAATACGATTTTGTTAACGTTACTCTAAAAAAAACTTGCACCAAATGGTACAACCGACAGTAGATTGGTTAAAAAGCATTTTAAAGCCATAATACTTGAAAATTTCTCAAAAACTTTTTTAAAAAAAGCTTATTAATATTTTTATTTACAGATAATACATATTTCATGGTTTGATTTTTGAACCGCACTCAGATAAAGCGAAAATATACGTCGCAGCAAGTGTTTTTGAATAAAAAAACACGGTAATGCTAAATTTTCGATCTACCCTACTTGGTGCAGGCTTTTAAGCATCTAAAAAAACACGTAACAAATAATTTAAAGTAGCTACTATTGTAAGAAGTAAGTTTAAAAGTGTGTTCAAAACCAGCACGATTCTATTCATATTTCGGTTGCTGGGAAAATTAAACCACATTACCTTTGTCTTGTAGTCAAAGCACAGGGTTTCCACTAAAACATATACAATATATTTTTAAAAAAATACTTTTGGTATTTATTATGACACATGTTTTGTCAAGAACTGTAAAGGTACACATTATTTAAAAACATATTTAAGCAGTAAATTATAATGTAAAGATTCATATTACAACTCTAAAAAGATTTACTAGTATGTTTTTAACTTTTTTCTGAAAATACGGGACAGATCATCCGATAAAGAAGGCTGAACAAATAGCAGGAATATTCCAAGTATGCATTTCGATTTTTAGTATAAAAGGCTCATAACAACTAACGAACAGTGATCTACTAAAATGACTGAGTAGTACGACCGATTTATAGTTTAATGCTTGTGACATACAAACTTATTTTTAAGGACAAAAAATGCAAAAAATGTATACATTTGCTATAATTGGCGTACAGTCACATGAAATACTGATAGTTAAAAATATTGAGAAAAGATGAAATGTTTAAAACGAAGAAGAATCTATGATATGACTGGGAAGAAATCAATACTTTTCTATTTTCTTTTACGGAAATTAAATTTAAAAATGTAACAATGTTTTTGAATTATGCTATTTTACATCATTATAAAAATATCACATTCCAAATTTAATTAAATTTATTTTGGATCGTTTATATAACTTCCTGAGACCTGGCATTTATTTAAATGAATGTTTTGTTTTACGTTCCTTTTGCAACAGCACTATTTTAAACATAAGGAACTGAAAACCACTCTTCAGTCTTTGATTGCAAGTATAAGTTGTTTATATGCAGGTATAAGTCATTATTTATGTGCAAAAATATTTTTTAGGACAATAATCGAGCAGGATTTCGGAAGTATTGCACATAAGTAATTTTTTCGATCGTTTATTTTAAACATATTTCGTATGTTATAATGAGCTATGAATGATTAGCTACAACAAATTAGTTTAAATTAAAAGAAAACCTTTTGTTTTCATTTACAGCACAAAAAAAGATGTATTTAAAAAAGTATTTGGTAGGAATTTTCCTAAATATATACTTGTTTAAAATTGTTTATGCAAAGAATGCTGGTGGAAGTTACTACATTATTCCATTCACTATGTATCGTTACTAAATTTTATTTGGAGGTTACAACTCATACCATTTTGTAACCAACATATTTGATTCTATACATACTACATTTTTACATATAATTTTTAAAAAAAATACTTTTATATATTCAATATTTGGTCAAGATAAAACACAATTTCTATAACAATTTGTTTTCTAAAAATGGGAAAATACACCTAAGGGAATTTGAGAAAGAAATATACAATTTTACTAATGTGTGAGCAGATCTAGTTCGAAAAAACTGCAGTGAAATATTTTTCATGAGGATATAACAACTTTTTTTCATAAAATAACTAAGAAAAATCCTCATTATCAAAGAAAAAAATTTAAAAATTTTGTTCTTAAACCGCCTTGCAATGGCATTTTAAGACGTTCAACAACGCTTCAATACTACAGTAGATAGGTTGTAATATATATTTTCGATTGTTTTATAAGCACTTATAATTTTTTTAAAAAAAATAAGATAAGATTATGGCTTATTCAATTTTAAGCCATAAAAGTTCTCCGTGACGTCACGCTTCCCGTCTTATTCGGATTGTCGACTGTTCCGAAGAAGAACAAAAAAAATTCGGAATCTTATTATATGATCGGTCTGCTAGAACAAGTTTCGATCTTCTTCTTCGGAACAGCCGACAAGCCGAATAGGCAGAAAGAGTTACGTCACGAGGAATTCCCTGGCTCAATAGTTTAGTCAACTGTGATAAGATAGACATTAGAGGAATGTCTTAGTTATTATTGTGAATGTTTTACATTAAAAAAAATGACTTAAGTTTTTAAACTTGACAGTGACTAAGTGCATTATCAAGTCTTACTTTCAAACATTTTTGATATTATGCTTAAGTCCAAAAATAACTTCTCTATTTTAAAATTCAATAATAATAATAAATTTGACAAATTTTAAATTACTTTTGGAAAATATTATTTACTACAATTCAAATTTTAGACTAAAGAAGCAGGAAAATTAACATTTTTATAAAAAAATAGCTGTTTTTTCTTGAACTTCTTGAAGGGTGATTTTTGTATAAATTTGATCTCTCTCTCTCTCTCTCTCACACTCACTCTTATTGCTATAGATGCTCATTTGTTAAAAACAAATATATACATCTCCTTTTACCAGCTCTGAAAAAAATTGGCTGCCCAACAGAAAATGCTCTATGTATAACAAAGCTATTTAATTAGTCAGCATAGTCAATAGTTGTTTGAGAACACCGTGCAATTAAATAAAATAGAGCGTAGTTACAGACTAACAATATTTTTACCTTCATCTAATGTACAACCCATAAGCTCCCCTGTTGTATGGGGAATTATGTCACATGCAGGCACAGATTTTTGTGATCGGTATGCTTTTAAAATCTTCAACAATTCCGAAGTACTTGTTACATTTGCTTGTGTCCGCCTAGAGCTAGCAGGTAATTTTGGGTACGTTAAATAGTAATTGCGTCTGAAAGAAGCAGCATTATTAGTTCGATTAGAAGTGAACGACTTGGAGATACGACGATTTCGATTTTTGTGAGTTGATTTTCCTTGAGTCCGACTGTTGGAAGGTGACTTGGTCTGTGGCAGAACAATTCGAATAGCTTTTTCGTTCGTCTGAACCCCTACTTCTTTGACGGAAGTTTCAATTTTGAAGTCTTCCGACGAGTTTATTTCTTCCTCTGTACCGTCTTCGTATCGGGAGTACTCCACAAACTCGTCGTCATCTTCGAAGATCTCGTCGAAAAGAGTTTTCTCTCGTCTTTTCGTTTCTTCGTATGTGGCTTTAAATCTCGCCAATCCTGTCGACAGATCTAGAAGTTGATTCTGATGATGGGAATGTTGAAAACCGTTCTCAAGTTTTGACTTTCCAAACACAATCGGGGACGTCAGGCTAGTGACTGAAGAAAGTCTCCTACGCCTCCAGACTTTAGGCACTAAGAAATCCTCCGGGTTGTCGCTTGGGGAAGAAGTCCCTTCCTCGGCAGTTCTACTGAAAATAGTGGAATCTGCTCTGCAAAAAGACATCAAGGAACTGATTTTGCGTCTTATCTCCTTCCTTAGAGCTAAGGTGGTGATTGGGAACAGCAGACAAAATAAAAATTTACACCATGTATAAGCTCGATCGTTGGGTGACGTCATTTGCGTTGGAACAAAGTAAGTAGTTGAATTTGCTTGTATTATGTCTTTGAGCAACTGGGAATTGTTTATTGGGTCAATTTCGTTAAAAATAAAGGGAAGCTCTAAGAATAAGAATAAAACCGTGATACAAGCGACGAATTTGCTGCTCTGCCACTCGCTCCACAAGTGAGATTCTTCAAAGAACAATTCTGCATATGATAGTTCGATGTTCTGAGAATTTACATTTTTTATGTTTCTGTAGTTTTTAAAGAGAGAACATATCAGAGCAATAGACCCCGAAAATACGGGTAATACAAATGCTAGCAAAATAATAACCCTGTAGGGCTCATCTTTACGTAAGGCAACTGAACACGAATAACGATATGGGAAATTGCGTACTTCTATGAAATTCAGAGCAATCGGAATAATCACAATGATTCCCATCAAAACTGGCAATACCATGACGAATATTTGTTTGCATAATGTTTTGGGTTTAATATTGCTTCTTCTGAATATCGAGAACCACCGCTCGAAACACAACCCGCACATACCGCACGTGATCACCCATCCAAGCAATATGAGACAAGCAGCATTTATTTTGCACATTGTGTCCCCCATAAACGGCTCCGATGTCCTCATGTGGAACAGCGCAAAAGGTGCATTGACGAGGCATTCAAGAACACAAGCGAATGACACCACGGACACAAATTGATTCAAGACCAGTCTCTTCAAGTTGCTGTTGAAAAATATGGCAGATAAGAGGCATAGGTTGATTACGATGGCAGCCAATGCTATTCCGCCAAGAAGCACGCACAAGACCACATGGTAAGAAATGAAGTTCCTGGTCGGCTTGAAGCTGGCGTTGAGGACCAAAGTAACTGTCACTTTCACCTCACCAGGTTCGCTGGATATATCTTTTTCCATCGTGGTCAGAAGTTTAGCACCGACGCTCAGCGATATGGAAAGTGTCCACGTTTGATTTCGTAATTTTCCCCCTTTTGAGTGAGATATTGATTAGGTAGTAAGTTTTTATACAGCGCCCTCTTGTAACTGATGGCTGTCTCCAACAGTGCGGAAAAAATCGTTATTAGCTTAAAAATAATTCACCAGACACTCTCGAGTTGGATTTTAAATTTATTTTGCTTCATTCAATATTAGATGATTATTAAAAAGTAGATGAAATGATTTTATATA
Organism: Hylyphantes graminicola; assembly: GCA_023701765.1. Classification (NCBI taxonomy): domain Eukaryota; kingdom Metazoa; phylum Arthropoda; class Arachnida; order Araneae; family Linyphiidae; genus Hylyphantes; species Hylyphantes graminicola. The sequence goes on along the minus strand of CM043117.1, from coordinate 39,026,090 downwards.
CATGATAACTTATTTACCAATTGCCGTGGTGGAGTGAGGTTTTCTTTGATTTTGCAAACGTAAAAAAATAGCTTAAATTATACAAGTGAAGAACTTATTAATGGATAATGAAAGGTTAACTACGATTTTTTTAAAAACTTTTTTTTAATCTGTATAGATATTTTCGAACCACACAAAATATGTACATTAAAGTAGTTTAATATAGGATTTTTTTCGGACTGCTTTTATACAAACTAAAGTAATTATCTTAAATATCAATTTAATAAAACAACAATAGAGACGGATGGAATGTAAGAACCAATAAAACACAAATATTGGCTTTGATGTAGTTTGGATTAGGTACTGTTTTTCTTCTTTGCGCTTTGAGGCACCTAAAAACACACTGAGGAATGGATTACTACTTTATTCTTCGAAATCTTAAAATGTTTTGTAGTTTTTCAAACTTGTTTTGCCATTGTGTTCACATAGGTCGTTAAACCAATACTTCCTCTATGAATAGTTTTATTTTCCTCAAAGCCGATATTGACCATTCTATACAACTAATTGAAATTTATAATTGTAAATAAACTTTTTTTAGCTCTATCTATATTCTAAAATCGGTTAAAATATAGCTGAAGCATTTTTTCATCAAGCATAAAAATTTTAATAACATTAAATTATATTTTAGATTTTTTTTTTATTTATAACGACGAAAAATACATAAACAAGAACAAATACAAAAGTGTATTGCACAGGCAAGAGGACGAGTATTGTACTGACATTGTGAATAAAGTTTTATATACGGATAATTAAAACGAAGAAACTACACAAAAATTAAGAAAAAGCATCACATGATATCAAATAAATACAAAACAAAAGAATCTTAATAGTTTGAATAGAACATATCTGGCAAAGCTGGGATCTTATTATTGTTTTAGAAAAGAATTATCTTTTACATAATTTTCTTTTTCTGTGGATTAGTTTTAAAAATTAATTTTTCATCCAATTGCTTTTAAATTTATAATAATTTAACATGCCTTTTAAAATCGTTTCAAACAGAAGTTATGGTAAATATAAAATTTTCATATTACAGTAAACTCCCGATTATCCGCGGAATTGGGTGGCGCGGCTTCCGCGGATAAGCGAATTCGCGGATAATCCGCAAAAATGAAGAAAATGCCTATAAACAAAACTTCTTCTGGATTTCATTAAAGTAAATACTAACAGTAATCGTATATAGCATGAACAAATTTACTTACTTCAAAATGTCTATATTACTGTCGTTTCTCCTATCCCATACTGCAAGCACATTTGATTTTTAGAGGATTCGTTTTCCATATTTTTAATGAGTAGTAGTTCGTCTTGAATTGTCAAGACAGCTTTTTTTTGTGTCTCTTGCATTTCGCTAGTATCAAAATCACATAAAGCAATTCAATATAAATAGCGGACAGTTTATTTTAGAAGTGACGCTTTTTGACAATGGCCTGTTCGTGATGTGCACCTGAGTGAACACATAGGTTTCCTACAGTCATTCTTATTTTAATGGATTCGTTGTTCTTGTTTAATGTATTCGCCTTTCTTTGAATGTGTTCGTTGTTCTAGAAAGGAATTCGTTGTTCTTGGATCATTCCTCCAAAAAGTTTTGAAACAAATAAAATTCATTTTCAAGCTTTTTTTTTAAATTTTATATTTGAACTGAAAAATGGGAGATGGGGAGGGTGGATAGTGGTCCGCGGATAATCCGCAAAGCGGATAATCCACCCGCGGATAATCGGGAGTTTACTGTACTTAATTTAACACTGAGAATTATCAAATTGATAAAAATATGCCTTTAGAAATTGCAACATATGGTAATGGTCTTAACAGTACTAAAATCTTTATTTGCCTAAAAAAAAATTAAAGAATTAATTATTTCTGGCACAATTTATAGGTTTAATAATTAAATGGTCGGTTAAACCACACAAATATATCTTGCTGACTAACTTATACTACTTTCTGGCAATCTACGAAACACATGGTTAATGCATGTAGACGATTGCAAAGTAACTCTGGTGGGACATTAATAAGTGACATTAATCAAAATTCCCTTAAAATATTGTTACCTTACTCATGTACATAGCCGCCCCGGTGGCTCAATCGTTAGGTCTCTAGCCTTTGAAGCTGTTGGGTCGGGCTCGATTCCCGGTCAGGCATGGATATTTGTGACCGTCAATAAATGTTGTTATTTGTTTATGTGTTATTCATTTCTTTGTGACTGTAAAAAATTCTTTCTGTGTCTGTCCCACTTGACGAAAGCTTATAAGCGGTTCTCTGAACAAGCACACAAGCTGGAATATATATGTACCATACCATATAATACCATACCATATCATTACATACTCTGACTTGACTGAGGAAGGGTCAGTATTTACATTCTCAATTGATATATTTTTATTTCAGATTAATTCATTTGAAGACAAAATATCATCTGGTTATCTATACATTCATTTTTGAAGCTTTAAAATGCGAGATAATTATTAACAGATGGCGATACTATTTAAAAAACTTTGTTAATTCATTATTATCTAACCACAAGAAATGCCTCTTGCAATTTCGTTTATTTTGTTGTTACAACTATTTTCTTATATGTTATAAAACAATGCCTAGATAACAAAGCAATATTTTTACCAAAATTCGCAGTTTAAACAAATGCATTAGGCATTAAGGCGACCGCTCCTCTTAAATTCATAAAGAGGAATGAGAACAAACGTTTTTTTAAAAAAAATTGAATGAAATGAACAAATATTAAATTTAGTTTTAGGATCATTTCTCTGGAATTCATAAAGAAGACGAGCACAAATAAAAGGCATTTAAGTTTAGTTAGTTATAAGCACTCTCATATTTAATAATTCTATGGTGAGTTTTCAAATTATGTGTACCGATACAGTGCTGGTGGAAATAGTTAGGATTAAGAAAAAATTGCAATAATTGGAAAACTTAACTATCTAAACGAATTGAAAATGACAATCGAAGCTATAGAAAGTGTGCAAATTTTTTCTTTCTTTTCTCAAAAATGCATGTTTTGCTGCAATTTTCCTTAATGTAAGTGTAAACTATTCAATCCAAATTTTAAAAAAAAATTAATATGACTCTATTTATTTATTTTTCAAGAATATTTCTTTTTATTAATTTATAATTAATTTCTTCAAGTATTATGTCATTTATTATTGTACTTGCTGGTGCATTTCGTAAATTTAGATGTATTATGTGACATTTTAGGTGGAATTTTTTTATGGTAAATTTTATTGCTAAAACTTAACTTCACTATACCCTGTCTAGCCCGAGTGAGAGATTCGAAAGCATTTTCTTCGAAACGGCGTGAGATTATTTTTCCCCCACCCTACTTGGGTTTTAACTGTCAACCTCACAACAGAACCTCAAACGCGTTAGGTTTAGAGAAACGACGCTCCCCCCGTTTCCTAGAAAACCAAGCGAATGGTTGGGGGAAGAAAGTGTTTTCGAAGCTCGCCTAGTAAACAGACAAGGTATAACCTGGGTTTATTTGAAGTTTATTAAAAAAATAATGTCATTTATATGCAGTTGGAAAATGAATGTATTAGAAATCTAAATGTTGAAACATTGTGCACAAGTCTAATATGTCCTTTTATATCCATGTCTGCCTTTTAAATATAAATATACACTGAAGAGACAAAATAACTGGTAAAGCCATACATCTGCGAATAAAGGTGTATTAAACCAATCGAAAATTGTCGCTATGTTCAGCAGCTTCTATGTGCTGCTATCATGACTGGTTACGAAAATTGAAGGTATTTTGAAAGTCCAGTAGATTGAGAAATGGAATTCCATATTCATGCAGAGGTAGAGATGAATTTTGGATTTCCACTTACGACAATTTCACGAGTGTACCATAAATATCGATAATCCAGTAAAACATCAAATTAGCTTTGACCTTAAAAACATCGTGCAAAGCAGGGTCCATTGACAACTGATCATTGAATGTGATAAACGTCTTTGTCGATTCTATGTCGTACAAGTGTTGACTTGTTAACCATTTAATGAATGTTCACCTATAAGAGCTTCTGGGGCCGTATATTACGTATCTGTAATATATCATGTTTAATGATTTTCGTCCGTCGCCGATGGTTCGTTTTTGCATTATCTTCTTTAGACCGCAGCGTAAGTTTAATGTTTTACTGAATAACCGATATACCTGGTACAATCCAAAATTCATCTTGATCTCGGAGATGCATGGATACTGTTACATACTCTGAACAGAGGAGGACGGGTTGTTAACACAACATACTTTAATGAGATCAGAATACAGAATGATTAAGAATACCCGGGAGAATTAATTGTATATCAAGAACATGGAGTTAAGTTGAGTTGCTACAAAATTACTGGTGTTTAAACTATTGTTCTTATTGTCTTTTTACCACTGACGTCGTTCGTGTAAATGTCTCAGATCACAACACTCCTCCCCATCAACTTTGAGGTTTCCGCGGTCGTAAGTTGTAGGAATGTCTAGGAGGTTCAGGAGCAAAGTCCGGGAGATGCGTGATGGATCGCTTAGGCTCCTCACTGGATCTTTGCACAGCAGGAAAGGACTGTTGCTCTGCAGGACCCATCGGATCTGGTGGACTTGTCGAAGAAGGTAGTTCATCCGAGGCAGGATTGTCCGAAGTTATTGGAACTGGTGGTTCGGCATTCCTCCTTAACATCTGATCCACATGGCATCGCTTGATCTGTCCATCTTCGGTGCGAGCCCGGTAAGAGACAGGACCGGTGGCTTCTATCACTGTGGCTGGAATCCAACGTGGGCCGGGATTGTAGTTTCTCAGCAAGATGGAGTCATTCTCTAGAAAATGTCGTAGGCCACGATCTTCACAACCCTGTCGATAGACCATCTCCTGCTTGGCTCTCCGCTCTTCTGTTAGATCCGGATGGAGGCTATCCAAAACCGTGCGAACCCTCCTCCCCATCAACAGCTCTGCAGGACTGGTTCCCGTAGTTGTGGTTGGCGTGCAGTGCTGCTGCAGGAGAAAATTTGCCAATCTTTTCTTCCAAGATCCTTGAATTATCCGACGCAGGGAGTCTTTAACTGTTTGAACAGTTCTTTCTGCTTGGCCATTGGCAGCTGGTCGTCTTGGAGCGATCAAAACTTGGCGAATAGCGTTTCGTTCCAGAAAAGATTTGAACTCAGAAGAGGTAAACTGAGGGCCATTGTCGGAGACTACCACCTCTGGAAGACCATGAGTAGCGAAGATTTCTCGGAGAACATCAATGGTCGCACCAGCGGTCGTAGAAGGCATTCGTTTAACTTCCACCCATTTGGAGAAGGAATCAACGAGTATGAAAAAATCTTGACCCTGGAATGGTCCCGCAAAATCCACATGCAAACGGGACCAAGGACGACTCGTGATTTCCCAAGGGTGCACAGGTGCTCGTGGAGGCAAGTGACGAGAGGATTCACAGTCTGTGCAGTTCTTGACAAAGGAGTCGATGTCAAGATCCATGCCTGGCCACCATACATAGGATCTGGCAAGCATTTTCATTCTCTCGATGCCAGGATGACCAAGGTGTAGAGCTTTTAGGACACGGAACCTTCCCGATGCTGGAATTATCACCCTATTTCCCCAAAGCAAACAGTTCCTGTGAACTGATAGCTCGTTCTTTTTAGAAAAATATGTTTGGAATTCTGAATCGGGTGGTTTATTGGGCCAACCCTTCAAAACGAAATTTAGGATTCTAGAGAGTATTTGGTCACGCAATGTCATTTTTGCAATGTCCGCAGCATAAAGTGGCGGGTTCTCTAGTTCCTCAGTAAAGAGAACTTCAAGAGGAGATGGAACCTCAAAATCCTTACTTTTCATGGGTAGCCTACTTAACGCGTCAGCATTTTGAATCTTTTTTCCTGGTTTGTGAATAATCGAATAGTCGTACGCGTTTAGAAGTAAACACCACCTCAGCATTCTAGGGGACATTATCTCTTTGGTAGGTTTAGTATTATTGAAAATTCCTAAAATCGGTTGGTGGTCCGTAATAATGGTGAATTTATGACCGAATAAGAAATGATGGAATTTCTTTACTCCAAACACAATTCCCAATGCTTCCTTATCTATCTGGGCGTAGTTTCGTTCGGCAGACGTTAAAGTACGAGAAGCAAACGCAATGGGCATTTCTTTCCCATCGGGAAGAATATGACTCAAAACGGCCCCTAATCCGAAAGGAGACGCGTCGCAGGTTAGTACAATTGGTAGTTTTTCATCAAAAGGAACCAGAACGCTGTCTGAACTGAGTAGATTTTGTAGGGTTTTAAAAGCCTCGTCATGCTTTTTTGTCCATTTCCACTCAGAGTTTTGATCAAGTAGTCGATGAAGAACTTCTGCTACTGTTGCCTTATCCTTCAAGAATCCATTATAAAAATTCAACAACCCCAAAAACGCTTGCAGTTGCGTTTTATTCTCGGGCACAGGGAACTCCTGAATCGCGGTTACTTTTGACCTAGATGGGTGAATTCCTTTCCTATCTATCCGGTACCCCAAGAAATCAACTTCACGAACTCCAAAAAGACATTTGTCTCGATTGGCTTTTAACCCGTACTCCATTAATTTAGCCAAAACATTTTCTAATCGGGAGACTAGCTCTTCAGTTGAATTTGCCACAATTAACAAATCATCAAAATATGGAACTACTCCTTCCATATTCAAGAACAAGTTCTCGATCAGATTTTGGAAAATTCCAGGAGCAACTTTTATACCAAATTGGAGACGTTTTACCTTGTACGCGCCTTTATGAGTAATAATTGTTTGGGCCTCAGCCGATTTTTCGTCAACTGGTAGTTGTAGGTACGCCTGTGCTAAATCTATTTTTGCGTAAAATCCCCCTCCTTTTAAGTTTGAAATCAAATGGTTCACAGCAGGAACGGGGTAGGGGTGGTCAGCCATAGCCTTATTCAACGTCACTTTATAATCACCACACAGCCTTACTTCCCCTGACGGTTTAATAACTAGGACAACAGGCGTGGTCCACTTACGATCTGCTATTGGCTCTATTACCCCTTCTTTAAGCAACTTATCTAAAGCATTTTCAATTTTAGGTTTCATAGCGAGCGGAACGTTTCTTGATTTGAATCGAATTGGGGGACATTCCGGATTCAACGGCAAAGAAATAGGTTTTCCCAAATAAGAACCCAGTCCCTCACTAAATACATCACGATACTTGTAAAGTAAATCGTTGATGCTGTCAGATTTGGTCTCGTTTATTCCACCTAAATAAATTCCCAAACCTTCAAACCAAGAATATCCCAGAATATTGGTGCAACGCTCCTTTGAAACCAATAATTCTAGATTCGCTTTACGGTCTTTAAAAGTCACGAGAACCTCGCAAAACCCCGCAAGTGGAATTTTGTTTCCCTGAAAATCCCGCAATTCTACACGAGTTTCGCGAATTTCCGGTTTTTCATCCTGAAACACACGTTGAAAAGTGCTCATAGAAATTATCGAATAATAAGAACCCGAATCAATCTCTAAACTTAATTTTTTCCCTTTTATTTGTACCTCGATTTTTTGCTTAAACGACGAACACTGTAAAGAATTAACGTATTCCTCCGGTATCTGAATTTCATTTGTACGAGACGAATTAGAATTCTTTTTCCGACATACTTTTTGAATATGACCTTTACCCTTGCAAAAATGACATATTGCGTTACGGAATTTGCATTCTGCACGAACATGATTTGATCCGCAGCTAAAACAAACTTTGGCATTCTCAATTTTAGAATTTTGCTGTTTACCCTTCGCGGGTTTTTTATGCTTTAAAAAATCCACTGCCTGCTGCGAATTTCTTGTAAACGAATTTTCCGAACGCATCAGCCGCGACTGAGCAGCAGCAGATTCAGCGGCCAAAGCCATTGAAATAGCCATGTCAAGGGTTAACGTAGACTCAGAGAGTAAACGTCTTTGAACCTCTTCGTCATTTATCCCGCACACAATTTGATCTCTTATCCTATTTGATAAAGTATTCTCGAAATTACACCCGTCAGCTAATTTTCTAAGTTCAGCAACATACGAATTAAACGGCTCATTCCTTTCTTGAACTCGCTTATGAAATTTGAATCGTTTAAAAATTTCATTCGATTTAGGTGAAAAATGAGTTTTAAGTTTTTCTATTATAGTATCATACGTAACCTCACTAAGTTTATTCGGAACAACAAGATTACGAATAACACTAAGTGTTTTCATACCACACACTGCTAACAGCGTAGCGCGTTTTTTAGAATCATCACGAACATTGTTTGCTTCCAAATAAAAGCCTAGCTGTTCTAAATACAACTCAATATTTTGCGGTTTAGAAACATCGAACTCTGAAATAGTTCCGACGGAACCAAAATATTGCACGGTAGTAGTCTGTTCTGCCATTTTAAAAACCGTTTTAAAATTGACAATATAGAATTCTAATAGAACTACTTAAAAACAATGAAAATACAGAAAAGTAACTAAATCTAAAAAAGCTTACGCATGACCCATTCCAGCAATCGGGAATACGAACACAGTGTCCAGGTGTCCTTCAGTCCAGCAGAAACTTGGCTAACACGCTAGCCGTTGAAGTCGCCCTTTTTAGTCATCTTGACTCGAAGAAACATTGTAAAAAAATTTAACTGCATTAAATTTACTTTCTTTAGTATATAGAATCGTGGGCGAACCGCCTCGTCGCCAGAAATGTTACATACTCTGAACAGAGGAGGACGGGTTGTTAACACAACATACTTTAATGAGATCAGAATACAGAATGATTAAGAATACCCGGGAGAATTAATTGTATATCAAGAACATGGAGTTAAGTTGAGTTGCTACAAAATTACTGGTGTTTAAACTATTGTTCTTATTGTCTTTTTACCACTGACGTCGTTCGTGTAAATGTCTCAGATCACAACACATTCAAATTCATTTCTCAACCCCCGATACTTTCAGAATCCCTTTAATTTTCATAACCTGCCATGATAACAGCACATAAACGCCGTTGAACATAGCGACGAACTTCGATTGGTTTTATACACCTTTATTCGCATATGTATGCATATTGCATATACCAGTTATTTTGGCTCTTCAGTGTAATTACCAATGTTTCTTTGTAACTGTATCCATTACATTGAAAAAACAATCCCCTCCCCCCTCTGGGTTTGTGCCATTTTCCCCAATCTTAAATGAAATCGTTAAACGTCTGTTTTATCTATATCTATATACATAAAAGGCGACTTCTGTTTGTTTGTATAGGACGCGAAATCTAAAGAACCACGCCACAGATCGTCACGAAATTCGACACAAAAATTCATCTCATCTCCATAACAAACATGGGCTAAGAATTTTTTTGAATCGGACCATTCCTTCTATCGTTTTCGAAAGTTTTCAGGGAAAAAATACACCACTTTCGCTAAAATCCAATCATTTTTTCCCTTTCGTGATGCCATTAGGCAGAAAATTTTAAATAAAACTTATTAGAAAACAATTGAAATTGAAAATGTTTAATTTGTTTATTATTTATTCATTGCCTTCAGATACTAAATTAATAACTTATAATAAAAATAGTTTATATGTTTCAAAGGATGTAATCCTACCATTCTATTATTTCTAGTCTCCATTCTATTATTTGATTGTGCCTTTATGATTTTAATTATGAATTTTTTAAAAGCATAGTTAAGCTTATACTGATGTATGTTGTTTTTTGAAGGCCATCGCAATACAGATGCATATTAGGGATCATCTCTTCCTTTTTTCGCCAAATACTTTGCCAAAATCGGCAAGTTATTACACTGTAAATAATTTTGGTGTATCTTCACGCCAAAAATGGTGGCAACAAAGTAGCCACCAAAAGTGGTGTAAGGAAACACCACCAGTAATCGGTGTAATGAAACACCGATAATTGGCTGGTGTGTAGAAACACCACATTTGGTGGCTACTCTGTTGCCACCATTTTTGGTGTGATGAAACACTCCCATTGATTTGGTGTACGTAAACACCTAACGACCTAACAGGGTGTTCTGGTACTAATTTCAGAATCAAAAGGATAAAATGGTTATTTTTTAAAAACACTTTTCGGTGTAAACTGATTTCTTACAAATCCTGAACAACAGACATATTTGTAATGTTAAAAATAGCTAATTTTGTAACTTGAGTTGATTTGCGACTTGGGTTGAACTCAACGAGGATACCTTTATACATGCTACAAAAGATAAAATGAAAATGTACACGTTTTATACAAAAACATAACTCAAACAAAATTAATGTTTAGACCTATTTAACGTAAATTAAAGATATCAGTAGGGTGGCCAGATATTGTTTAATTTGTTGCTCAACTATCTATATAGCTATAAAATTGTACAATTAAACTCTGTTTAACTGTTTTATAGTAAATAGGTTTTTTATAGTATAGTAAAATAGTTTTTTTAAAACAAAACGTAAATAAAATATAATTTATGAAAGTGTAATGATGATTTCATTATTGAAAAGTTAATCACTGAAATAATTCAAATATCAATAAGCTAAATGACTTATGGGAAAATACTGTAATTATACTTTTCATTTCAATATCTTTTAATCATATATACTAGCGCACAAAGATATAAACATAACTCTAATTTTCGCGTTTTAACCAGAATCGCTAATATTGAAGTTTTAGTTTAATTATTCAGTAGTAATTCAGTTATCTATATAAAGAATAAATATATTTGTTCCGCTTACTTTGCATTTCCGGCAAATACAAACACGATTTACCATCATCAAAATCAAACTCATGCTGTTGTTTAGGGCTAACTGAATGCAAACACACAGACAATCATTTAAAAGTAATAACTGCAAGCTGAAATAAGTTTTCTATCCAGCAATTTTTAAAATAAGACTAAACCATGCACATCACGAATAATTTATCAAAACACAGCTCTAATTTTCCCGTTACAACCAAAGAATTGCTAGATTGGCTCGATCTGTAACACCAAATTTGGTGTTTCGTTTACAAAATGTCGTCGAAAGGCTACATTCTTGGTGTATGTTAACACCATTTTTGTCTTAAGTTTAAATAAAAACCATTTTGAGTGAATGATAACACCTTTGTTGGTGCTGACACCACAAGTCGTGTATATTTACACCTTATATAGCATTTCATAAACCCAAAACAAGTGTAATAATACTCCCTTGTTTTTACAGTGTACAAAAAACGTACCAAATGAGCAAATTTTTTTATTAGCTGGTAGTGCGAAGTTCATCGCACGAGAACTGAATGGGTGTTGTTAGCCATATCTTTTCCTCGCCAGATTCGCAAAAAAGCGCCTAATTAGCTAAAAAAAGTTATTCTTGAAAATACGATTACTTTATCGGTGAATTTTATAGCGTTTTTAAAATTTTGATTTTTTATTGTAATACAAGTAGCGGGATTCTGTACTTTAATAACGAACGGTATCAGCAACATAAGCTTATTATTCTATAACGGATTAAGTGATAGATGAATTGAACTGACCTATCTTATATCAAAATACGAGGAATTCTTGCCAAGTCGAAAATCGCCCCAGAATTAATAAACTCCGACAAACTTGGGGGTCTGGGGTTTTTGGCCACGACAAATCGATTGGAGCCGGTTTTGAAGCGCTACGGTCAATCAGTTCGGAGTTACAGATAGATTATTTTCAAAATTTATTAGTTCGCCATAATGGCTACTTTCCTGGTGCCATCTGCTAAAGCTATAAGCCTCTGCTTAAGCTATAAATGTTTAGTTAAGATTTTAATTTTTCAAATTTAAATAAATTCAACCTTGCTTTAAACTTTATTGAGTTTTACAGAAATGGTAACATGAATATTTTTTAGTTCCAATCAGCAGACGATTTTAGTTCTATTCTGTTCATTGGCGATTTTTGGCGATCTTGAAAATTTAACGTATTATTGCTATACCTATCGAGTTGAATGAAGTATGAAATGGAATGTTTACCACATTTCGACATTTTCGTTGCTTTTCAACGAAACGACAATTATCAATTACATTTTATTTCCTATTACTTTTAAAACTTTACCTTTGCATAGAATAGTTCCCTTTCCAAACTCTAACTTTGTTTACAATGGTGCACTTTAACTAATGTGACCAGACGTCCCGCTTTTGGCGGGACAGTCCCGCTTATTGCGTTACTGTCCCGTGGGCCGAATGTCCCACCAAAACGTCCCGCTTTTTTGTAAAAGTCCCGCAATGTCCCGAAAAACGAGGAAATTGTAAATAGACTTTTTTTATGAATAATCGTTGTAAAACGCTATAACGTCTTTAGAAATCGTTAAATGAAGTTTAAAAAAAAAATACACCGGGGGGGGGGGGGGGGTGATGGAGTGTCCCACATTTTGGTTTTGAAAATCTGGTCACATTAACTTTTTAACCAGTTATCTTTTCACCAATGGTTTCAGAACTTTTCTTATGGTATGTATTTTTTTGATAAATCACAATTGAAAATTTAAAACTTAGAGTTAGCTTCGATACCTGTTTTCTCCGAGCAGAGCTCGGTCACCCGCTGGTATTAAAAAATGCAAATCGTTTGCTGTTTGCTGGAGTAGCTTATTTTTAATTCTTACTGATTATTTTGTACTTAAATATGAATTCTTTTTAATTTGAGTTTCTTATCAAAAGATTTTTGAAATTAATATTAATCATCACTATACCAAGATGGGTAATTAAATGGAAAATTAACTGTGTAATCTTCATATCTTATGTAACTCAAATGAAAGAAAAAAAAATAGTTAAATTGAATATTATAATTATTTTTTCAACTTTACACGTGAAACGTCGGGAGTAACAGCTAGTATTACCTAAAGGCATACCTGGCATAAAGATTTTCAATAAATTGTTGTTATAGTTAATATTAGTATTTAAAGTTAATTTTAAAAAATCTAAGCTATGATTAGAAAATTTGATGTTACAAATTCGAATAATAAGATCGAACACCACGGAAAAATCATAAATTTTAAATATAACATATTACTATTATTATTATTTTAATTGGGGGGAAGGGAGAGAAGGGGCTAATTAATAAAATTAAAAAAAAAGTAAATTTTAATATAAAAACAGGTCATTCGTCATCCATTTGTCCATTGCAACTAAATATTCTTTAAAAACAAAAACAAATCTACATTTTTTTTAAATGATTTTATTTCTCAGAACAGGTTAACCAGGTTTTTAACATTTATAAGGTGCGTAGTTGCTGCCGTATAATATGAAATACATTTAAATTTACAATATTTAAACAATGTAACTGCCTTTATAGTGTTTTTTACTAATTGGGACAAACTAATTAGATAAGGATGTTATATAGTGCATTAACATATTGAGGTAGTTGACTTGGTGCGGCTGGAGCAGTAAGGCAAGAAGAGTCTGTTCCCTTTATGATTTCCAAAGAGGCAATCAAAGTTTCAGTAAGGAGTTGCACATATAATTCAGAATATGTCAAATTCTCATTGTTATAACGCATACTACCAAAAACTTCTGAGAGTTTTTTTACAAAATGTTCTAGTTTTAATGAATTTTGTGAATGGTGTCCTTTAGTTTTTAATAAAGCTTTGGTCAAATATTTAATTCTTTCGCTGCCATCTTTCAAGGTTAAAAGAAATATGTTTTCGAAATCTTCAAGATTAAAAGAAGGAGCAGTACGTCTATACACCATTTCTTCAGCATTTTCTTCGGCGTCTACTCGGTCAATATTTAGTTCGATTTCAGGCGCTTCTGACAAGACATTTGTTAATGGTAGACTAAAATTAGACAAGTTAACATTACTTCTCTCATTATTCGAAAATCTGCATGAACATTGGAGTGAACGATTTTTCTCAGTTGGAATTTTATTCTTTTTTGCACTTCCCTCACATGGAGATGTACCAATATCTGATTTTATTGTGCCTTTTATTGTAGAATCGCTTGGCTTGGAAGTGCTTGAGCTTTGCTGTTTTGGACTATTCTCATGAGAACCAAAATTGATTACACGTGTTGTTTCGTGAACAGAGCCTGAAAGGTGACTCGGTGTCGATGAAGTCTGAGGAGATTTGTCACCTGCTCTAGTTGGGCTTGGTGGTGAAGATTCTTTCTGACTTGGAGAAGTATCTGCTATAGTTCCACGTTCTGAGCCTAAATTAGGAGCTGCTGTTGAAGAAACAACTGGAGATTTAGAGCCTACTAGTCCCTTTGGTGTGGATGCGGGTCCACCGTGTTCAACACCTGGAGTAGTTTTCTGACCTGAGTTTAAAATAGGAGCTGGCGTTGCAGAAGCAACTGGTGATTTAGAGCCTGGTTCCTTTGGAGTGGATACGGGTCCACCGTGTTCAACACCTGGAGTAGTTTTCTGACCTGAGCTTAAAATAGGAGCTGGCGTTGACGAAGCAACTGGTGATTTAGAACCTGGTCCTTTTGGTGTGGATGCGCGTTCACCGTTTCCAACATCTGGAGTAGTTTTCTGACCAGTGCTTGAAGTAGGATCTTGCGTTGAAGAAACAACTGGTGATTTAGAGCCTGGTCCCTTTGGTGTGGATGCGGGTCCACCGTGTTCACCACCTGGAGTAGTTTTTTGACCTGAACTTAAAATAGGAGCTGGCGTTGAAGAAACATCTGGAGATTTAGAGCCTGGTCCTTTTGGTGTGGATGCGCGTTCACCTTTTTCAACACTTGGAGTAGTTTTCTGACCTGAGCTTAAAGTAGGAGCTGGCGTTGAAGAAATATCTGGAGATTTAGAGCCTGGTCCTTTTGGTGTGGATGCGCGTTCTCCGTTTTCAACTCCTGGAGTAGTTTTCTGACCTGTGCTTGAAGTAGGAGCTTGCGTTGAAGAAACAACTGGTGACTTAGAGCCTGGTCCCTTTGGAGTGGATGCGGGTCCACCGTGTTCACCACCTGGAGTAGTTTTTTGACCTGAACTTAAAATAGGAGCTGGCGTTGAAGAAACATCTGGAGATTTAGAGCTTGGTCCTTTTGGTGTGGATGCGGGTCCACCGTGTTCACCACCTGGAGTAGTTTTCTGACCTGAGCTTAAAATAGGAGCTGGGGTTGAAGAAACAATTGGCGATTTGGAGCCTGGTCCTTTTGGTGTGGATGCGCGTTCTCCGTGTTCACCACCTGGAGTAGTTTTCTGACCTGAGCTTAAAGTAGGAGCTGGCACTGAAGAAATATCTGGAGATTTAGAGCCTGGTCCTTTTGGTGTGGATGCGCGTTCACCGTTTTCAACACCTGGAGTAGTTTTCTGACCTGAGCTTAAAATAGGAGCTGGCGTTGAAGAAACATCTGGTGATTTAGAGCCTGGTCCTTTTGGTGTGGCTGCGCGTTCACCGTTTTCAACACCTGGAGTAGTTTTCTGACCTGAGCTTAAAATAGGAGCTGGCGTTGAAGAAGCAACTGGTGATTTAGAACCTGGTCCCATTGGCGTGGAAGCGGGTCCTCCGTGTTCAACACCTTTAGCAGTTTTTTGACTTGAGCTTAATATAGGAGATGGTGTCGAAGAACCTCCTTCTGAACTTCGTTGAGTTTCTTTAGGTATTTTTGGAATTTTTTCACTTGAGTGTGGAGTTGTTTCAGGGGCTTTACTGGGCTGTATGGTTGTGGTACCTGGCTTCTTGCTTGTCGGCAACTCTAAATCACTTGATGTTCCGGATTTATGAACTCCGTTGGATTTTTGATATTCTCCGGTAGTTTCTTTTGGTAAATTAATTCCCGGAACTGAACTTGGACTTCCCTCAGATGGAGTTGGACCATGTTCGGATTTTATTGGGCCTGGTGTTGTAGAATCTCTAGGCTTGGAAGTGCTTGAGCTTTGCGGTTTTGGAGTTTTCTCATGTGACCCAAAATTGATTACACGTGTTGTTTCGTGAACAGATCCTGAAAGGTGACTCGGTGTCGATGAAGTCTGAGGAGATTTGTCACCTGATCTAAATGGGCTTGGTGATGACGATGCTTTCTGACTTGGAGAAGTATCTACTGTAGTTCCACGTTCTGACCCTAAATTAGGAGCTGCTGTTGAAGAAACAACTGGAGATTTAGAGCCTACTCCCTTTGGCGTGGATACGGGTCCACCATGCTCAACACCTGGATTAGTTTTTTGACCTGAGCTTAAAATAGGAGCTGGCGTTGAAGAAATATCTGGAGATTTAGACCCTGGTCCTTTTGGTGTGGATGCGCGTTCTCCGTGTTCACCACCTGGAGTAGTTTTCTGACCTGAGCTTAAAGTAGGAGCTGGCGCTGAAGAAATATCTGGAGATTTAGAGCCTGGTCCTTTTGGTGTGGATGCGCGTTCACCGTTTTCAACACCTGGAGTAGTTTTCTGACCTGAGCTTAAAATAGGAGCTTGCGTTGAAGAAACAACTGGTGACTTAGAGCCTGGTCCTTTTGGTGTGGATGCGCGTTCTCCGTGTTCACCACCTGGAGTAGTTTTCTGACCTGAGCTTAAAGTAGGAGCTGGGGTTGAAGAAACAATTGGTGATTTGGAGCCTGGTCCTTTTGGTGTGAATTCGCGTTCGCCGTTTTCAACACCTGGAGTAGTTTTCTGACCTGTGCTTGAAGTAGGAGCTTGCGTTGAAGAAATAACTGGTGACTTAGAGCCTGGTCCCTTTGGAGTGGATGCGGGTCCACCGTGTTCACCACCTGGAGTAGTTTTTTGACCTGAACTTAAAATAGGAGCTGGCGTTGAAGAAACATCTGGAGATTTAGAGCCTAGTCCTTTTGGTGTGGATGCGCGTTCACCTTTTTCAACACTTGGAGTAGTTTTCTGACCTGAGCTTAAAGTAGGAGCTGGCGTTGAAGAAATATCTGGAGATTTAGAGCCTGGTCCTTTTGGTGTGGATGCGCGTTCTCCGTTTTCAACACCTGGAGTAGTTTTCTGACCTGTGCTTGAAGTAGGAGCTTGCGTTGAAGAAACAACTGGTGACTTAGAGCCTGGTCCCTTTGGAGTGGATGCGGGTCCACCGTGTTCACCACCTGGAGTAGTTTTCTGACCTGAGCTTAAAATAGGAGCTGGCGTTGAAGAAATATCTGGAGATTTAGACCCTGGTCCTTTTGGTGTGGATTCGCGTTCTCCGTGTTCACCACCTGGAGTAGTTTTCTGACCTGAGCTTAAAGTAGGAGCTTGCGTTGAAGAAATAACTGGTGACTTAGAGCCTGGTCCCTTTGGAGTGGATGCGGGTCCACCGTGTTCACCACCTGGAGTAGTTTTTTGACCTGAACTTAAAATAGGAGCTGGCGTTGAAGAAACATCTGGAGATTTAGAGCCTAGTCCTTTTGGTGTGGATGCGCGTTCACCTTTTTCAACACTTGGAGTAGTTTTCTGACCTGAGCTTAAAGTAGGAGCTGGCGTTGAAGAAATATCTGGAGATTTAGAGCCTGGTCCTTTTGGTGTGGATGCGCGTTCTCCGTTTTCAACACCTGGAGTAGTTTTCTGACCTGTGCTTGAAGTAGGAGCTTGCGTTGAAGAAACAACTGGTGACTTAGAGCCTGGTCCCTTTGGAGTGGATGCGGGTCCACCGTGTTCACCACCTGGAGTAGTTTTCTGACCTGAGCTTAAAATAGGAGCTGGCGTTGAAGAAATATCTGGAGATTTAGACCCTGGTCCTTTTGGTGTGGATGCGCGTTCTCCGTGTTCACCACCTGGAGTAGTTTTCTGACCTGAGCTTAAAGTAGGAGCTGGCGCTGAAGAAATATCTGGAGATTTAGAGCCTGGTCCTTTTGGTGTGGATGCGCGTTCACCGTTTTCAACACCTGGAGTAGTTTTCTGACCTGAGCTTAAAATAGGAGCTGGCGTTGAAGAAACATCTGGTGATTTAGAGCCTGGTCCTTTTGGTGTGGCTGCGCGTTCACCGTTTTCAACACCTGGAGTAGTTTTCTGACCTGAGCTTAAAATAGGAGCTGGCGTTGAAGAAGCAACTGGTGATTTAGAACCTGGTCCCTTTGGCGTGGAAGCGGGTCCTCCGTGTTCAACACCTTTAGCAGTTTTTTGACCTGAGCTTAATATAGGAGATGGTGTCGAAGAACCTCCTTCTGAACTTCGTTGAGTTTCTTTAGGTATTTTTGGAATTTTTTCGCTTGAGTGTGGAGTTGTTTCAGGGGCTTTACTGGGCTGTATGGTTGTGGTACCTGGCTTCTTGCTTGTCGGCAACTCTAAATCACTTGATGTTCCGGATTTATGAACTCCGTTGGATTTTTGATATTCTCCGGTAGTTTCTTTTGGTAAATTAATTCCCGGAACTGAACTTGGACTTCCCTCAGATGGAGTTGGACCATGTTCGGATTTTATTGGGCCTGGTGTTGTAGAATCTCTAGGCTTGGAAGTGCTTGAGCTTTCCGGTTTTGGAGTTTTCTCATGTGACCCAAAATTGATTACACGTGTTGTTTCGTGAACAGATCCTGAAAGGTGACTCGGTGTCGATGAAGTCTGAGGAGATTTGTCACCTGATCTAGTTGGGCTTGGTGATGACGATGCTTTCTGACTTGGAGAAGTATCTGCTGTAGTTCCACGTTCTGACCCTAAATTAGGAGCTGCTGTTGAAGAAACAACTGGAGATTTAGAGCCTACTCCCTTTGGCGTGGATACGGGTCCACCATGTTCAACACCTGGATTAGTTTTTTGACCTGAGCTTAAAATAGGAGCTGGGGTTGAAGAAACAATTGGTGATTTGGAGCCTGGTCCTTTTGGTGTGAATTCGCGTTCGCCGTTTTCAACCCCTGGAGTAGTTTTCTGACCTGTGCTTGAAGTAGGAGCTTGCGTTGAAGAAACAACTGGTGACTTAGAGCCTGGTCCCTTTGGAGTGGATGCGGGTCCACCGTGTTCACCACCTGGAGTACTTTTCTGACCTGAGCTTAAAATAGGAGCTGGCGTTGAAGAAATATCTGGAGATTTAGACCCTGGTCCTTTTGGTGTGGATGCGCGTTCTCCGTTTTCAACACCTGGAGTAGTTTTCTGACCTGTGCTTGAAGTAGGAGCTTGCGTTGAAGAAACAACTGGTGACTCAGAGCCTGGTCCCTTTGGAGTGGATGCGGGTCCACCGTTTTCCCCACCTGGAGTAGTTTTTTGAACTGAACTTAAAATAGGAGCTGGCGTTGAAGAAACATCTGGTGATTTAGAGCCTGGTCCTTTTGGTGTGGCTGCGCGTTCACCGTTTTCAACACCTGGAGTAGTTTTCTGACCTGAGCTTAAAATAGGAGCTGGCGTTGAAGAAGCAACTGGTGATTTAGAACCTGGTCCCTTTGGCGTGGAAGCGGGTCCTCCGTGTTCAACACCTTTAGCAGTTTTTTGACCTGAGCTTAATATAGGAGATGGTGTCGAAGAACCTCCATCTGAACTTCGTTGAGTTTCTTTAGGTATTTTTGGAATTTTTTCGCTTGAGTGTGGAGTTGTTTCAGGGGCTTTACTGGGCTGTATGGTTGTGGTACCTGGCTTCTTGCTTGTCGGCAACTCTAAATCACTTGATGTTCCAGATTTATGAACTCCGTTGGATTTTTGATATTCTCCGGTAGTTTCTTTTGGTAAATTAATTCCCGGAACTGAACTTGGACTTCCCTCAGATGGAGTTGGACCAAGTTCGGATTTTATTGGGCCTGGTGTTGTAGAATCTCTAGGCTTGGAAGTGCTTGAGCTTTGCGGTTTTGCAGTTTTCTCATGTGACCCAAAATTGATTACACGTGTTGTTTCGTGAACAGATCCTGAAAGGTGACTCGGTGTCGATGAAGTCTGAGGAGATTTGTCACCTGATCTAGTTGGGCTTGGTGATGACGATGCTTTCTGACTTGGCGAAGTATCTGCTGTAGTTCCACGTTCTGAGCCTAAATTAGGAGCTGCTGTTGAAGAAACAACTGGAGATTTAGAGCCTACTCCCTTTGGCGTGGATGCGGGTCCACCATGTTCAACACCTGGAGTAGTTTTTTGACCTGAGCTTAAAATAGGAGCTGGGGTTGAAGAAACAACTGGAGATTTGGAGCGTGGTCCTTTTGGTGTGGATGCGGGTTCACCGTGTTCAACAAATGGATTATTTTTTTGACCTGAGCTTAAAATAGGAGCTGGCGTTGAAGAACCTTCTTCTGAGCTTGGTTTATTTTCTTTAGGTATTTTTGGATTTTTTTCGCTTGTACGTGGAGTTGTTTCATGCGCATTACTGGGTCTAATAGTCGTGAAAGTTGACTCAATATTACTTGTTTTTCCTGAGTCTGGACCTTTTTTAGGTGTTGATGGAACTAATGGAGAATGTGTTGGCTCACTTGTTGCTTTATTCCTTTTTGGTGAAGTACTCGAGCTTTGCGATTTTCGAGTTTCTCCATGTGAACCGTGTTTGGATTTATGCTTCGTGTGATGACTAGAGCCTATAATTGGACTTGGTGTTGAAGACTCTAATGGAGATTTAGAAAGTTGTCCTTTTGGGGAGGATGCGGGTCCACCGTGTTCAACACTTGGAGTAGTTTTCTGACCTGAGCTTAAAGTAGGAGCTGGCGTTGAAGAAATATCTGGAGATTTGGAGCCTGGTCCTTTTGGTGTGAATTCGCGTTCGCCGTTTTCAACCCCTGGAGTAGTTTTCTGACCTGTGCTTGAAGTAGGAGCTTGCGTTGAAGAAACAACTGGTGACTTAGAGCCTGGTCCCTTTGGAGTGGATGCGGGTCCACCGTGTTCACCACCTGGAGTACTTTTCTGACCTGAGCTTAAAATAGGAGCTGGCGTTGAAGAAATATCTGGAGATTTAGACCCTGGTCCTTTTGGTGTGGATGCGCGTTCTCCGTTTTCAACACCTGGAGTAGTTTTCTGACCTGTGCTTGAAGTAGGAGCTTGCGTTGAAGAAAAAACTGGTGACTCAGAGCCTGGTCCCTTTGGAGTGGATGCGGGTCCACCGTGTTCCCCACCTGGAGTAGTTTTCTGACCTGTGCTTGAAGTAGGAGCTTGCGTTGAAGAAACAACTGGTGACTTAGAGCCTGGTCCCTTTGGAGTGGATGCGGGTCCACCGTGTTCACCACCTGGAGTACTTTTCTGACCTGAGCTTAAAATAGGAGCTGGCGTTGAAGAAATATCTGGAGATTTAGACCCTGGTCCTTTTGGTGTGAATTCGCGTTCGCCGTTTTCAACACCTGGAGTAGTTTTCTGACCTGTGCTTGAAGTAGGAGCTTGCGTTGAAGAAATAACTGGTGACTTAGAGCCTGGTCCCTTTGGAGTGGATGCGGGTCCACCGTGTTCACCACCTGGAGTAATTTTTTGACCTGAACTTAAAATAGGAGCTGGCGTTGAAGAAACATCTGGAGATTTAGAGCCTAGTCCTTTTGGTGTGGATGCGCGTTCACCTTTTTCAACACTTGGAGTAGTTTTCTGACCTGAGCTTAAAGTAGGAGCTGGCATTGAAGAAATATCTGGAGATTTAGAGCCTGGTCCTTTTGGTGTGGATGCGCGTTCTCCGTTTTCAACACCTGGAGTAGTTTTCTGACCTGTGCTTGAAGTAGGAGCTTGCGTTGAAGAAACAACTGGTGACTTAGAGCCTGGTTCCTTTGGAGTGGATGCGGGTCCACCGTGTTCACCACCTGGAGTAGTTTTCTGACCTGAGCTTAAAATAGGAGCTGGCGTTGAAGAAATATCTGGAGATTTAGACCCTGGTCCTTTTGGTGTGGATGCGCGTTCTCCGTGTTCACCACCTGGAGTAGTTTTCTGACCTGAGCTTAAAGTAGGAGCTGGCGCTGAAGAAATATCTGGAGATTTAGAGCCTGGTCCTTTTGGTGTGGATGCGCGTTCACCGTTTTCAACACCTGGAGTAGTTTTCTGACCTGAGCTTAAAATAGGAGCTGGCGTTGAAGAAACATCTGGTGATTTAGAGCCTGGTCCTTTTGGTGTGGCTGCGCGTTCACCGTTTTCAACACCTGGAGTAGTTTTCTGACCTGAGCTTAAAATAGGAGCTGGCGTTGAAGAAGCAACTGGTGATTTAGAACCTGGTCCCTTTGGCGTGGAAGCGGGTCCTCCGTGTTCAACACCTTTAGCAGTTTTTTGACCTGAGCTTAATATAGGAGATGGTGTCGAAGAACCTCCTTCTGAACTTCGTTGAGTTTCTTTAGGTATTTTTGGAATTTTTTCGCTTGAGTGTGGAGTTGTTTCAGGGGCTTTACTGGGCTGTATGGTTGTGGTACCT
The DNA here is from genome assembly GCA_023701765.1 of Hylyphantes graminicola. NCBI lineage: Eukaryota > Metazoa > Arthropoda > Arachnida > Araneae > Linyphiidae > Hylyphantes > Hylyphantes graminicola. The sequence continues at coordinate 39,003,975 of CM043117.1, read as the reverse complement.
GGCTTCTTGCTTGTCGGCAACTCTAAATCACTTGATGTTCCGGATTTATGAACTCCGTTGGATTTTTGATATTCTCCGGTAGTTTCTTTTGGTAAATTAATTCCCGGAACTGAACTTGGACTTCCCTCAGATGGAGTTGGACCATGTTCGGATTTTATTGGGCCTGGTGTTGTAGAATCTCTAGGCTTGGAAGTGCTTGAGCTTTCCGGTTTTGGAGTTTTCTCATGTGACCCAAAATTGATTACACGTGTTGTTTCGTGAACAGATCCTGAAAGGTGACTCGGTGTCGATGAAGTCTGAGGAGATTTGTCACCTGATCTAGTTGGGCTTGGTGATGACGATGCTTTCTGACTTGGAGAAGTATCTGCTGTAGTTCCACGTTCTGACCCTAAATTAGGAGCTGCTGTTGAAGAAACAACTGGAGATTTAGAGCCTACTCCCTTTGGCGTGGATACGGGTCCACCATGTTCAACACCTGGATTAGTTTTTTGACCTGAGCTTAAAATAGGAGCTGGGGTTGAAGAAACAATTGGTGATTTGGAGCCTGGTCCTTTTGGTGTGAATTCGCGTTCGCCGTTTTCAACCTCTGGAGTAGTTTTCTGACCTGTGCTTGAAGTAGGAGCTTGCGTTGAAGAAACAACTGGTGACTTAGAGCCTGGTCCCTTTGGAGTGGATGCGGGTCCACCGTGTTCACCACCTGGAGTACTTTTCTGACCTGAGCTTAAAATAGGAGCTGGCGTTGAAGAAATATCTGGAGATTTAGACCCTGGTCCTTTTGGTGTGGATGCGCGTTCTCCGTTTTCAACACCTGGAGTAGTTTTCTGACCTGTGCTTGAAGTAGGAGCTTGCGTTGAAGAAACAACTGGTGACTCAGAGCCTGGTCCCTTTGGAGTGGATGCGGGTCCACCGTTTTCCCCACCTGGAGTAGTTTTTTGAACTGAACTTAAAATAGGAGCTGGCGTTGAAGAAACATCTGGTGATTTAGAGCCTGGTCCTTTTGGTGTGGCTGCGCGTTCACCGTTTTCAACACCTGGAGTAGTTTTCTGACCTGAGCTTAAAATAGGAGCTGGCGTTGAAGAAGCAACTGGTGATTTAGAACCTGGTCCCTTTGGCGTGGAAGCGGGTCCTCCGTGTTCAACACCTTTAGCAGTTTTTTGACCTGAGCTTAATATAGGAGATGGTGTCGAAGAACCTCCTTCTGAACTTCGTTGAGTTTCTTTAGGTATTTTTGGAATTTTTTCGCTTGAGTGTGGAGTTGTTTCAGGGGCTTTACTGGGCTGTATGGTTGTGGTACCTGGCTTCTTGCTTGTCGGCAACTCTAAATCACTTGATGTTCCGGATTTATGAACTCCGTTGGATTTTTGATATTCTCCGGTAGTTTCTTTTGGTAAATTAATTCCCGGAACTGAACTTGGACTTCCCTCAGATGGAGTTGGACCATGTTCGGATTTTATTGGGCCTGGTGTTGTAGAATCTCTAGGCTTGGAAGTGCTTGAGCTTTGCGGTTTTGCAGTTTTCTCATGTGACCCAAAATTGATTACACGTGTTGTTTCGTGAACAGATCCTGAAAGGTGACTCGGTGTCGATGAAGTCTGAGGAGATTTGTCACCTGATCTAGTTGGGCTTGGTGATGACGATGCTTTCTGACTTGGCGAAGTATCTGCTGTAGTTCCACGTTCTGAGCCTAAATTAGGAGCTGCTGTTGAAGAAACAACTGGAGATTTAGAGCCTACTCCCTTTGGCGTGGATGCGGGTCCACCATGTTCAACACCTGGAGTAGTTTTTTGACCTGAGCTTAAAATAGGAGCTGGGGTTGAAGAAACAACTGGAGATTTGGAGCGTGGTCCTTTTGGTGTGGATGCGGGTTCACCGTGTTCAACAAATGGATTATTTTTTTGACCTGAGCTTAAAATAGGAGCTGGCGTTGAAGAACCTTCTTCTGAGCTTGGTTTATTTTCTTTAGGTATTTTTGGATTTTTTTCGCTTGTACGTGGAGTTGTTTCATGCGCATTACTGGGTCTAATAGTCGTGAAAGTTGACTCAATATTAGTTGTTTTTCCTGAGCCTGGACCTTTTTTAGGCGTTGATGGAACTAATGGAGAATGTGTTGGCTCAATTGTTGCTTTATTCCTTTTTGGTGAAGTACTCGAGCTTTGCGATTTTCGAGTTTCTCCATGTGAACCGTGTTTGGATTTATGCTTCGTGTGATGACTAGAGCCTATAATTGGACTTGATGTTGAAGACTCTAATGGAGATTTAGAAAGTTGTCCTTTTGGGGAGGATGCGGGTCCACCGTGTTCAACACTTGGAGTAGTTTTCTGACTTGAGCTTAAAGTAGGAGCTGGTGATGAAGAAATATCTGGAGATTTGGAGCCTGGTCCTTTTGGTGTGAATTCGCGTTCGCCGTTTTCAACCCCTGGAGTAGTTTTCTGACCTGTGCTTGAAGTAGGAGCTTGCGTTGAAGAAACAACTGGTGACTCAGAGCCTGGTCCCTTTGGAGTGGATGCGGGTCCACCGTGTTCCCCACCTGGAGTAGTTTTTTGAACTGAACTTAAAATAGGAGCTGGCGTTGAAGAAACATCTGGTGATTTAGAGCCTGGTCCTTTTGGTGTGGCTGCGCGTTCACCGTTTTCAACACCTGGAGTAGTTTTCTGACCTGAGCTTAAAATAGGAGCTGGCGTTGAAGAAGCAACTGGTGATTTAGAACCTGGTCCCTTTGGCGTGGAAGCGGGTCCTCCGTGTTCAACACCTTTAGCAGTTTTTTGACCTGAGCTTAATATAGGAGATGGTGTCGAAGAACCTCCTTCTGAACTTCGTTGAGTTTCTTTAGGTATTTTTGGAATTTTTTCGCTTGAGTGTGGAGTTGTTTCAGGGGCTTTACTGGGCTGTATGGTTGTGGTACCTGGCTTCTTGCTTGTCGGCAACTCTAAATCACTTGATGTTCCGGATTTATGAACTCTGTTGGATTTTTGATATTCTCCGATAGTTTCTTTTGGTAAATTAATTCCCGGAACTGAACTTGGACTTCCCTCAGATGGAGTTGGACCATGTTCGGATTTTATTGGGCCTGGTGTTGTAGAATCTCTAGGCTTGGAAGTGCTTGAGCTTTGCGGTTTTGCAGTTTTCTCATGTGACCCAAAATTGATTACACGTGTTGTTTCGTGAACAGATCCTGAAAGGTGACTCGGTGTCGATGAAGTCTGAGGAGATTTGTCACCTGATCTAGTTGGGCTTGGTGATGACGATGCTTTCTGACTTGGCGAAGTATCTGATGTAGTTCCACGTTCTGACCCTAAATTAGGAGCTGCTGTTGAAGAAACAACTGGAGATTTAGAGCCTACTCCCTTTGGCGTGGATACGGGTCCACCATGTTCAACACCTGGATTAGTTTTTTGACCTGAGCTTAAAATAGGAGCTGGGGTTGAAGAAACAATTGGCGATTTGGAGCCTGGTCCTTTTGGTGTGAATTCGCGTTCGCCGTTTTCAACCCCTGGAGTAGTTTTCTGACCTGTGCTTGAAGTAGGAGCTTGCGTTGAAGAAACAACTGGTGACTTAGAGCCTGGTTCCTTTGGAGTGGATGCGGGTCCACCGTGTTCACCACCTGGAGTACTTTTCTGACCTGAGCTTAAAATAGGAGCTGGCGTTGAAGAAATATCTGGAGATTTAGACCCTGGTCCTTTTGGTGTGGATGCGCGTTCTCCGTTTTCAACACCTGGAGTAGTTTTCTGACCTGTGCTTGAAGTAGGAGCTTGCGTTGAAGAAACAACTGGTGACTCAGAGCCTGGTCCCTTTGGAGTGGATGCGGGTCCACCGTGTTCCCCACCTGGAGTAGTTTTTTGAACTGAACTTAAAATAGGAGCTGGCGTTGAAGAAACATCTGGTGATTTAGAGCCTGGTCCTTTTGGTGTGGCTGCGCGTTCACCGTTTTCAACACCTGGAGTAGTTTTCTGATCTGAGCTTAAAATAGGAGCTGGCGATAAAGAAGCAACTGGTGATTTAGAACCTGGTCCCTTTGGCGTGGAAGCGGGTCCTCCGTGTTCAACACCTTTAGCAGTTTTTTGACCTGAGCTTAATATAGGAGATGGTGTCGAAGAACCTCCTTCTGAACTTCGTTGAGTTTCTTTAGGTATTTTTGGAATTTTTTCGCTTGAGTGTGGAGTTGTTTCAGGGGCTTTACTGGGCTGTATGGTTGTGGTACCTGGCTTCTTGCTTGTCGGCAACTCTAAATCACTTGATGTTCCGGATTTATGAACTCCGTTGGATTTTTGATATTCTCCGGTAGTTTCTTTTGGTAAATTAATTCCCGGAACTGAACTTGGACTTCCCTCAGATGGAGTTGGACCATGTTCGGATTTTATTGGGCCTGGTGTTGTAGAATCTCTAGGCTTGGAAGTGCTTGAGCTTTGCGGTTTTGCAGTTTTCTCATGTGACCCAAAATTGATTACACGTGTTGTTTCGTGAACAGATCCTGAAAGGTGACTCGGTGTCGATGAAGTCTGAGGAGATTTGTCACCTGATCTAGTTGGGCTTGGTGATGCCGATGCTTTCTGACTTGGCGAAGTATCTGCTGTAGTTCCACGTTCGGAGCCTAAATTAGGAGCTGCTGTTGAAGAAACAACTGGAGATTTAGAGCCTACTCCCTTTGGCGTGGATGCGGGTCCACCATGTTCAACACCTGGAGTAGTTTTTTGACCTGAGCTTAAAATAGGAGCTGGGGTTGAAGAACCTTCTTCTGAGCTTGGTTTATTTTCTTTAGGTATTTTTGGATTTTTTTCGCTTGTACGTGGAGTTGTTTCGTGCGCATTACTGGGTCTAATAGTCGTGAAAGTTGACTCAATATTAGTTGTTTTTCCTGAGCCTGGACCTTTTTTAGGTGTTGATGGAACTAATGGAGAATGTGTTGGCTCACTTGTTGCTTTATTCCTTTTTGGTGAAGTACTCGAGCTTTGCGATTTTCGAGTTTCTCCATGTGAACCGTGTTTGGATTTATGCTTCGTGTGATGACTAGAGCCTATAATTGGACTTGATGTTGAAGACTCTAATGGAGATTTAGAAAGTTGTCCTTTTGGGGAGGATGCGGGTCCACCGTGTTCAACACTTGGAGTAGTTTTCTGACCTGAGCTTAAAGTAGGAGCTGGCGTTGAAGAAATATCTGGAGATTTGGAGCCTGGTCCTTTTGGTGTGAATTCGCGTTCGCCGTTTTCAACCCCTGGAGTAGTTTTCTGACCTGTGCTTGAAGTAGGAGCTTGGGTTGAAGAAACAACTGGTGACTTAGAGCCTGGTCCCTTTGGAGTGGATGCGGGTCCACCGTGTTCCCCACCTGGAGTAGTTGTTTGAACTGAACTTAAAATAGGAGCTGGCGTTGAAGAAACATCTGGTGATTTAGAGCCTGGTCCTTTTGGTGTGGCTGCGCGTTCACCGTTTTCAACACCTGGAGTAGTTTTCTGACCTGAGCTTAAAATAGGAGCTGGCGTTGAAGAAGCAACTGGTGATTTAGAACCTGGTCCCTTTGGCGTGGAAGCGGGTCCTCCGTGTTCAACACCTTTAGCAGTTTTTTGACCTGAGCTTAATATAGGAGATGGTGTCGAAGAACCTCCTTCTGAACTTCGTTGAGTTTCTTTAGGTATTTTTGGAATTTTTTCGTTTGAGTGTGGAGTTGTTTCAGGGGCTTTACTGGGCTGTATGGTTGTGGTACCTGGCTTCTTGCTTGTCGGCAACTCTAAATCACTTGATGTTCCGGATTTATGAACTCCGTTGGATTTTTGATATTCTCCGGTAGTTTCTTTTGGTAAATTAATTCCCGGAACTGAACTTGGACTTCCCTCAGATGGAGTTGGACCATGTTCGGATTTTATTGGGCCTGGTGTTGTAGAATCTCTAGGCTTGGAAGTGCTTGAGCTTTGCGGTTTTGCAGTTTTCTCATGTGACCCAAAATTGATTACACGTGTTGTTTCGTGAACAGATCCTGAAAGATGACTCGGTGTCGATGAAGTCTGAGGAGATTTGTCACCTGATCTAGTTGGGCTTGGTGATGACGATGCTTTCTGACTTGGCGAAGTATCTGCTGTAGTTCCACGTTCTGAGCCTAAATTAGGAGCTGCTGTTGAAGAAACAACTGGAGATTTAGAGCCTACTCCCTTTGGCGTGGATGCGGGTCCACCATGTTCAACACCTGGAGTAGTTTTTTGACCTGAGCTTAAAATAGGAGCTGGGGTTGAAGAAACAACTGGAGATTTGGAGCGTGGTCCTTTTGGTGTGGATGCGGGTTCACCGTGTTCAACAAATGGATTATTTTTTTGACCTGAGCTTAAAATGGGAGCTGGCGTTGAAGAACCTTCTTCTGAGCTTGGTTTATTTTCTTTAGGTATTTTTGGATTTTTTTCGCTTGTACGTGGAGTTGTTTCATGCGCATTACTGGGTCTAATAGTCGTGAAAGTTGACTCAATATTAGTTGTTTTTCCTGAGCCTGGACCTTTTTTAGGTGTTGATGGAACTAATGGAGAATGTGTTGGCTCACTTGTTGCTTTATTCCTTTTTGGTGAAGTACTCGAGCTTTGCGATTTTCGAGTTTCTCCATGTGAACCGTGTTTGGATTTATGCTTCGTGTGATGACTAGAGCCTATAATTGGACTTGATGTTGAAGACTCTAATGGAGATTTAGAAAGTTGTCCTTTTGGGGAGGATGCGGGTCCACCGTGTTCAACACCTGGAGTAGTTTTTTGACCTGAGCTTAAAATAGGAGCTGGGGTTGAAGAAACAATTGGTGATTTAAAGCCTGGTCCTTTTGGTGTGGATGCGCGTTCACCGTTTTCAACACCTGGAGTAGTTTTCTGACCTGAGCTTAAAATAGGAGCTGGCGTTGAAGATATATCTGGAGATTTTGAGCCTGGTCCTTTTGGTGATGATGCGCGTTCCCCGTTTTCAACACCTGGAGTAGTTTTCTGACCTGTGCTTGAAGTAGGAGCCTGCGTTGAAGAAACAACTGGTGACTTAGAGCCTGGTCCCTTTGGAGTGGATGCGGGTCCACCGTGTTCACCACCTGGAGTAGTTTTTTGACCTGAGCTTAAAATAGGAGCTGGCGTTGAAGAAACATCTGGAGATTTAGAGCCTGGTCCTTTTGGTGTGGATGCGCGTTCACCTTTTTCAACACTTGGAGTAGTTTTCTGACTTGAGCTTAAAGTAGGAGCTGGCGTTGAAGAAATATCTGGAGATTTAGAGCCTGGTCCTTTTGGTGTGGATGCGCGTTCTCCGTTTTCAACACCTGGAGTAGTTTTCTGACCTGTGCTTGAAGTAGGAGCTTGCGTTGAAGAAACAACTGGTGACTTAGAGCCTGGTCCCTTTGGAGTGGATGCGGGTCCACCGTGTTCACCACCTGGAGTAGTTTTCTGACCTGAGCTTAAAATAGGAGCTGGCGTTGAAGAAATATCTGGAGATTTAGACCCTGGTCCTTTTGGAGTGGATGCGCGTTCTCCGTGTTCACCACCTGGAGTAGTTTTCTGACCTGAGCTTAAAGTAGGAGCTGGCGCTGAAGAAATATCTGGAGATTTAGAGCCTGGTCCTTTTGGTGTGGATGCGCGTTCACCGTTTTCAACACCTGGAGTAGTTTTCTGACCTGAGCTTAAAATAGGAGCTGGCGTTGAAGAAACATCTGGTGATTTAGAGCCTGGTCCTTTTGGTGTGGCTGCGCGTTCACCGTTTTCAACACCTGGAGTAGTTTTCTGACCTGAGCTTAAAATAGGAGCTGGCGTTGAAGAAACATCTGGTGATTTAGAGCCTGGTCCTTTTGGTGTGGCTGCGCGTTCACCGTTTTCAACACCTGGAGTAGTTTTCTGACCTGAGCTTAAAATAGGAGCTGGCGTTGAAGAAGCAACTGGTGATTTAGAACCTGGTCCCTTTGGCGTGGAAGCGGGTCCTCCGTGTTCAACACCTTTAGCAGTTTTTTGACCTGAGCTTAATATAGGAGATGGTGTCGAAGAACCTCCTTCTGAACTTCGTTGAGTTTCTTTAGGTATTTTTGGAATTTTTTCGCTTGAGTGTGGAGTTGTTTCAGGGGCTTTACTGGGCTGTATGATTGTGGTACCTGGCTTCTTGCTTGTCGGCAACTCTAAATCACTTGATGTTCCGGATTTATGAACTCCGTTGGATTTTTGATATTCTCCGGTAGTTTCTTTTGGTAAATTAATTCCCGGAACTGAACTTGGACTTCCCTCAGATGGAGTTGGACCATGTTCGGATTTTATTGGGCCTGGTGTTGTAGAATCTCTAGGCTTGGAAGTGCTTGAGCTTTGCGGTTTTGGAGTTTTCTCATGTGACCCAAAATTGATTACACGTGTTGTGTCGTGAACAGATCCTGAAAGGTGTTTCGGTGTCGATGAAGTCTGAGGAGATTTGTCACCTGATCTAGTTGGGCTTGGTGATGACGATGCTTTCTGACTTGGCGAAGTATCTGCTGTAGTTCCACGTTCTGAGCCTAAATTAGGAGCTGCTGTTGAAGAAACAACTGGAGATTTAGAGCCTACTCCCTTTGGCGTGGATGCGGGTCCACCATGTTCAACACCTGGAGTAGTTTTTTGACCTGAGCTTAAAATAGGAGCTGGGGTTGAAGAAACAACTGGAGATTTGGAGCGTGGTCCTTTTGGTGTGGATGCGGGTTCACTGTGTTCATCAAATGGATTATTTTTTTGACCTGAGCTTAAAATAGGAGCTGGCGTTGAAGAACCTTCTTCTGAGCTTGGTTTATTTTCTTTAGGTATTTTTGGATTTTTTTCGCTTGTACGTGGAGTTGTTTCATGCGCATTACTGGGTCTAATAGTCGTGAAAGTTGACTCAATATTAGTTGTTTTTCCTGAGCCTGGACCTTTTTTAGGTGTTGATGGAACTAATGGAGAATGTGTTGGCTCACTTGTTGCTTTATTCCTTTTTGGTGAAGTACTCGAGCTTTGCGATTTTCGAGTTTCTCCATGTGAACCGTGTTTGGATTTATGCTTCGTGTGATGACTAGAGCCTATAATTGGACTTGATGTTGAAGACTCTAATGGAGATTTAGAAAGTTGTCCTTTTGGGGAGGATGCGGGTTCACCGTGTTCAACACCTGGAGTAGTTTTTTGACCTGAGCTTAAAATAGGAGCTGGGGTTGAAGAAACAACTGGAGATTTGGAGCTTGGTCCTTTTGGTGTGGATGCGGGTTCACCGTGTTTAACACCTGGAGTAGTTTTTTGACCTGAACTTAAATTAGGAGCTGGCGTTGAGGAAACATCTGGAGATTTAGAGCCTGGTCCTTTTGGTGTGGATGCGCGTTCACCGTTTTCCTTACCTGGAGTAGTTTTCTGACCTGTGCTTGAAGTAGGAGCTTGCGTCGAAGAAACAACTGGTGATTTAGAGCCTGGTCCCTTTGGAGTGGATTCGGGTCCACCGTGTTCAACACCTGGAGTAGTTTTCTGACCTGAGCTTAAAATAGGAGCTGGGGTTGAAGAAACAATTGGAGATTTAGAGCCTGGTCCTTTTGGAGTGGATGCGCGTTCACCGTTTTCAACATCTGGAGTAGTTTTCTGACCTGTGCTTGAAGTAGGAGCTTGCGTTGAAGAAACAACTGGTGACTTTGAGCCTGGTCCCTTTGGAGTGGATGCGGGTCCACCGTGTTCACCACCTGGAGTAGTTTTCTGACCTGAGCTTAAAATAGGAGCTGGCGTTGAAGAAATATCTGGAGATTTAGACCCTGGTCCTTTTGGAGTGGATGCGCGTTCTCCGTGTTCACCACCTGGAGTAGTTTTCTGACCTGAGCTTAAAGTAGGAGCTGGCGCTGAAGAAATATCTGGAGATTTAGAGCCTGGTCCTTTTGGTGTGGATGCGCGTTCACCGTTTTCAACACCTGGAGTAGTTTTCTGACCTGAGCTTAAAATAGGAGCTGGCGTTGAAGAAACATCTGGTGATTTAGAGCCTGGTCCTTTTGGTGTGGCTGCGCGTTCACCGTTTTCAACACCTGGAGTAGTTTTCTGACCTGAGCTTAAAATAGGAGCTAGCGTTGAAGAAACATCTGGTGATTTAGAGCCTGGTCCTTTTGGTGTGGCCGCGCGTTCACCGTTTTCAACACCTGGAGTAGTTTTCTGACCTGAGCTTAAAATAGGAGCTGGCGTTGAAGAAGCAACTGGTGATTTAGAACCTGGTCCCTTTGGCGTGGAAGCGGGTCCTCCGTGTTCAACACCTTTAGCAGTTTTTTGACCTGAGCTTAATATAGGAGATGGTGTCGAAGAACCTCCTTCTGAACTTCGTTGAGTTTCTTTAGGTATTTTTGGAATTTTTTCGCTTGAGTGTGGAGTTGTTTCAGGGGCTTTACTGGGCTGTATGATTGTGGTACCTGGCTTCTTGCTTGTCGGCAACTCTAAATCACTTGATGTTCCGGATTTATGAACTCCGTTGGATTTTTGATATTCTCCGGTAGTTTCTTTTGGTAAATTAATTCCCGGAACTGAACTTGGACTTCCCTCAGATGGAGTTGGACCATGTTCGGATTTTATTGGGCCTGGTGTTGTAGAATCTCTAGGCTTGGAAGTGCTTGAGCTTTGCGGTTTTGCAGTTTTCTCATGTGACCCAAAATTGATTACACGTGTTGTTTCGTGAACAGATCCTGAAAGGTGACTCGGTGTCGATGAAGTCTGAGGAGATTTGTCACCTGATCTAGTTGGGCTTGGTGATGACGATGCTTTCTGACTTGGCGAAGTATCTGCTGTAGTTCCACGTTCGGAGCCTAAATTAGGAGCTGCTGTTGAAGAAACAACTGGAGATTTAGAGCCTACTCCCTTTGGCGTGGATGCGGGTCCACCATGTTCAACACCTGGAGTAGTTTTTTGACCTGAGCTTAAAATAGGAGCTGGGGTTGAAGAACCTTCTTCTGAGCTTGGTTTATTTTCTTTAGGTATTTTTGGATTTTTTTCGCTTGTACGTGGAGTTGTTTCGTGCGCATTACTGGGTCTAATAGTCGTGAAAGTTGACTCAATATTAGTTGTTTTTCCTGAGCCTGGACCTTTTTTAGGTGTTGATGGAACTAATGGAGAATGTGTTGGCTCACTTGTTGCTTTATTCCTTTTTGGTGAAGTACTCGAGCTTTGCGATTTTCGAGTTTCTCCATGTGAACCGTGTTTGGATTTATGCTTCGTGTGATGACTAGAGCCTATAATTGGACTTGATGTTGAAGACTCTAATGGAGATTTAGAAAGTTGTCCTTTTGGGGAGGATGCGGGTCCACCGTGTTCAACACTTGGAGTAGTTTTCTGACCTGAGCTTAAAGTAGGAGCTGGCGTTGAAGAAATATCTGGAGATTTGGAGCCTGGTCCTTTTGGTGTGAATTCGCGTTCGCCGTTTTCAACCCCTGGAGTAGTTTTCTGACCTGTGCTTGAAGTAGGAGCTTGGGTTGAAGAAACAACTGGTGACTTAGAGCCTGGTCCCTTTGGAGTGGATGCGGGTCCACCGTGTTCCCCACCTGGAGTAGTTGTTTGAACTGAACTTAAAATAGGAGCTGGCGTTGAAGAAACATCTGGTGATTTAGAGCCTGGTCCTTTTGGTGTGGCTGCGCGTTCACCGTTTTCAACACCTGGAGTAGTTTTCTGACCTGAGCTTAAAATAGGAGCTGGCGTTGAAGAAGCAACTGGTGATTTAGAACCTGGTCCCTTTGGCGTGGAAGCGGGTCCTCCGTGTTCAACACCTTTAGCAGTTTTTTGACCTGAGCTTAATATAGGAGATGGTGTCGAAGAACCTCCTTCTGAACTTCGTTGAGTTTCTTTAGGTATTTTTGGAATTTTTTCGTTTGAGTGTGGAGTTGTTTCAGGGGCTTTACTGGGCTGTATGGTTGTGGTACCTGGCTTCTTGCTTGTCGGCAACTCTAAATCACTTGATGTTCCGGATTTATGAACTCCGTTGGATTTTTGATATTCTCCGGTAGTTTCTTTTGGTAAATTAATTCCCGGAACTGAACTTGGACTTCCCTCAGATGGAGTTGGACCATGTTCGGATTTTATTGGGCCTGGTGTTGTAGAATCTCTAGGCTTGGAAGTGCTTGAGCTTTGCGGTTTTGCAGTTTTCTCATGTGACCCAAAATTGATTACACGTGTTGTTTCGTGAACAGATCCTGAAAGATGACTCGGTGTCGATGAAGTCTGAGGAGATTTGTCACCTGATCTAGTTGGGCTTGGTGATGACGATGCTTTCTGACTTGGCGAAGTATCTGCTGTAGTTCCACGTTCTGAGCCTAAATTAGGAGCTGCTGTTGAAGAAACAACTGGAGATTTAGAGCCTACTCCCTTTGGCGTGGATGCGGGTCCACCATGTTCAACACCTGGAGTAGTTTTTTGACCTGAGCTTAAAATAGGAGCTGGGGTGGAATAAACAACTGGAGATTTGGAGCGTGGTCCTTTTGGTGTGGATGCGGGTTCACCGTGTTCAACAAATGGATTATTTTTTTGACCTGAGCTTAAAATAGGAGCTGGCGTTGAAGAACCTTCTTCTGAGCTTGGTTTATTTTCTTTAGGTATTTTTGGATTTTTTTCGCTTGTACGTGGAGTTGTTTCATGCGCATTACTGGGTCTAATAGTCGTGAAAGTTGACTCAATATTAGTTGTTTTTCCTGAGCCTGGACCTTTTTTAGGTGTTGATGGAACTAATGGAGAATGTGTTGGCTCACTTGTTGCTTTATTCCTTTTTGGTGAAGTACTCGAGCTTTGCGATTTTCGAGTTTCTCCATGTGAACCGTGTTTGGATTTATGCTTCGTGTGATGACTAGAGCCTATAATTGGACTTGATGTTGAAGACTCTAATGGAGATTTAGAAAGTTGTCCTTTTGGGGAGGATGCGGGTCCACCGTGTTCAACACCTGGAGTAGTTTTTTGACCTGAGCTTAAAATAGGAGCTGGGGTTGAAGAAACAATTGGTGATTTAAAGCCTGGTCCTTTTGGTGTGGATGCGCGTTCACCGTTTTCAACACCTGGAGTAGTTTTCTGACCTGAGCTTAAAATAGGAGCTGGCGTTGAAGATATATCTGGAGATTTTGAGCCTGGTCCTTTTGGTGATGATGCGCGTTCCCCGTTTTCAACACCTGGAGTAGTTTTCTGACCTGTGCTTGAAGTAGGAGCCTGCGTTGAAGAAACAACTGGTGACTTAGAGCCTGGTCCCTTTGGAGTGGATGCGGGTCCACCGTGTTCACCACCTGGAGTAGTTTTTTGACCTGAGCTTAAAATAGGAGCTGGCGTTGAAGAAACATCTGGAGATTTAGAGCCTGGTCCTTTTGGTGTGGATGCGCGTTCACCTTTTTCAACACTTGGAGTAGTTTTCTGACTTGAGCTTAAAGTAGGAGCTGGCGTTGAAGAAATATCTGGAGATTTAGAGCCTGGTCCTTTTGGTGTGGATGCGCGTTCTCCGTTTTCAACACCTGGAGTAGTTTTCTGACCTGTGCTTGAAGTAGGAGCTTGCGTTGAAGGAACAACTGGTGACTTAGAGCCTGGTCCCTTTGGAGTGGATGCGGGTCCACCGTGTTCACCACCTGGAGTAGTTTTCTGACCTGAGCTTAAAATAGGAGCTGGCGTTGAAGAAATATCTGGAGATTTAGACCCTGGTCCTTTTGGAGTGGATGCGCGTTCTCCGTGTTCACCACCTGGAGTAGTTTTCTGACCTGAGCTTAAAGTAGGAGCTGGCGCTGAAGAAATATCTGGAGATTTAGAGCCTGGTCCTTTTGGTGTGGATGCGCGTTCACCGTTTTCAACACCTGGAGTAGTTTTCTGACCTGAGCTTAAAATAGGAGCTGGCGTTGAAGAAACATCTGGTGATTTAGAGCCTGGTCCTTTTGGTGTGGCTGCGCGTTCACCGTTTTCAACACCTGGAGTAGTTTTCTGACCTGAGCTTAAAATAGGAGCTGGCGTTGAAGAAACATCTGGTGATTTAGAGCCTGGTACTTTTGGTGTGGCTGCGCGTTCACCGTTTTCAACACCTGGAGTAGTTTTCTGACCTGAGCTTAAAATAGGAGCTGGCGTTGAAGAAGCAACTGGTGATTTAGAACCTGGTCCCTTTGGCGTGGAAGCGGGTCCTCCGTGTTCAACACCTTTAGCAGTTTTTTGACCTGAGCTTAATATAGGAGATGGTGTCGAAGAACCTCCTTCTGAACTTCGTTGAGTTTCTTTAGGTATTTTTGGAATTTTTTCGCTTGAGTGTGGAGTTGTTTCAGGGGCTTTACTGGGCTGTATGATTGTGGTACCTGGCTTCTTGCTTGTCGGCAACTCTAAATCACTTGATGTTCCGGATTTATGAACTCCGTTGGATTTTTGATATTCTCCGGTAGTTTCTTTTGGTAAATTAATTCCCGGAACTGAACTTGGACTTCCCTCAGATGGAGTTGGACCATGTTCGGATTTTATTGGGCCTGGTGTTGTAGAATCTCTAGGCTTGGAAGTGCTTGAGCTTTGCGGTTTTGGAGTTTTCTCATGTGACCCAAAATTGATTACACGTGTTGTGTCGTGAACAGATCCTGAAAGGTGTTTCGGTGTCGATGAAGTCTGAGGAGATTTGTCACCTGATCTAGTTGGGCTTGGTGATGACGATGCTTTCTGACTTGGCGAAGTATCTGCTGTAGTTCCACGTTCTGAGCCTAAATTAGGAGCTGCTGTTGAAGAAACAACTGGAGATTTAGAGCCTACTCCCTTTGGCGTGGATGCGGGTCCACCATGTTCAACACCTGGAGTAGTTTTTTGACCTGAGCTTAAAATAGGAGCTGGGGTTGAAGAAACAACTGGAGATTTGGAGCGTGGTCCTTTTGGTGTGGATGCGGGTTCACTGTGTTCATCAAATGGATTATTTTTTTGACCTGAGCTTAAAATAGGAGCTGGCGTTGAAGAACCTTCTTCTGAGCTTGGTTTATTTTCTTTAGGTATTTTTGGATTTTTTTCGCTTGTACGTGGAGTTGTTTCATGCGCATTACTGGGTCTAATAGTCGTGAAAGTTGACTCAATATTAGTTGTTTTTCCTGAGCCTGGACCTTTTTTAGGTGTTGATGGAACTAATGGAGAATGTGTTGGCTCACTTGTTGCTTTATTCCTTTTTGGTGAAGTACTCGAGCTTTGCGATTTTCGAGTTTCTCCATGTGAACCGTGTTTGGATTTATGCTTCGTGTGATGACTAGAGCCTATAATTGGACTTGATGTTGAAGACTCTAATGGAGATTTAGAAAGTTGTCCTTTTGGGGAGGATGCGGGTCCACCGTGTTCAACACCTGGAGTAGTTTTTTGACCTGAGCTTAAAATAGGAGCTGGGGTTGAAGAAACAACTGGAGATTTGGAGCTTGGTCCTTTTGGTGTGGATGCGGGTTCACCGTGTTCAACACCTGGAGTAGTTTTTTGACCTGAACTTAAATTAGGAGCTGGCGTTGAGGAAACATCTGGAGATTTAGAGCCTGGTCCTTTTGGTGTGGATGCGCGTTCACCGTTTTCCTTACCTGGAGTAGTTTTCTGACCTGTGCTTGAAGTAGGAGCTTGCTTCGAAGAAACAACTGGTGATTTAGAGCCTGGTCCCTTTGGAGTGGATTCGGGTCCACCGTGTTCAACACCTGGAGTAGTTTTCTGACCTGAGCTTAAAATAGGAGCTGGGGTTGAAGAAACAATTGGAGATTTAGAGCCTGGTCCTTTTGGAGTGGATGCGCGTTCACCGTTTTCAACATCTGGAGTAGTTTTCTGACCTGTGCTTGAAGTAGGAGCTTGCGTTGAAGAAACAACTGGTGACTTTGAGCCTGGTCCCTTTGGAGTGGATGCGGGTCCACCGTGTTCACCACCTGGAGTAGTTTTCTGACCTGAGCTTAAAATAGGAGCTGGCGTTGAAGAAATATCTGGAGATTTAGACCCTGGTCCTTTTGGAGTGGATGCGCGTTCTCCGTGTTCACCACCTGGAGTAGTTTTCTGACCTGAGCTTAAAGTAGGAGCTGGCGCTGAAGAAATATCTGGAGATTTAGAGCCTGGTCCTTTTGGTGTGGATGCGCGTTCACCGTTTTCAACACCTGGAGTAGTTTTCTGACCTGAGCTTAAAATAGGAGCTGGCGTTGAAGAAACATCTGGTGATTTAGAGCCTGGTCCTTTTGGTGTGGCTGCGCGTTCACCGTTTTCAACACCTGGAGTAGTTTTCTGACCTGAGCTTAAAATAGGAGCTGGCGTTGAAGAAACATCTGGTGATTTAGAGCCTGGTCCTTTTGGTGTGGCTGCGCGTTCACCGTTTTCAACACCTGGAGTAGTTTTCTGACCTGAGCTTAAAATAGGAGCTGGCGTTGAAGAAGCAACTGGTGATTTAGAACCTGGTCCCTTTGGCGTGGAAGCGGGTCCTCCGTGTTCAACACCTTTAGCAGTTTTTTGACCTGAGCTTAATATAGGAGATGGTGTCGAAGAACCTCCTTCTGAACTTCGTTGAGTTTCTTTAGGTATTTTTGGAATTTTTTCGCTTGAGTGTGGAGTTGTTTCAGGGGCTTTACTGGGCTGTATGATTGTGGTACCTGGCTTCTTGCTTGTCGGCAACTCTAAATCACTTGATGTTCCGGATTTATGAACTCCGTTGGATTTTTGATATTCTCCGGTAGTTTCTTTTGGTAAATTAATTCCCGGAACTGAACTTGGACTTCCCTCAGATGGAGTTGGACCATGTTCGGATTTTATTGGGCCTGGTGTTGTAGAATCTCTAGGCTTGGAAGTGCTTGAGCTTTGCGGTTTTGGAGTTTTCTCATGTGACCCAAAATTGATTACACGTGTTGTGTCGTGAACAGATCCTGAAAGGTGACTCGGTGTCGATGAAGTCTGAGGAGATTTGTCACCTGATCTAGTTGGGCTTGGTGATGACGATGCTTTCTGACTTATCGAAGTATCTGCTGTAGTTCCACGTTCTGAGCCTAAATTAGGAGCTGCTGTTGAAGAAACAACTGGAGATTTAGAGCCTACTCCCTTTGGCGTGGATGCGGGTCCACCATGTTCAACACCTGGAGTAGTTTTTTGACCTGAGCTTAAAATAGGAGCTGGGGTTGAAGAAACAACTGGAGATTTGGAGCGTGGTCCTTTTGGTGTGGATGCGGGTTCACCGTGTTCAACACCTGGAGTAGTTTTTTGACCTGAACTTAAATTAGGAGCTGGCGTTGAGGAAACATCTGGAGATTTAGAGCCTGGTCCTTTTGGTGTGGATGCGCGTTCACCGTTTTCATTACCTGGAGTAGTTTTCTGACCTGTGCTTGAAGTAGGAGCTTGCGTCGAAGAAACAACTGGTGATTTAGAGCCTGGTCCCTTTGGAGTGGATTCGGGTCCACCGTGTTCAACACCTGGAGTAGTTTTCTGACCTGAGCTTAAAATAGGAGCTGGGGTTGAAGAAACAATTTTAGATTTAGAGCCTGGTCCTTTTGGAGTGGATGCGCGTTCACCGTTTTCAACATCTGGAGTAGTTTTCTGACCTGTGCTTGAAGTAGGAGCTTGCGTTGAAGAAACAACTGGTGACTTTGAGCCTGGTCCCTTTGGAGTGGATGCGGGTCCACCGTGTTCACCACCTGGAGTAGTTTTTTGACCTGAACTTAAAATAGGAGCTGGCGTTGAAGAAACATCTGGAGATTTGAGGCCTGGTCCTTTTGGTGTGGATGCGCGTACACCGTTTTCAACACCTGGAGTAGTTTTCTGACCTGAGCTTAAAATAGGAGCTGGCGTTGAGGAAACATCTGGAGATTTAGAGCCTGGTCCTTTTGGAGTGGATGCGCGTTCACCGTTTTCAACATCTGGAGTAGTTTTCTGACCTGTGCTTGAAGTAGGAGCTTGCGTTGAAGAAACAACTGGTGACTTTGAGCCTGGTCCCTTTGGAGTGGATGCGGGTCCACCCTGTTCAGCACCTGGAGTAGTTTTTTGACCTGAACTTAAATTAGGAGCTGGCGTTGAGGAAACATCTGGAGATTTAGAGCCTGGTCCTTTTGGTGTGGATGCGCGTTCACCGTTTTCATTACCTGGAGTAGTTTTCTGACCTGTGCTTGAAGTAGGAGCTTGCGTCGAAGAAACAACTGGTGATTTAGAGCCTGGTCCCTTTGGAGTGGATTCGGGTCCACCGTGTTCAACACCTGGAGTAGTTTTCTGACCTGAGCTTAAAATAGGAGCTGGGGTTGAAGAAACAATTGGAGATTTAGAGCCTGGTCCTTTTGGAGTGGATGCGCGTTCACCGTTTTCAACATCTGGAGTAGTTTTCTGACCTGTGCTTGAAGTAGGAGCTTGCGTTGAAGAAACAACTGGTGACTTAGAGCCTGGTCCCTTTGGAGTGGATGCGGGTCCTTCGCGTTCAGCACGTGGAGTAGTTTTTTGCCCTGAACTTAAAATACGAGCTGGCGTTGAAGAAACATCTGGAGATTTAGAGCCTGGTCCTTTTGGTGTGGATGCGCGTTCACCGTTTTCAACACCTGGAGTAGTTTTCTGACCTGAGCTTAAAATAGGAGCTGGCGTTGAAGAAGCAACTGGTGATTTAGAACCTGGTCCCTTTGGCGTGGAAGCGGGTCCACCGTGTTCAACATCTGGAATAGTTTTTTGACCTGAGCTTACAATAGGAGCTGGTGTTGAAGAAACAACTGGAGATTTAGAGCCTGGTTCCTTTGGTGTGGATACGGTTCCACCGTGTTCAACACCTGGAGCAGTTTTTTGACCTGAGCTTAATATAGGAGATGGTGTCGAAGAACCTCCTTCTGAACTTCGTTCAGTTTCTTTAGGTATTTTTGGAATTTTTTCGCTTGAGTGTGTAGTTGTTTCGGGGTCTTTACTGGGCTGTATGGTTGTGATACCTGGCTTCTTGCTTGTCGGCAACTCTAAATCACTTGATGTTCCGGATTTATGAACTCCGTTGGATTTTTGATATTCTCCGGTAGTTTCTTTTGGTAAGTTAATTCCCGGTACTGAACTTGGACTTCCCTCAGATGGAGTTGGACCATGTTCGGATTTTACTTGGCCTGGTGTAGTAGAATCTCTAGGCTTGGAAGTGCTTGAGCTTTGCGGTTTTGGAGTTTTCTCATGTGACCCAAAATTGATTACACGTGTAGTTTCGTGAACAGATCCTGAAAGGTGACTCGGTGTCGATGAAGTCTGAGGAGATTTGTCACCTGATCTAGTTGGGCTTGGTGATGACGATGCTTTCGTAATTGGAGAAGTATCTGCTGTAGTTCCACGTTCTGAGCCTAAATAAGGAGCTGCTGTTGAAGAAACAACTGGAGATTTAGAGCCTACTCCCTTTGGCGTGGATGCGGGTCCACCATGTTCAACACCTGGAGTAGTTTTTTGACCTGAGCTTAATATAGGAGCTGGGGTTGATGAAACAATTGGTGATTTAAAGCCTGGTCCTTTTGGTGTGGATGCGCGTTCACCGTTTTCAACACCTGGAGTAGTTTTCTGACCTGAGCTTAAAATAGGAGCTGGTGTTGAAGAAATATCTGGTGACTTAGAGCCTGGTCCCTTTGGAGTGGATGCGGGTCCACCGTGTTCAGCACCTGGGGTAGTTTTTTGCCCTGAACTTAAAATAGGAGCTGGCGTTGAAGAAACATCTGGAGATTTAGAACCTTGTCTTTTTGGTGTGGATTCGCGTTCACCGTTTTCAATACCTGGAGTAGTTTTCTGACCTGTGCTTGAAGTAGGAGCTTGCGTTGAAGAAACAACTGGTGACTTAGAGCCTGGTCCCTTTGGAGTGGATGCGGGTCCACCGTGTTTACCACCTGGAGTAGTTTTTTGACCTGAACTTAAAATAGGAGCTGGCATTGAAGAAACAACTGGAGATTTAGAGCCTGGTTCCTTTGGTGTGGATACGGTTCCACCGTGTTCAACACCTGGAGCAGTTTTTTGACCTGAGCTTAATATAGGAGATGGGGTCGAAGAACCTCCTTCTGAACTTCGTTGAGTTTCTTTAGGTATTTTTGGAATTTTTTCGCTTGAGTGTGTAGTTGTTTCGGGGTCTTTACTGGGCTGTATGGTTGTGATACCTGGCTTCTTGCTTGTCGGCAACTCTAAATCACTTGATGTTCCGGATTTATGAACTCCGTTGGATTTTTGATATTCTCCGGTAGTTTCTTTTGGTAAGTTAATTCCCGGTACTGAACTTGGACTTCCCTCAGATGGAGTTGAACCATGTTCGGATTTTACTTGGCCTGGTGTAGTAGAATCTCTAGGCTTGGAAGTGCTTGAGCTTTGCGGTTTTGGAGTTTTCTCATGTGACCCAAAATTGATTACACGTGTAGTTTCGTGAACAGATCCTGAAAGGTGACTCGGTGTCGATGAAGTCTGAGGAGATTTGTCACCTGATCTAGTTGGGCTTGGTGATGACGATGCTTTCTGACTTGGAGAAGTATCTGCTGTAGTTCCACGTTCTGAGCCTAAATAAGGAGCTGCTGTTGAAGAAACAACTGGAGATTTAGAGCCTACTCCCTTTGGCGTGGATGCGGGTCCACCATGTTCAGCACCTGGAGTAGTTTTTTGACCTGAGCTTAAAATAGGAGCTGGCGTTGAGGAAACATGAGCTGCCTTTTGTGTGATGCGCGTTCCGCTTGAAGGATTTAGAGCCTGGCCTTTGGAGTGGATTCGGGTTCCACTCCGTGTTCAAATAGTTTCTGACCTGGTTGATAGAAACAATGGGAGATTTAGAGCTGGTATTTTTCTGGAGAATTAGAGCCTGGTCCTTTTGGTGTGGATGGCCGGGTTCACCGTTTTCAACACCTGGAGTAGTTTTCTGACCTGTGCTTGAAAGTAGGAGCTGAGCGGGTTGAAAGAAACAAACTGGTGATGTTAGAGCCTGGTCCCTTTGGAGTGGAATGCGGGTCCACCGTGTTCAACACCTGGAGTAGTTTTCTGACCTGAGCTTAAAATAGGAGCTGGCGTTGAAGAAACAACTGGAGAATTTAGAAGCTGGTCCCTTTGGTGTGGATGCGGCGTTTCACCGTGTTCAAAACATCTGAGTAGTTTTTTGACCTGATTGCTTGAATAGGAGGCTTGCGTTGAAGAAAACCAACTTGTGACTTAAGCCTGGTTCCTTTGGTTGTTGGATACGGTTCCCCGTCCACCGTGTTCAACACCTGGAGTAGTTTTTCCTGACCTGAGCTTAAAATAGGTAGGAGCTGCGTATGAAAGACCTCCTTGAGACTTCGTTAGAGCCCTGGTTCTGTTGTGATATACGGTTCCACCGTGTTCACACCTGGAGCATCCCGTTGACCTGAGCTTATATAGGAGATGGGGTCGAAGAACCTCCTTCTGAACTTCGTGATGAGTTTCTTGTAGGTATTTTTGGAATTTTTCGCTTGGAGTGTGGAGTTGTTTTTCGGGGGCTTTACTGGAACGGTAAATATGTTTGTGGATACCAGGCTTCACCAGGCTCTTGCTTGTCGGCAACTCTAAATCAACTTGACTTTCTGATTGTTCTGGAGTTATGAACTCCGTTGGATTTTTGATATTTCCCCGTAGTTTTCTTTTGGTAAATTAATTCCCCTTAACTGAACTTGACATCCCTCTCCCTCAGATTGGATGTTTAGGACCATGTTTTGGATTTTATTGGGCCTGGTGTTGTAGAATCTCTAGGCTTGGAAGTGCTTGAGCTTTCTGACTTGGATGCTTTCTGACTTGGAGAAGTATCTGCTGTAGTTCCAGGTTCGGAGCCTAAATTAGGAGCTGCTGTTGAAGAAACAACAGGAGATTTCGAGCCAACTCCCTTTTTCGTGGATGCGGGTCCACCGTGTTCAACACCTGGAGTAGTCTTCTGACCTGTGCTTGAAGTAGGAGCTTGCGTTGAAGAAACAACTGGTGACTTAGAGCCTGGTCCCTTTAAAGTGGATGCGGGTCCACCGTGTTCAGCACCTCTAGTAGTTTTTTGCCCTGAACTTAAAATAGGAGCTGGCGTTGAAGAAACATCTGGAGATTTAGAGCCTGGTCCTTTTGGTGTGGATGCGCGTTCACCGTTTTCAACACCTGGAGTAGTTTTCTGACCTGTGCTTGAAGTAGGAAGCTTGCGTTGATGGTAGAACAACTGGTGACTTAGAGCCTGTCCCTTCCCCCCTTGGAGTGGATGCGGGTGCCACCGTGTTCAACATCTGGAATAGTTTTTTGACCTGAGCTTACAATAGGAGCTGGCGTTGAAGAAACAACTGGAGATTTAGAGCCTTCTCCCTTTGGAGTGGATGCGGGTCCACCGTGTTCAACACCTGGAGTAGTTTTCGGACCTGTGCTTGAAGTAGGAGCTGGCGTTGAAGAAGCAACTGGTGATTTAGAACCTGGTCCCTTTGGCGTGGAAGCGGGTCCTCCGTGTTTATTACCTGGAGTAGTTTTTTGGCCTGAGCTTAAAATAGGAGCTAAATCTTTTGGTGGTTGGTCTTTAAGTCTGAAATATTGAGAAAAAAAATTATTACTCTTCTATGTATTAAGAAACATTATAATTTATTATAGAATTATGCAATATTTTAATTGTTGTTTTGACTAAAATAAACATTTGTGAAGTTTGAAAATAAATTGTATTACATTAGTAACCGAATTATATATGGTCAAAGAAAATGGCATCTTAATAACTCTTAAAAATCATTAGGATAACATTTTTAAAACTAATAATTTTTATTTTTACTTGTAGTATAATCTACCGAAATAAGTCAATTTCAATGGTTACATGCAGAAAACTGGACATCGATGATCCATTATTCAGAAAGGACAGATTTCTATCGTATCAACACTTTTAAAACAGTATATATAATATATATATAATTTTTAAAGTGTTGAATACGATAGAAATCTGTCCTTTCTGAATATAACTATATAAATATATATTATAAAATATATATTATGATATATATAGATATATTGACTATATAATATATATTATATATATTATATATGATATATATAATATAATATATTAGGGTGGTCCTTATTAACATTGGCAAAAAATAGAATTTT
This sequence comes from Hylyphantes graminicola, assembly GCA_023701765.1. Taxonomy (NCBI): domain Eukaryota; kingdom Metazoa; phylum Arthropoda; class Arachnida; order Araneae; family Linyphiidae; genus Hylyphantes; species Hylyphantes graminicola. The sequence goes on along the minus strand of CM043117.1, from coordinate 38,981,038 downwards.
CGATTTTGGAACGGGCCACCCCCCCAAATTTGTTTATTCATATGAAAAAATAATTCCTTGAGCAAAATTTTAGCCAAATCAATTAGTAATAACACGTGCCCCACGGGGCTTAAAGTTTTGAAAAACGCACAACAAAATTTTAGGGTGTTTTTTTAATAATTACATTATAAGTCAATATCTAATGCCTAAATAAGAAAACATACCTCAATACAAATGTTATAGATTATAAAATTTCCTACAACTTGTAATTTACACTTTTGATCTATGAGTACTAGGTTATGAGTTGATGGGGAAAAGAATGAGCGATATTTTACTAGATTGTAACCCCCCCCCCCCCCCCCCCCCTCCCATCCCTTTGGCCACACTACGCAAACGATATCCTTCAAAATGGTGGCGACATAAGCAATTATTTAGATAACTTTTAAAAAAACCGTTCTGTCTAAAAATCAACTAAAAAAGGGACATATTCAAGTATTTAAATAAAACACATTTAAAATATGCCGTGATTTTAAGACTTTGGGCTGTCTGGGCCGTCGCGTGGGTGGGGCAGGGGTGCAACATTAAAGTGATTATTTAGATTAATTTTTAACTGGTTATGTCTGACATTTAATTAAAAAGGGGAAGATTCAAGTTTTTCAAAAAAAAACTTAAAATGTATAAAGACTGTTGGCTGTCAGGGCCGTCACGTGGGTGAGAGGGGGGGGGGGGCACTTTCGCTAAGGAGTAAGTTTTTTTAATGGCAAAAGCGATACGGGCCCCCATGAGTCATACATTTATCCACATATGTTTTCAACCCCTGTATAATGGTTACTGCCTCTAGTTGAAGTAATCAAAAATTTCTTACATATGGTAATGGCAGAAAAGATGTGACACCAATGTAATTGCTAAAAAGACTTTGTTGCGTTCTAAAAAAGCTAATGCGGTTTTTTTTAATTGATAGAACAAGCAATTTCTAACGAATTTCGGACCTTTGTTAAATGTTTCATATAAAGTTCGTGTATACGTACTGGTGTGACGGGATACGTTCGTAACGAGTTATGCTCGAAAATAAATATTTATTTTTGCTACAATTAAAAAACAAGTAACTGGTGCCAAATTGTTATTTCTTGGAGATTTGTTACTCATATTATTTTTAAATATGGTTAATTAAACCTAAATTCACACGAGTGTTTTTCGTTGCAATGGATGAAAATCTAATTTTAGAGGAAAACATGTATTCCAACCTGCAAAATATAACACTACAAATGAATGGTTATAAAACAGATTCGAATGACAGAGATACCACATTAAGGAAGATTTCAAGGAATTACATCCCTTTATAATGTTCAATTCTGAAAATTGTCTGAAAGGAAGTTTTAAGATCCTTAAACCTCGTAAATTTTGCAGCATAAAGAGGTGTGAAACGTTAATTGAAGAATTCAACTATCAGTTTTACAAAGGAATGAATCGCAAAAAAACATTTATTTTACAGACCATGCAAGACTGTTTAAAAAATTACACAGCACAACTATTAAAAATCTGTACTAAAGCAAATACAATAATGACAATATAGTAAGTTAAAAAGATGCAATGGAAAATCGGGCAGTGAAAAAATAACCCCAAGTTTTTATGTTCAGCTCACCGGCACAATTTACAAATGATTACGTATCTAAATTAGTTTCTTACTTGTAGAGAAAATTAGAAATAACTAAGAAAAACGTCCCAATAAATACAGTAATTTTTCAATAGGGTTTCGAAAAGAAAGGGGGGAAATATTTTATTACAGGAATATTAATAGTAATTAAAGGGGGGGGGGGGAGGGGGGAATATAAATATTTATAATTTATTTTATTCTCTACAAAATATTCTTTTTTTTTTTTTCAATTTAATCTGGTTTTCATAAATGAATTTTTATTTACATTTACTTAGGACTAAAATTCCTTTTAAAAATCACTATTTATTAGATTTTTCTTTTTATTATTAATAATCATTATTTAAGATAACCTCATTAAAATATAAAGATAAACCATGACCCCTTCTCCCATAATTGTAAATTCAAAACAGCACTTGTTAGCAATTAAAATTAACATCTCTAAAGAATGTCATTTGCTGACTGAGCTGCACAAATAGTTCAGTAAGATATCCATATAATTAATTTTTGAAGAAGGTGCCCACCCCCCCCTGCCCCACCCACGCGACGGCCTGACAGCCAAAGGTCTTGAAATTGGCGGATATATTTTTAAACATGTTTTTTTTTAAATTAAATACCTGCACACACATTAATGGAAGAAAAATCAGATAACTTTTTAGTTAATTTTTAGACAGATACAGTTAAAAAGTGTATCCTTGTAATTATTACTTATGTCGCACCATTGTGAAGGATATCGCTTGCGTAGTGTGGGCCATGGGTGGTGATTTACACATCTTAGTCTAAAATGTCGCTTGTTCTTTTCCCCATAAACTACAATAAATAACTGTTACTACATAGGATCAAACAGTGTAAATTACAAAGTTCGTAAGAAATTTTATAATCTACAACTTTTGTTTTTTATATTGAGTATGTTTTCTTATTTGGCATAGATATTGATCTTATAAGGAAATATTAAATAATACCCCCGTAAAATTTTTGCGTTTTTCAAAACTTTAAGCCCCCGTGGGGCACCGTCGTTATTTACTAATTGATTTGGCTAAAATATTTGCCTATGAATTATTTTTATCATATGAATAAAAACAATTTGAGGTGGGTGGCCCGTTCAAGAAATCTGTTAAAATTTATTCTTTATAAAGGACCACCCTAAATATTTTATATATATATATACTATTAATATACTATATATATATAATATATTTAAATATATAATAATTAATATATAATATATATATATATATATCTAAATAAATAGTATAACTTTATATATATATATATATATATATATATATATATATATATATATAATATATATACAATATAGAATATATATAATATAGTACTATATATAGATATATTATTAAATATAATATATATATATATCTATATATATTATATTATATTACATATATATATTTTATATATATAAATATATATATATATATATATATAATATATATAAGGTATATATATATTATATATATATATATACTATTCTATATATAAATATTATATATATATTATTACTATAGTAATATATATATATAGTATATATATATAAAACATAAAAACAGAAATGTGAAATACAAAGGTAACTATTTGAAAGAATCTCAGTTTATTCATCATTGTTCGGCCCGCTGACAGCTGACAGCTCTCTCAACGAATATAAAAATTGTACAAACATAAATAAACAAAACTAAAAAAAACACAAAAAATTTCATTGAACATGATATTGATGAGATTGTTACATTTCTTCAGGGGACAAAGTAACAATTGTCATCAAAAAAGGATAACGCTGTTTTTCTGCTTGGGAAGAGACAGAAAGTCAAAAAATATTCCCAATTTGTCCCGAAACAGTGTTAGAAACAATAAAAAGACAATAAAACAGAAAAAAATATGAACAATTAAATGAATCATATGAAAAATTAAAATAAAACGAACCCCATGAATAGCAAACACAACCGAATTCCAAAAAAACCGTTAGAAAATTATGGACAAAAACAAAAGGTTGATGATGGTCACAGTGAAAAGAGCAACGAGAAGAGTTTTAAGATGGTGACGTCATTGTGGATGGAAATAGTAGATAATTTAAGAATGAATTTTGGGGGGTAATTGTTGTTTGTCAAAGAAATGTAGAAATCCTTTAGGTGAGAAATTTCATGGTTTTTATTGTTGCAGATGGGATTTAATTCTGTGGAACTGATTAAGAATGGTGTTGCGATAGACTTTAATGGAAAGATAAGAAGACCAGGGAATGAATTTAATGACTTTAAAATTAAAGGTCCTTCATTACGGCCTTGTCGTAAATGTAGGTAGTGATTGCAGAATTATTGAAAGTAATATCTAAGTCAAGGAATTGTATTGAAGAATTGGAGTTGTTGGTTTTCTTTAAGATAAGTTCGCTAGGGTAGATATCACACCAAAAATGTTGTTAAACAATGCGGGGTGGGTTATTGAACACAATTTCAAATCATCAATGAATCTAAAGGCTTTGAAGTCGAGAAGGGGTATAATATTTCTCAAACAAGTGAAGAAAGAGGTTTAGTGAGCAGCCTGCTAAAATTACTAACCTTGTGGTATGCCCATGCCAATTTTTTGTAGATAGATTAGATATAGGTAAGTGCCTCCACCATTGGAAAAAAATTATTTTCAATGGTGAGCTCATATATCTATACACATTACACTATTGGCATACCACAAGGTAAGTAATAAGTAATAAGCAGAGTAAGCAGTAAAAACAGGTAAGGTAGTAAGTAAGCAGAAAAACAGCGTTATCACTCCTTTTGATGACGGGTGAAGGGGGGAGGGTTACTCTATGTCCCCATCGTGGGCCCCGAGAAGAAGTGTAAGGGGTTCAATCTATCATCAATTTCATGTTCAATTAATTTTTGAGTGCTATTCTATTTGTTTATTTATATTTATATATATATATATATATATATATATATATATATATAACTTATATACTATATATATTTACTCTCTTATATATATATATATATATAATATATATAATATTTATATATTATATATACTTAGAGCATATATATTAATATTATAAACTTTACAGGAAGGAGTTTTTGCCATTAGTTAGACTCTAAAAATTTAAACATAAGAAAAGAAGTTGAGTTACGGGAATTAAAAATTTTTAGATTAATTAGCATAGGGTTCATTTTACTCGCATAAATGCAATTTAATCCATTTTTTTTTAATTCCCCCTCCGTTACTGCTGTTAAAATAACTTATGTATTATTTTTATAATTTTTACCGTGGAACACTAACGACGTAGCAATCTTTATACTGTGAGAATGTCTCATTTATGTCAACTCATATGCTTGCAAATTATATCCTATTATATGAAAAATTCTCACCTCCGTTACCCATACTATTCACGAAGATGAAAACAAACTAAGTACTATCCAAATAGAGTTCCAAATTTGTTAATATAATTATTGTCTGCTACTTTTATTTATTTTTTGCTGATTAGCATTTATTATAAATCACCTGTATTTGATTCGTTTTTTTTTTCTAATTATCTTACTATCATTTTTAAAAAAGTTGATGCTATATATTATGCAAGAAAAGAAATTATCTCTTTGTACCACAATAGCTTTAAAAATATTGAAAACATCTGTTGATTATTCATCTGCAATTTTCATACATACTTAAACACAGTTTCGCTGTCAATTCAAATATTTGTAGTTATTTTTGGTAAAATATACACGTTTATTGGTAGGTATTTGAAGTCTTTAGTCTCCAATCCGTTACTAAAGTCTCACCTCCGTTAGTGTTTTTTTTCTAATGTTTGATACTTTAAAAAATGAAAGAAATTGAACTGGACTACATTTTTACTTATGTTCTTCAGTTGTCGATTCATCTCAGAAGAAAAAGTTAGAACAATTTAATCATTTTTAAATTTCAAAATAACAGTAAGTGAAATCTGCCTTTTTTGGAAGAATGACCCATATTTATCGTTTGCTCTAAAAAATATTAGTAATTACTTCAGATGAGGCTTTGTGAATGCATCGTTATACCTTGGATATATCTTCTAGCACACGACGAGTAAAGTTGCAAAATTCATATTCTCTAAAGTTGTACTTGGATATTTGACCTAGCCCTTCATTGGTGTCTATTAATATTAATAAATTTATTTGGACAAAATAGCTAATAAAAATGCAGGACCCTGAAACGTCGAATCACTTTGGAGAACGTGATTTTTAAAACTGCGACCCTTATGTAGGTAAAATGAAAATTCGAAGCAAAATTCATATGATTTAAAACAAATTCTTTAGAAAATATAGCTGTTCAATTTGAGCTATGTCGTAATATTTCACTATTTACAAAGAAGGTTGAAATTTTATCTGCAATAAAAAGCGATATGATTGGGCCCATCTTCTTGAAAAAGCATAAAACTAATGGAATCCAATAATATAGTACTTTTAACGATTTTGACTTCTGAGGATATTGTATTGAGTCAATACTAAAATTCTTTTTATTGATATTCAATTTATTTTCAAATAAAAAGTTATGTATTGGCAATCAGAATGATGTTATTTAAGATATAATTTTGCTTAAACAATTTATAAATTTTTGATTGATTAGTTTATAAATTGTTGATTGATTAGTTTATAAATTGTTTTTTTTTATCAATAATTTAGCTATACGAACAATATATAGTCAGCAGATATTTTTCCTAAAATGAGAGTGGTACTCCAAATTTTGCACAATTACTTGTTTTATGTTACAGGTTGCTTTACCTGTATTTATTAACTAACTTCATTGAAACAACTGTTTAACACAACGCATTATTTTTTAATGACTATCGAGCGTGCGAAGAATATCTATGGAAGCACAAAGGCTTATGCTCTTTGGAAAAAAAATAGAAATTGTTTGCAAAAAACTTACATCAGAAGCAAAACAATTTAATATTGCAGTTTATGTATAATATAATTGAAATAATAACAATAGATACTTTAAACTTTCTATAAAAACAACTCTGAAGCATCCAGTATGTTTAAATGCCTTTAAAAACAAGAATTTCGATTGGGGTAGAACGAAAAGTACTATGAATAGCAACATCTAAAAATTGCCTGCTTCGGGAAATAAAGCAAGTCTTTAGTTTCTTTTGAAACAAATAAAAAAAATCGGGGAGCATGCTAATTAATGTAATCATTACGTTTATGACTTTGGTTACAGAAGAACATGAACAATTAGGTGCATACTGTCTACATGAGGAAAATGGGAGTTACGGAAAATTGTTGAGAAAAGATGATTTTGTAAAGCTACATTATCTTTAAGTTACGTTTTAATACGCCGGCCCATCGGCGCAATGGTTAGTGTACTAGCCTTTGGAGCTGCTGGACTCGGGTTCGAATCCCGGTAAAGGCATGGATGTTTGTGCTTGTCAATAAATGTTTTTATTTGTCTAAGTGTTTGTGTCGTCCTTCCTTGTGGGTCTATTGACTGTCTCTTCTGGCGAGCTGGGTAATGGGCTATAAAGCCTACACGCTCCCTTCTAGAGGGCGCAATCACTGTCATTTTACATTTTAATACTTTAAAATACTAAGTTTTTGTACAAAATAATATTTGGTTCGTAAAGGGACAACAAAGACTCAATTCTAGTTAGCTATTTACCTCTCAAATTCTTAACAAAAAATAAATTAAATTAAATATAATAAAATGTTAAATCAGAGAGCGTATCTATCATTGATAAAAGATGATAGGAACGATATTAATCGTAATACATCTATATACATAAAAGGCGACTTCTGTTTGTGTGTTTGTCTGTATAGGACGCAAAAACTTAATAACCACGCAACAGATTGTCACGAAATTTGGCACAAAAATTCATCTCATCTCCAGAACAAACATAGGCTAAGAATTTTTCGAATCGGACTTTTCCTTCTATCGTTTTCGAATGTTTAAGGGAAAAAATACACCACTTTCGCTCAAATCCGATCATTTTTTCTCTTTCGTGATGCCATCAAGCAGAAATATTTAAATAAAACTTTTTAGAAAACAATTGAAATTGAAAATGTTTAATTTATTTAATATTTGTTCATTGCCTTCAGAAACAAAATTAATAATTTGAAAAAATAGTTGGATATGTTTCAAATTACGTAATCCTACCAGTCTCCATTCTATTATTTTATTGTGTAAATATGATTTTAATTATGAATTTTTTAAAAGCATAGTTAAGCTTTTACTGAACTATGTTGGTTTTTTAGAGACCGTTGCACTACAGATCCATATTAGGATTTCATGTCTTAATTTTTTCGCCAATTACTTTGCCAAACTCGCCAAATTATTACAACGAACGTGCAAAAGAGCATTTTTTTTAAATAGCTGGTTGGTTGTGCGATGGTCTTTGCGCCAGAGCTGAATGGGTATAATGGTAGCTATGTATTTTCCTCGCCAAATTTTTCAAACACGTCAAATAAGCTAAAATGTTTTTATTCAGGAAATTACTATGACAATATCTGTTAATTTTATAGCATTTTTTAAATTTTGAATATTTACGGTAATATAAGTTAAGGGGGTATGGGACACTTTCAACTTTTTTCTTTAATATTGTAGATATCAAAATAATTTTTTTTCCATAAATGTATACTAAATATACTTACACTTTTAGATAGTCAGAGGTTTTAAATAATCATTATTTATTTTTTAAAAAAATAAAATGTGTCAAAAAGTGATGTCTCTTATTTTTGTTATAAGTCAAAAACTTATTTATTGGCAAACAAATATTTAGCATTTTTATAAACAGAAAAATGTATTTAACGAACTGTCTTTACCGATTTTTCATATTTGCCATAGTTTTTTTTAAAAAAAATTATTGAAGTTTTTTTAATAATTTTACAGGTTCACTTTTTTTATTAAAATTAATAAATAAAAAAATAAACTATTTACAACTAATCCCTAAAGACAAATTAAAGATATATGTTTGAAAAATATGAGTAAAAAATTTTGACACTCTATGGGCAGTAGATTTTGAGTTATATCAATTTAAAGTAAAAAAATCATCGAAAACACGATCAAGGAGAAAAACAGCTTTGAAGTTTATCACTTTCCTTACTGAAGCACTCCAAACCGACCGACCAACTAAGGATTCGATAACGTTATTCCTATCTAATATTACGAGGAAGCAAAGATTATAAACGCGGTTGGCCAACACAGATGTCATGACATAAAAAACTACACATCTCACGTTCTACTGCAGATATAAATAAAATTTTTGTTTTAAATTATTCTAAAATATTTGTGTTATTTTTTATGATAATAATATTTTTTTTTATTTTTTTGAAGATTTTGTGTCCCATACCCCCTTAAGGGATTCTGTACTTTATAATGAAGGTAACAGCAACGTAAGATTATTTTTCTATAACGGATTAAATGATGGATGAATTGAACTGTCTACATAACTGACTACATAAAAATGGAAATCGTTTGTTGTTTGCTGGAGTAGCTTATTTTTAATTATTACTGATTATTTTTTACTTAAATATGTATTCTTTTTAATTTGAGCTTCTTATAAAAGGTATTATTTTGAAATTAATATTAATCATTACTATATCTAGGATGGGTAAATTACTGGGGAAAATTACTGGGTAATCTTCATATCTTATGTAACTCAAATGAAAGGAAAAAAAATAGTTAAATTGACTATTAAATTATTTTTTCACCTCTACCCGTGCAACGTCGGGTATAACAGCTAGTTTTAAATAAAAAGCCACCGGAATCCCGGAACTTTCTAGCTACCACCATCATTTGGAACTTTGTGTCACGATTTTTGCGGTGTATCGAACTTATGGTTCACCACAATACTGTTAAATTCTCGTTCCAAATAGTAATGGTACCTAAAAAGTTCCAAGATTCCGGTGTAATATTGCGCCAATATTTTCAACACTGTACAACAAGGACTATGTCCGACTGGATTGAATGCTGGCTTTTGGTACCAAAGTATAAGAATTTTAAACTCACTCTGGAATGTATATTTGTAATTTTTTGTAATTGGATTTATGAAGTTGTAGGTTTCGGTATAACTAATCACTGTAAAATTGTAGGAAGTTTTCTCAAATAATTGTTTCCAAAATAGCTTTAAAACATTACAAAACACAATATATTTTACCATTTTACTACACATTTTTTGCCGCCTTTTATAGTCCGTCAGAAGTCAATGTAAACTTATTAGTCTTCATACGCATTTGTTATTTCTTTAAACATGAAATAAGTAAACTATTGTAAAATTAAGTAAACCTGGTCACACTAAATTGAGGTTTTAACAATTTATGTATACGTTATTTTTATAAGAGGTACTTAGAATTGAATCTTATCCAACATTACATCAAGAAGATCTATTTAAACTGCAAGAAGGGAAAGTAATAGGCAAACAAACTTACTTTTTATGGCTACTGCTCTCATCTTTACCATCTCCTGGTGAACTCGGTGTCTCACGTGAACCATGGGGGTAAAGCAGTGGTGAACTCTCAGGTTCATCAACAGATTCGTTCCTAAGGTCTTCAGGAAATCTTTCTAACTTCTTCGGATATCTTTCTTCGTTTTCTAAAGTACTTTTATATTCTTTTGGGCTGTGTTCGCTTAGGTGGTGGTCAGAATATCCTGGGACACTTTTTTCGTGGAGAAGATCAGTGTAGGGCCGATCATTATGATACAATGGGGAAATTTCCTCAGGTCTTATATGCTCAGGCGAAAAGTCAGTTTTAAAATCGTCAGAAAACTCCGGTAATTGAGGCCTTTCGCGTTCTTCAATGTACTCTGGCACTGATGGTCGGTCTCTTTCTACATATTCTGGACGACGATGATTATTTCCTCTTGTTTCAAATTCTGGTTGATAACTGTTACCATTTCGGAATCTTTGTTGTAGTGGATGTCGTCGGTAGCCATAATGCTCCGGTCGTAGATGCCTATTATGTTCTGGTCGTTGATAACCATAACGGTTTGGATTTGGATATTGACGACCATAATATTCTTGATCTGGTTCTGGAAGTTCATAATTCTCTGGTGGTTGATTAATGCCTTTGTTTCTATGGTATTCACGATCTAAATTGATACCTTCCTCTTCAATCGGTATGTCATACGGATGGTTTTCCTTTTGCGTATAATCTTTTTCATGTGGTCTTTCGTCCATTTCTAAATATTCCAAATCATGTGATTTCGGTTCACCTCTAAATTCTATATCGTGAAATCTTGGTCTTTCAAATTCTCTTTGTCTATGTTCTCTTTCTAATAATTCGAGTTCCCGTTTTCCTGATTCCCTAAAATCTAATTCCTGATTCCTGGGCTCATCTGTGAGAACCTCTAAATTTCTTGGTCTACCTTCTCCAAACTCTGAGCCATGAAGTTCACCTTCTAAATTATCTATTCTAGGGAGTTCAGCTTCTGCAAATTCTTCATCTTGAGGTATGTGCTGATCTCTTAAAACTTTTCTTCTCCTTGGTCTTTCTTTCACCAATTCTAAACCTTCAGTTTCACCTTCCAAAATGTCTCTTCTCGGAGGTCCTCCTTCCAAAAATTCAGAGCTTATAGGCATTGGCTCCTCTTTTAAAATCTCTAATCTTCTTGGTCTGCCTTCCCCCAATTCTAAACCTTCAAATTTAGGCTCACCTTCCAGGAAATCAATTCTCCGGGGTCCCTCTTCCAGGAAATCAATTCTCCGGGGTTCACCTTCCAGGAAATCAATTCTCCGGGGTTCTCCTTCCAGTAAATCAATTCTCCGGGGTTCACCCTCCAGGAAATCAATTCTCCGGGGTTCCTCTTCCAGGAAATCAATTCTCCGGGGTTCACCTTCCAGGAAATCAATTCTCCGGGGTTCACCTTCCAGGAAATCAATTCTCCGGGGTTCACCTTCCAAATAATCTAAACCTGGAGGTATAGGCCCATCTCTTAAAATCTCTACTCTTCTTGGTCTGCCTTCCACCAAATCTAAGCCTTCAGGCTCACCTTCTAAAATATCTATTCTCGGGGGTCCTCCTTCCGAAAATTGTACAACTCTAGGTATCTGCTTATCTGCTAAAACTTTTAATCTCCTTGGTCTGCCTTCCCCCAATTCTAAACCTTCAAGTTCAGGTTCACCATCTAAAATATCAATTCTCCGGGGTTCACCTTCCAAATAATCTAAACCTGGAGGTATGGGTTCATCTCTTAAAACCTCCAGCCTTCTTGGTCTATATTTGACCAATTCTAAGCCTTCAGGTTCAATTTCACGTTGTACAGTATCTAATTTTTGTGGTTTAATGTCTAAAGTATCTAACTTTTGAGGTTCACCGTCTAAAGTATCTAATCTTTGTGGTTCCCTGTCTGAAGTATCTATTATTTGCGGTTCACCTTCCAAAAATTCTAAATCCTTATGTTTGAGATTCCCTTCCACTAAATTTGAATTGTGATGCCTGGGTTCTTCTCTTAAAAATGTTAAGCTATGTGGTCGACTCTCCAGATTTTCATGCACAAGCTTATCTTTTAAGAATTGTAAACCCTGAGGTCTGTCTTCACCATCGAAATGTTTAAACTCTTGATGTGGTCTTCTTTCCTTCTCTAAGTATTTAATCTCTAGAGGTTCCGTTTCTAAGAATTCTAAGTCATGGTGTCTAGGTTCACCATTTGTCAATTTGAATAAATGGGGCCTACCCTCTTCTCGATATTCTAAAGGTTCGTGTTCACCTAAAAATTCTAGGTGATCAGGCCTGGGTTCACGGTTTAAAAATTCTAAACCTTGAGGTCTACCCTCACCTTTTATGTATTTTAAATCTCGATATTCGGGTTTAGCTTTCGAAAATTCCATGGCACGCTCCCTGGGTGTTCCTTTTAGAAATGGTAAGCCATGTGGTTCACCATCCCCTTCCAAATGTTCTAGCTTTTGATATTCAGGCTCACCTAAAAATTCTAAACCATTATCCGTGTGTTCACTTTTTAATATTTTTGAGTGAAATCGGTATTTATCTTTTAAATTTATTTCTGTTGCACCTTCTTTTTGTACATGCTCTTTTTCTTGAAGACCTCCATCCTCTTCTAAGGTCTTTGAGTGTCCTTTACTGCCCTCAAAACGCTCTAATTCAGGAGGAACGTCTTCATCTTCAAGACGCAATGCATCCGGGCGTCTTTCTTCCACTAGAAATTCATCCCTAGGTCGTTGGTTTCGACCATTAAAAAATTCTGGTTGTTTTCCTTCAAGAAGGAATTCAGAATTTGGGCGATTTCTTCCATATTCTTCGAATTCTGCACCAGGTACATGTCTTCCATATTCTTCGAATTCTGCACCAGGTATATGTCGTCCATATTCCTCGAATTCGGCACCAGGTATGTGTCTTCCATTTTTTTCGAATTCTGCACCAGGTATATGTCTACCATACTCTTCGAATTCTACACCAGGTCTATGTCTTCCATATTCTTCGAATTCTGCACCAGGTATATGTCTTTCATGTTCATTTCTACCCTCCAACAAGCGACCATGATCATTTGTGCGATCAAGACCCCTAAGATGTTCCGGATTTTGGGGAAATCGTCTGCCATAGAAACGTCTCTCACTCTGCGGAAAATTAATATTATGTATATTACCACCCCTATTATGTTCGTAATAAGGTATCCTACGAGCGTCGTACCTATAGCGTCCATGAGCACTTGGATGATATCCATATTGACCCAGTGGAACACGTTGTGTACGTTGAACATGTTGATCACCTATTCCTAGTTCTGAAACATCTGATACCAAGAAAATCTTCACTAAATATGCCACCTCTTCTATGATAGCTTCATTCGCCGCGCCAGTTGCTTGAATATAAGCGTCTCTTAAAGAGTCTGTCACGATTCGCGTCCTGTGCTCGATGCTTAGGTCTGGCGAGCATTCTGTGATAATCATGTCCGCCAACGCAGCAGCAAATCCAATCATCAACGACTCTTTCTCTTCCGCACCTGCATCTTTACTCTTCTTTAAAAGATGAACAGCCTTGAGGAGACCATCGACAATTTCTTTGAAATCCATGTTACCAGTTGTTCCAAATTCCTTTGCATTAGTTAGGTCTGTAATGAAAACTTTGGCGAACTTTTTCTCAGTTTTGCTGAACTCTGAAGGAAAAGATTCGTCAGATATAATATTGGTTTCATTTAATTCCATTCCATTTGCAATGCTTAGATTTATTGCTAATATACATATTGCAATAAGTACATGGGGTATAAAACCCATGTTTGATTTTAGGAAAAAAAATCTCCCTAAGGTTTTTCTGGTGCTTCGAAATGTACGCCCTATATATATAACCATTTGCAAAGTTATAAAACTTAACTGCGTGCAATCTCAGACCTTAAAGACCATGTTGTTATATAATTTTTCACCATAATTTGCTGTTAGGATTCTATGTGCATTATGTTCTTCGAAATCCATTAATTTTATTGGCTTAGCTGGACGTCATGTTTATCTTCTGTACAGAGATATAAAGTTAAAAGGAAAACATTTTCCTTCTTTTTATTTCTCGAATTGTGAAAGTACATTCAAGAAGTTTAGTATAGACTGTCAATATTTTCAATGCAGAAACCAGATTCCAAATGCATATTCACATGCAATGGTTTCATGGGAAGAGAGTTTGCTAATATTCTGTTTTAACTTTCATGTCTATATTAAAACGTGTTTTACAAACAAGTTTATAATTTATTTAATTAATTATTTAATTGAAATTTCAACATTATAATCAGGTATTTGCTTCGAAAAGTTTATAGTTTTGAAGCTTGTCTTGCTGATTATCCAATAATATTTTTGATTAATTTTATCTAGAAAGTTTTATTTTCTCCTACAATTTGCAAATAGTAGATAAATAATCTTTGAAAAATTACTACCACTTATGAGAACTTTGAACCTTAAGCTATTTCATCATAAAGTTCTATGAGGTGAGCCAAAATATGAAAAACAGTAACAATGAAACTATAATGTCAGGAAATTCATTCAAATTCCAACATACAAACACAACCTGTTAAATTCTTCTAATTTATTCTCGCAATTTAAGTTAGCTTTTATTTTTTAAACTTCATTTTTTAGGATATACTGTTATTTTTTTTTATATTTTTTGTTATCGAAATGGCAAACAGCTTTGGTTAACAAGTTTCCAAAAGTATTGTAAATATTATACGTTTGTTAAAATATTTAGGTCTGATGGTACGCCAAAATTTCTCAATAAATCAAGATGTACCAAAAGGTTGGGAGCCGCCTGCTATATACTAATAATACTATACTACTTTAACTATAATACTATACTAATTTAAGTAGATACTATTTGACGGTTTCTTTGAGCTCCACGTCAACTTGTAAGCCCTACAATCCAAGCAACTACGTTTATCGATAATTCACTTATGGTAAACCTTCGAGTTTCGCTAAACACTTGATCAACTAGCTAAACAATACGGATGTTCATGAAGAAGGGTACCAAGGAAGCTAGTCTGTCGCTACAGGCGGTATTGTTCAGTGAGGTGACCAAGTGTTTGGGGAAACTCATAGGTTTACCATTAGTGAATTATGGACTAGCAGTGGCTGGGAGAACAGATAAAAATTGACGTGAAGCTTCCAAATTTACTTTTTTTAAAACGAAACCGTCACAACTCTGTCTCAATCATTGGCGGTTATACATTTTGAACAGAGGCGGCTACATTACATATATGATGCGAGTATTTCAAAGCTTGTTTCCTAATGTCTTAATCGTCAAGGTGATTATGTGGAGAAATAAGCAGTATTGTAAATTTATTTTGGTAAAAAAAATCTCTCCTTTTTTTGAATTTTTACCAGTCTTTTTGCTACAGCTCATCGGGGTTGAAAAAAAGATCCCTCGTACATAAATTTATTGTTCATCATAATAAAAAAGTTTATAAAAGATAGAGTATTATAGAAAGAGATGCTGTACATTTAGCTATCGTAAAAGCAGTTCAATTCAGCACGATGTAATCATCAACTATATGATAACTTTTAAATAAATTTAGCCAGGTGGTTCATATGTACATGAGAAATTTTTCCATTTTATTTTGAAATAATTAATTGTAGTGCAGAACACCTTCAATTTTTACGACATCGTGAAAAATAGACTTGCACATCATAATGCGAGAACAAGGGAGTATTATAACTTTGTTCAGGGTTTATGATATGCTAATGAGGGGTAAATGTTCACTTCTTTTGGTGTCAGCACTGAAATAAGGGTTGATTTGAAAACGCAAGGTAGTCAAAGCACTTATTTATTCATTCTTTATATATGTAGATAAATAACCTAATTTTATATCGTGTTTTTAAAGCTCTAAATTTGCAATAAATTATAGTTAAATTTTTTTTGTGGATCCTAAAATGCCAATCTAGCAATT
Organism: Hylyphantes graminicola; assembly: GCA_023701765.1. Classification (NCBI taxonomy): domain Eukaryota; kingdom Metazoa; phylum Arthropoda; class Arachnida; order Araneae; family Linyphiidae; genus Hylyphantes; species Hylyphantes graminicola. The sequence continues at coordinate 38,965,068 of CM043117.1, read as the reverse complement.
CTAGTTGTAACGAGGAAGTTTAAGCTGTGCTTATGATTAATTTAATCGTGATGTACATAGTGATATCCGTGGATTTTTGTCTTAGTTTTTAAATTACTAAATAGAACAGTTACTGCAGCGTGTTATTATTAATTTTAAATGAAATGTGCATTTGTTTGCAGCTATAGTTTTTATTAAAATGATGGTTTCAGCTTACAAGGAAAAAAAGTATTGTTATAGATGACTGCATTTGCATTGGTTATTCAACTATTAGCTATAAAAATCGTGCAAATTACCTCTGTTTAATTTTTTTACGGTTTTTTCAAACAAAAACAACTTAGGCATAATATAATTTAGGAAATGTAATGATGGTCTCATAGTCGAAAACAATTACTAAAATGCACCTATCTGGTAATACTAACATTGCAATCATTTGTTATATCTTTGTACTAGTATGGTTAAATTGAAATGATATTGAAATGAAAAAGCATAATTACAGTATTTTCCATAAGCCATTTGTTCTATTTATATCTTCTTCTTCGCTGACACTACAGCCTGTTACAGGCCAAGGCCGTCTCTCCAAGTCTCCTCCATCTGACTCTGTCCCCCACAATGGCCCTCCATCGGTTAATTCCTAACACCTTGAGGTTTCTTTCAACCACATCCAGCCATCTAGTTGGGGGTCTTCCTCTGCGCCGCTTTCCTTCCATCTTCGAGAAAGTTACTTTTTTGGTGGGGAAGCTGGCTTCGTATCGATATACATGTCCCAGCCACCTAATGCGGGACGCCTTTACCACCTTCAGAATGTCGGGTTCACCATACTTTTGTATATTTCGTGGTTGTAGGCGATTCTCCAAACACCGCACAGTGGGGCCAAATCGAAATCTAGCGCGCCAAAACTCAAAAAATCGACTTTTACAAAAAATCTTTTTACTTATATTTATATAATGCTAAGATGTTGTGGAACATGTCTATAAAATATTAGAATAGACAGATGGCTCGTATGGAATTGGCAGGCTGCCAAATTGTAAGGTTTTTTTTTTGTTTTATCCTAATTTGCAGTTTGTTTTTTCAACTGTCTACTCCTCAAGTGAGAGGTCGTGTATCAGTTTTATATGCTTAATTGTGAGATTTTTGAGATAGAACCTTTTAATTAAAGTGCAATTATTATATTTTTGCTGCTTTTAAAAATTATTATAAAAAGTTAATCTTGCATATTTAGCTCGATAAATGTAGTACATGAACACTACGAAATGTGAAATGTATATACGTCGTTCAAAAAGGTGACACTTTTTTGCAACTCCTTGCAACGCCGTAATATTTGCGTAGCAATGTACTAATATCAAGTCTACTGAACATATTCCATAAAGATTTACTTGCAATAACTTGCAATCTTATGAGATTTTTCTTTTTTTTAAGTATCGAATAAAAGGATTAATGATTTCATGAAACGTTCGAAAATATTAAAACAAAACCTTCAATTGATAAATTTAGCAATAAAGAAACTCATAGAAAACTTAAAGAGACAGTTCATACTCCATAAATCATTGACAATACAGTTGAAGAGAAAAAAAAAGCATAACTAATGAAGCTATTCTTCTATAGGGTTTATCCACTTCGTATGCAAAATTCAATTCATGGAAAATTTTCAAGTTCTACCGATAGCTTACCGTTTAGACACACGGACTTTTAAATTAAGATAAAAAAAAAGCAAGATTTAAGAGAAAAATAAATAATATCAATCAGTGATATTTTTAAGATCACTTTACAGTAAATTTGTATGCAATTTATGGTCTCCCACACAACTCTTAATATCGATCTGACGTATAGGTGAAACCGAATTAATTTTGGCGCGGTAGATTTGAATTTGGCCCCACTGTGCACCGCCTTGTTTAACTGGTCCAAAAATCTTTCTTAGGATCTTTCTTTCAAAAATAGATTAAAGGTCTTCTTCTGCCCTGTTCAAAGCCCAGCATTCACTGCGTTCTATTTATATACTAATATTAAATATTTTTCAATATTATAAATTTTACTTTTGTTTTCTTGAATTATATTCTTATATGCTTACATCTCCCCGTAAGCGGGAAAGAGGCCCATTGCGAAAAAGACCATTCTCCAGGAGAGCCGTTTTAAGTGTTCGTAAAATTTCTAATTATCACAAAATCGTTCCAAATGAACCTAGATCAAAAATATTTGTCATGAATATCCGTGTTATGAGTATCAAAAAGCATGCATCGGCCTTTTTTTTTTTAACTTTAAATTTGTCTTTGCTGAGATATTTTTAAATGGGCCTTTCTTTCGCGAATAAATTTGAACGATTTTGTAAGCGAAAGAAGGGCTCATCTGAAAATATCTCAGCAAGGGTTAATTAAACATGACTATGCACACCTTTTGATACTCATAAAACGGATGTTCATGCGAATATTTTTGATCTAGGTTCATTTGGAACAATTTTGTGATAATTAAAAAAAAAAGCGAAAACTTTAAACAGCTCTTCGAAGACCGGTCCTAAAAAATGCAGTGTTAATTCATTCTCAATATTTAAGGAAACATACTTATGAAGAATACTCATTTCATATTTATTTCTATAATTTAATATATATTTAATGATTGAAATCATAATAATTTTGTTAATATGAAAAATAGGTGTTATGAAGCGAATCACTTTTACAAAATCAATACTTGCAAGATATCATCAATGATAGTCACATTTTTTTACAAAATCCTTTTAATCTAAATTTTAACTAAATATCAGTTTTAAAATTAAATGAAAAAATAATTTTGAAGCATTATTAATCATTTCGAAATCTATACATACTGCAAGAGGGTTTTCTTTGTATATATTTAATGTACTAAATAACACAAAACCGAGCTTTGGAATGTTTTTTTTAATTATAGTATCTCAAATAAAGAAATAAATAAGACTAGTTAATTACCGACTACAACATTTCAATGCAAGCAAACTTCATTGCCGACGCAGCAATTCATTCAGCTTCATTGCCGACGCTTCATTGCCGACCAATCAATGTGTTTAAGTACACCAAGCCAGGGTTAGTGGTTTATTACACCAAAAGTGATGCTTCTGCACGCCAAAAACCATTGGTGTTTCATTGCACTTATTTAGTGGAGGTGTTTTTTACACCACTTTAATTTTCTACTTTTATCCTTTAATATACATATTAGCATGTCTTCATTTGAAAATTTTGCAATTCAAAAAACGCTCGAATGTGCTGATTAAGAAAATAGTTAAATAAGTTTTGAGATTTTAGTTCTTCATTCGAAGTATGTGAAATAAAAGTAATTTTTTATTAAGGGGGTTGGTCTTGGTCAGCCCCATACAGCTGATGCATTAGATTTGAATTTCTAACTTCTGCAAAAGCATAATTCTTATATTCAACAATTCTTCACCAGGTATGAGAATCTTCATAAAATAAATTTAACAAAAAAGTTCCAAGAGAATATCACGGTTTTTTTTTCTAATTATTAATGGATAAAGTTAAGGATATTAAATGATAGAGATATTGTTGCAATTGGAAAATATTTTTGGGAGCATTTTAAAACTTACAATACAAATTAATAGTTTAATAAACACACAATATTTTTCCTTCTAAATTACTTTATTTTGTTGTTTTGACGATTCTCTTATTAGGTAAACAGAAAGGGCTTATCTAACAAAAAAATTATTTCACAGAAGTTGGGATTTCAAAATTATAGGTCTAGTAATTATAAGTATTAGGTCTATGAAACTGACAAAGAAGTAATGTGAATAACCCACGTTGGGGGTTTTTAATAATTGTGGGCGCATCCGTGTAGGTCAATACGGATTTAACATTAGGGGTGTGTTTTATAATATATATTGGTACATACAATTATACAAATAACAGTTATAAAACATACCATAAAAAATCTTTGGTGTTTTAAAGTGATAGTTTGTTCATATTTTCTACTTTATTTTTGTATGTTAAATTGCTAAATATATTAGAGACTTCATATTACGAGTTTTAAATGAAATAACAGTTTTCATTTGAATATATTGTTTCATTTAGTGTAACCATGAGACAAATACTCGGATTCATATTTTACAAAATTAATTTTATTTTAAACACGTATTTTACAACAAAAATTCTTTCCTCGATTTTAAAACAGTTCTTTTTTGTGTTAGATTCATTTTCCTTCTAACTGGACGTACAAATACTTAACTATAGTGAGAACAAATACAATTACTAAATGTTTAAATTTGGATGTGTCTAACTTAGTTTCACTAAATTACAGAGTATACTAATTTGTAATTAATGAAATGCAGAAGTATGTTCGGCTTTAAATTGTCAGTGTCACCAAACACAGTGCCCAAAAGTTATTGTCATTAAAATAATTTGTTCTTTATTGTATTTGAGTTTTATACTTTTATACGAATTGCTCGACCATCAGGACCATAAATCGTTCCTGGTGATTCTCCAGGACCTGCTTTTACAATTAATATTGAGTGACCATCTGGTGCAGTTACAGTTCTAGGGAATACGTTATTTTCTCCCAAGCCGAACTGTCTAAACGCAATTTGTCGACCCGTTACGGCTGTTTCTAGTTCGCCGAGTTTTTTCCTGCGGAAAACCTTATAAAATCCAGTAGTTTCTCTAGAATTAGTGACTGTATCGTGTGGAGTTACAATAACTTCTCTTGGAATAATTTTTATCAATATTGGTCTGCGACCTGCTGGTGATGTCTGTGCATCAGTACTTACGGAAGTAGTTTGGTTTATAGTTGTTGAACCACTTTTCGGGCTTGAAATTGAAGTGGCGGGATTAGCAGTTGTACTTGTAATTAAAGTTGTAGTTGATTTCGAAGTACTTGGATTTAAAGCTGTTAAACCTTTTGTTGTGGTCAATGTCAAAGTAGTTGGAACTTCAGTTGTAGTTGGTGTCAAAGTAGTTGGAACTTCAGTTGTAGTTGGTGTCAAAGTAGTTGGAACTTCAGTTGTAGTTGGAATCACAGTAGTTGGAACTTCAAATGTGGTGGCCGTCAAAGTAGTGGGTACCTCACTAGTGCGTGGCGTTAAAGTAGTTGGAACTTCAGTTGTAGTTGGTGTCAAAGTAGTTAGAACTTCAGATGTGGTTGGTACTAAGGTAGTTGGAACTTCAGTAGTGCTTGGTGTTAGAGTAGCTGGAACTTTTGTTGTGGTTGGTGTCAAAATACTTGGAACTACGGATGTGGTTGGTGCCAAAGTAGTTGGATTTTTTGTTGTGGTCGGTGCTAAGGTAGTTGGAACTTCAGTAGTGCTTAGCATCACAGAAGTTAAAATTTTTGTTGTGGTCAAAGTAGTTGGAACTTTAGTTGTGGTTGTTATCGAAGTAGTTGGAACTACGGATGTGGTTGGTGCCAAAGAAGTTGGATTTTTTGTTATGGTTGGTGCCAAGGTAGTTGGAATTTCAGTAGTGCTTGGCTTCACAGAAGTTGAAATTTTTGTTGTGGTCAAAGTAGTTGGAACTTTAGTTGTGCTTGACGTTAAAGTAGTTGAAACTTTTGTTGTGGTTGGAACTTCAGTTGTGGTTGGTATCGAAGTAGTTGGAACTACGGATGTGGTTGGTGCCAAAGAAGTTGGATTTTTTGTTGTGGTCGGTGCCAAGGTAGTTGGAACTTCAGTAGTGCTTGGCTTCACAGAAGTTGAAATTTTTGTTGTGGTCAAAGTAGTTGGAACTTTAGTTGTGCTTGACGTTAAAGTAGTTGAAACTTTTGTTGTGGTTGGAACTTCATTTGTGGTTGGTATCGAAGTAGTTGGAACTACGGATGTGGTTGGTGCCAAAGAAGTTGGATTTTTTGTTGTGGTCGGTGCCAAGGTAGTTGGAACTTCAGTAGTGCTTGGCTTCACAGAAGTTGAAATTTTTGTTGTGGTCAAAGTAGTTGGAACTTTAGTTGTGCTTGACGTTAAAGTAGTTGAAACTTTTGTTGTGGTTGGAACTTCAGTTGTGGTTGGTATCGAAGTAGTTGGAACTACGGATGTGGTTGGTGCCAAAAAAGTTGGATTTTTTGTTGTGGTCGGTGCCAAGGTAGTTGGAACTTCAGTAGTGCTTGGCTTTACAGAAGTTGAAATTTTTGTTGTGGTCAAAGTAAATGGAACTTTAGTTGTGCTTGACGTTAAAGTAGTTGAAACTTTTGTTGTGGTTGGAACTTCAGTTGTGGTTGGTATCGAAGTAGTTGGAACTACGGATGTGGTTGGTGCCAAAGAAGTTGGATTTTTTGTTGTGGTTGGTGCCAAGGTAGTTGGAACTTCAGTAGTGCTTGGCTTCACAGAAGTTGAAATTTTTGTTGTGGTCAAAGTAGTTGGAACTTTAGTTGTGCTTGACGTTAAAGTAGTTGAAACTTTTGTTGTGGTTGGAACTTCAGTTGTGGTTGGTATCGAAGTAGTTGGAACTACGGATGTGGTTGGTGCCAAAGAAGATGGATTTTTTGTTGTGGTAGGTGCCAAGGTAGTTGGAACTCCAGTAGTGCTTGGCTTCACAGAAGTTGAAATTTTTGTTGTGGTCAAAGTAGTTGGAACTTTAGTTGTGCTTGACGTTAAAGTAGTTGAAACTTTTGTTGCGGTTGGAACTTCAGTTGTGGTTGGTATCGAAGTAGTTGGAACTACGGATGTGGTTGGTGCCAAAGAAGTTGGATTTTTTGTTGTGGTCGGTGCCAAGGTAGCTGGAACTTCAGTAGTGCTTGGCTTCACAGAAGTTGAAATTTTTGTTGTGGTCAAAGTAGTTGGAACTTTAGTTGTGCTTGACGTTAAAGTAGTTGAAACTTTTGTTGTGGTTGGAACTTCAGTTGTGGTTGGTATTGAAGTAATTGGAACTACGGATGTGGTTGGTGCCAAAGAAGTTGGATTTTTTGTTGTGGTCGGTGCCAAGGTAGTTGGAACTTCAGTAGTGCTTGACTTCACAGAAGTTGAAATTTTTGTTGTGGTCAAAGTAGTTGGAACTTTAGTTGTGCTAGACGTTAAAGTAGTTGAAACTTTTGTTGTGGTTGGAACTTCAGTTGGGGTTGGTATCGAAGTAGTTGGAACTACGGATGTGGTTGGTGCCAAAGAAGATGGATTTTTTGTTGTGGTAGGTGCCAAGGTAGTTGGAACTCCAGTAGTGCTTGGCTTCACAGAAGTTGAAATTTTTGTTGTGGTCAAAGTAGTTGGAACTTTAGTTGTGCTTGACGTTAAAGTAGTTAAAACTTTTGTTGCGGTTGGAACTTCAGTTGTGGTTGGTATCGAAGTAGTTGGAACTACGGATGTGGTTGGTGCCAAAGAAGTTGGATTTTTTGTTGTGGTCGGTGCCAAGGTAGCTGGAACTTCAGTAGTGCTTGGCTTCACAGAAGTTGAAATTTTTGTTGTGGTCAAAGTAGTTGGAACTTTAGTTGTGCTTGACGTTAAAGTAGTTGAAACTTTTGTTGTGGTTGGAACTTCAGTTGTGGTTGGTATTGAAGTAATTGGAACTACGGATGTGGTTGGTGCCAAAGAAGTTGGATTTTTTGTTGTGGTCGGTGCCAAGGTAGTTGGAACTTCAGTAGTGCTTGGCTTCACAGAAGTTGAAATTTTTGTTGTGGTCAAAGTAGTTGGAACTTTAGTTGTGCTAGACGTTAAAGTAGTTGAAACTTTTGTTGTGGTTGGAACTTTAGTTGTGCTTGACGTTAAAGTAGTTGAAACTTTTGTTGTGGTTGGAACTTCAGTTGTGGTTGGTATCGAAGTAGTTGGAACTACGGATGTGGTTGGTGCCAAAGAAGTTGGATTTTTTGTTGTGGTCGGTGCCAAGGTAGTTGGAACTTCAGTAGTGCTTGGCTTCACAGAAGTTGAAATTTTTGTTGTGGTCAAAGTAGTTGGAACTTTAGTTGTGCTTGACGTTAAAGTAGTTGAAACTTTTGTTGTGGTTGGAACTTCAGTTGTGGTTATTGCCAGGGTAGTTTGAACTTCAGTACTGCTTGGCGTTGAAGTAGCAGTCACTTTTGTTGTAGTTGGTGCCAAAGTAGTTGGAACCTTTATTGCATTCGTTGGTATTGCAGAAGCTGGAGCTAGAGTTGCGTTTGGGGCAACATTAGTTGAAACTTTAGTAGGGCTTTGCTTCGAAACAGTTGAAACTTTAGTTGTGGTCGGAGCCAAAGTAGTTGCAACTTTAGTTGTAGTTGGTGTTAAAGTAATTGGACCTTCAGTAGTTCTTGGCGATAAAGTTGTTGAAACTTTTGTTGTTTTTAATGTCAAAGTAGTAGGAACTTCAGTAGTTTTTGGCGTCAAAGTAGTTGGAACTGAAGATGTTGTCAGTGCCAAAGTAGTCTTAACTTCAGTAGAGCTTGGCCTTAAAGTTGTTGGAACTTCAGTTGTGGTCGGTGCCAATGTAAACGGAACTTCAGTTGTAGTTGGTGTTAAAGTAGTTGGACCTTCAGTAGTTCTTGGCGATAAAGTAGTTGAAACGTTCGTTGTTGTTGATGTCAAAGTAGTAGGAACTTCAGTAGTTCTGAGCGTCAAAGTAGTTAAAACTGCAGTTGTTGTCAGTGCCAAAGTAGTCGGAACTTCAGTAAAGCTTGGCGTTAAAGTAGTTGGAACTTCAGTTGTGGTGGGTGAAAAAGTAGTTGGCACTTCTGTTGTAGTGGGTGCCAAAGTTGTTGGAATCTTTTTTGCAGTTGGTATCGAAGTAGCTGGAGCTACAGATGTGGTTGGTGCCAAAATTGTTGAATTTTTAGTAGTGCTTAGCTTCGTAACAGTTGAAACTTTTGTTGTTGTCGGTGTCAAAGTAATTGGAACTTTAATAGTGCTGGGCGTCAAAGTATTTGGAACTTCGATAGTGCTTGGCGAAAGAGTTGTTGAAACATCAGTTGTGGTTGGTTCCAAAGTTGTTGGAACTTCAATAGTTCTTGGTGTCAAGGTACTTGGTACTTCTGTTGTGGTTGGAACGTCAGCTGTAGTTGGTGTTAAATTGGATGGTATTTCAGTTGCATTAGTTCTCAAAGTTGTTTTAAATTCAGTTGTGGTTCGTTTCAAGGTAGGTGGCACTTCAGTTGTGGTTCGCGTTTTAGTAATTGTTTGAACAGTGGTTGTGGCTATCGTATTTGTTGGAGGTAAAGATCTTGATACTGTGTTGAAGATGTCTTTGATGCCTTTTTTAGTTGTTAGTGTGCTTGATGTAGTAAAACTAGAAGCGGTTTGAGATTCAGTAGCCATTGGTTGCGAAGTCTTCGGCGCTTCAGTTGTAATTGGAGTTAAGGTAGTTGATACCTTAGTAGCTGTTGGAACTTTAGTTTCAGTCGGGGTTAAGGTTGTTTGAATTTTAGTTGGATTTAATGTAGCTGGTGCTTCAGTAGTTATTGGAACTTCTATTGTAGTTTGCACTGCAGTAGTTAATACTTTAGATGTAGTTGGATTTAAAATAGTAGAAATTTTAGAAGACATTGGTACTTCTGTCGTAGTTTTAGATAGAGTGGTTGCTTCTTCAAGAGTTGTTGGAATTTCAGTTGAGGGTGATGTTAAAGTTGTTCTTAGATTTTTAGGCTTAGGAGTCTTCGTTAATGCATCATTATTACTTTCCTCAGTTACTCCTTCACCTGACATATCGGTAGAAAGTTTGATTGTAAACATATTTTCTGTATCCATTGCACCTGCAGTAACTTTTCTTGCCGATCTTTGGAAAGGAGTTGTTCGTACTATCGCTGTAGTTGGAGTGGATGTTAAAGAAACATTTGTTGGATATGGACTTGAACTGTCAGAAATCGTAACTGTGGATGGAGTTGAAAAGGATTTTAAGTTAATAGATGTTGGTAAAAGTTGTTGGTTAATGTTGGTCTTTTGTGTTTGTGTAGTTGTCATCTGTATCGGCTGTATAGTTGTTTTAAATCTAAAAAACAAGACATTTATATTTAAGGTAGCCGTACACCTTTGAAGGCAAATTTTTAAATGGATTAAATAAACTTCTTATTTCTTTATGATTTTCTTTTATGTTGAAAAGTTGTAAAATTGACACAAAATTTTATTTATTATTTTTGAGGATTTTAATTAAAATTTTGCCTACAAATGGTGTTATGACCAAAACATGATAACAAAAAAAACTGAGATATTTAAATTCTGTAACTGTAGAAACAAATAAGTGTTTTAGGTAATGAACCACACTTACCAATTTTAGTTATGTGTCATAAAACTTACACATTTGCACTCCATTTAAGCTCCATTACCATTTAAAGTAAAACAAAATATCAAGTAGAGCTGATTGAGATATCTGTATTTTAATTTAAAATACAGACGAAATCAAATTACAACAATATATGACATTGACCAAGGTACAAAACCTTTGCATACTTTCTGAGTACATTAAAACAAAGTTTAATAATATGAAACAATAGTTTTGGAGAAAATGTATTTTTCGGTGAGGTAAAGACATAAAAATTTTGTTTTAAATAAACAACAAAATGTACTTAAGTTGGGAATTTTAAGAAAATAATTTCTTGTTTCAAAATTACATTTAACTATTGGAACGCGTCGATAAAAACGCAAAAATTTTCTTATTTACAATAGAAACAAATTACTTTCTCGTGATTTATGAAGCCAATGAATTCGCTTTTAACTAATTTTCACGCAAAATTTAAAATTTGGCCAAATTTCATGTTGATAGGTACAAGAATTCCTTGAACTATAGTGAATTTGCGCAGATGAAACGTAAAATACTTATTAAGAAATAATTTTAAGTGGAAAGCATCTGCTATTTCAATGAAAAATCTCTTTCGATCTGTATTGTCTCATTTTTATGAAACATTTCGGTAATTCACAAATTTATAATGCTGCTATAAATTTATAGCATTCTAGCAGTTTGAACAGTTACCTAACATTGAGGATGGATATCATAAAAACAATCCCATAAAAAAAATTCTTAAAAACTTTTGAGACGAGATTCCACTTCTCTTCTAAATGGCCTTATATGAAATTGCATTAGCAGCAACGCGTGTACTAGCTAAAAATTGTATGGCTTTATGTGTTTTATTTAATATTTCTAAAGTTCTCCAAAATCCATAAAAAAAATCTCGCAAATCAAATTCATTTTTCCTTTATTGTTTCATGCTATGTCGTATCATTTACATGCAGCTTATGCTCATTCAGCAACTATGAGGAAGTGCCAATCGGATATATCTTTTTCAAGATCTGGACGGGGTTACACTGTAAAAAAAAATTCCTATTATACTACAGAAAATTTCTGGCCGCACAGTTATCAGAAAATATCCGAAATACAACGGAAAAATAGGCTGACAGCATTTTACCGAAGGAAATATTACATAAAATAATTGTGAATCACAAATACTTTCTGCATAGCAGAACACGTTAAAAATTGAAGATAACCCATGTCCCGTGTACGAATATACGCCAATGGCATAGAAGCGAGGCGCACTGGCCGCTACAATATCGGATCCACGAACTTAACTTGTTTATTGCAAACTTTTATTTCATTACCAAAACGCAGAAACCTGTTCTGAAGAGAGGTGCTATATATATATATCAGTGATTGCATGTTTCATCTCTTACAAATAAGATGTGTATTTTAATAAATTGAGATGATAATTGAATTTTACAGTAAATTTTAGTAGCTTAAAAAAGCATAAAGTTTTGGTAAGAAAATAATAAAATTGTTCTCTTTTATAAAAACAGTTTTCTATATTTTTTTAACTTAACCAATTGTTAAATACTCTTAAAGGAGACATTCAAATTATCATCATGAGTGCTTTTTATCATAAAATCAAAATAAAAGAGTTTGCAAAAGAAGATTGAATGTAAAAACTTGAATAGTTTAAGCTTTTCTCGAAACGCTATTCTCCTACGATTCCGTAACTTTCTTTAGGCCTGCACTGCCAACTTCGACACGGGGAATTGCTACAAAAAATCACGTTGTCAGTTTTGTGATCAGGATCGCTACTCTCTTTCGCTGCTAACCAATAAATAAGATTATGGGAATTAAATAAAAAAAAATTAAAGAGCATCGCATAAATGCACATGAAGATAAAAAGTTACTTGAAGGCTAAAAACATATTTCTTATTATTAAGTGAGGCTTACGTCCTAATGTTATACTAACGTTGCGGGGGGGGGGGGGGATATGAACTGCATGCGTGTTAAAGCAAGACAAAATATTTGAGCTCTAGTTTGCTTCAAGCAAACTTTATTTAAGTATCGCACGAACGAAAAAATATCTGTTAATATTAAAAGTAAGTTCCTATTCGGTTTTAAAGAATTTTCAATAGCTCCGAAACTATTTCATAGACTTCAATTAATTATTAAACTATTATTAAACTTTGTGTTAATGTTTATAAATTACTGCTTAACAAAATAGACAACACGAATATTGTTATTTTTTTTTTTTTGAAGATTTGTCAATCCCATTGACCAAATACACTATCTTTAAATACAAATATTTGTTACAATACTGCTTTACCATATATTCATTTTATCGCTAGGTATGAAAATAATAAATTGAAAGGGAAAAATCGAACACAGCTTATTGATGAATGATAACAATATTTTTAAACTTAAATTTTAAATAGATTACAATGTATATAAAAATATAATAAATTACTTATAAATATAGATAAGTATATCAGGGCTCCAAGAAGAAGGGAAATTGAAAAACAAAGACCAAAAATGGCTTTATTGTATCGTTGATTTACTATTTCTAGAGCAGTCGAAGACCAAACCTAAAAATCTGTTTAAACTTTAATCAATATTTACCTTTTTTACACAAAAATATTTAAATCTTGTACATTGTGAATGAATTTTTAAAGCCAAATTTCCTCATTTAATTAGGTAATATTAACATAAACTTCTCTATAAATCCTGTGTCTCTTATTTTCTTGATATTTCTTACAAGCTGTAGTGTATAAAATTATAAATGGATCGGGTATTATTATAAAGTAAATAAGACGTTATTTATCTTACTCTATTAAAACACTTATAAATTTGGATGTAATTTCTTTAGTTTCGGTTTTAAGGTTTTGTTTTTACTCGGTATGTTACGATTTCGATGGATCCATTTTTCACTCTAATAATAGAACAGTGTAGTATGATAAATGTTAATTTATTTAGTTTAAGCAGAAAATTGTGAATATTTTTTGTGAAGTTGATTGTTATTGTTGAAGTTATTGAATTATTGTGAAAATTGTGAAGTATTTTTTATTTTTAAAAGCTTAAAAAAAAAGGATTTAGCTTAAGGATTTATCACAATTTAAGCAAATAAAGATGGTGATTTTTGAGCTTGAAAACATGGAAATTCTAACTCAAATGCATGAGGAGAGCGTTTTCATAGGTCGTTTAGGCTCAGTGCCAAGAATTAATGTCCGGCTCGAATACACTATGCGTTTTCTCTTTCTCTTTTTCTAGTCCTGATAAACTGATAGATATTTTTAAATTTAGAATGTTCTGGAACGCGAAAAAAGTGAGCGAAGGAGAGAAGAAATATGCGATAAGTCTTTAAACAATGAGAGTGTTAGAAAAATCATTTGGGCGCTTACTCTGATTCATTGAGTGGCTTGTTCTGTTGTGGAATCGTATTTCCTGCAGCAGTAGTAGCTTTTGGAAACTTTACTGGATTCTGTGTGGTTTCAAAACTTTCTTCTGAGGCATATGAACCCGTTCCTTGACTTTCCTCCACTGTCTCATACGAATATGTATCATAATAACTTTCAAACGTATCATACGATACATAATCATAGTCACTGGGCTTACTTTCATTTGTACTGTTATCAGTTTCACTGGTATCATACGAAGTTGTTCCAGAACTGCTTTCTACTGTTTCGTATGAATATGTATCATAATAACTTTCAACCGTATCATACGATTCATAATCATATTCACTTGGCTTACTTTCATTCGTACTGTTATCAGTTTCACGGGTATCATAGGAAGTTGTTCCAGAACTATTTTCCACAGTTTCATAGGAATATGTATCGTAATAACTTTCAACCGTATCATACGATTCAAAATCAGATTCACTTGGCTTACTTTCATTCGTATTGTTATCAGTTTCACTGATATCATAGGAAGTTGTTGAAGAACTATTTTCCACAGTTTCATATGAATATGTATCGTAATAACTTTCAACTGTCTCATAGGATTCGTAGTCATATTCGCTTACTGGAACACTATCATTCATTTGGTAATCGTTTTTGGTTAATGTTGTTGGAATTTGAGTAGTTGAAACTTCCTTATCTACTTTACCAACAGTTACTTGTGCTACTGAGTCATTTAAAGGAGTTGTAAAAATTGTTGGAACTTTGGTAATCATCTGAATTGAGGATGTAGGAATTTTAGCTGTGGCTGGACTCAGAGAAGTTTGTATTTCAGTTGTGGGTGTAGTTATGGTACTTATCATAGATGGAAAACTTTTATTCGTGCTGTAATCTATTTCGCTTGTATCATATGATGCTGTGCCCAAACTTTCTTCAACTGTGTCATACGAATATGTATCATAGTAACTTTCAACCGTATTATACGATTCATAATCGTATTCACTGAGCCTACTTTCATTCGTTCTGTTGTTATTTTCGTTAGTATCATAGGAAGCTGTTCCAGAACTGCTTTCTACTGTTTCATATGAATATGTATCATAATAACTTTCAACCGTATCATACGATTCATAATCATATTCACTTGGCTTACTTTCATTCGTACTGTTATCAGTTTCACTGGTATCATACGAAGTTGTTCCAGAACTATTTTCCACAGTTTCATAGGAATATGTATCGTAATAACTTTCAACCGTATCATACGATTCATAATCATATTCACTTGGCTTACTTTCATCCGTATTGTTATCAGTTTCACTGGTATCATAGGAAGTTGTTGAAGAACTATTTTCCACAGTTTCATATGAATATGTATCGTAATAACTTTCAACTGTCTCATATGATTCGTAGTCATATTCGCTTACTGGAACACTATCATTCATTTGGTAATCGTTTTTGGTTAATGTTGTTGGAATTTGAGTAGTTAAAACTTCCTTATCTACTTTTCCAACAGTTACTTGTTTTACTGAGTCATTTAAAGGAGTTGTGAAAATTGTTGGAACTTTGGTAATCATCTGAATTAAGGATGTAGGAATTTTAGCTGTGGGTGGACTCAGAGAAGTTTGTATTTCAGTTGTGGGTGTAGTTATGGTACTTGTCATAGATGGAAAACTTTTATTCGTGCTGTAATCTTTTTCACTTGTATCATATGATGTTGTGCCCAAACTTTCTTCAACTGTGTCATACGAATATGTATCATAGTAACTTTCAACCGTATTATACGATTCATAATCGTATTCACTAAGCTTACTTTCATTCTTTCTGTTGTCAATTTCACTCGTATCATAGGAAGCTGTTCCAGAACTGCTTTCTACTGTTTCATATGAATATGTATCATAATAGCTTTCGACTGTATCATACGAGTTATAGTCATATTCAAAAGGATTGCTTTCCTTCGTTTGATATGAAGTTGTTCCTGGACTTTCTTCAACTGTGTCATATGAATAAGTATCGTAGTAACTCTCAACAGTATCATAGGAATCGTAATCATTTTCGCTTGATGGAACATTTTCATTATTATTGAAACTGATTGTGGTTGATGTGATTGGAGTTAAAGTAGTTGAAACTTCCTTGGTCCTTGGAATCATTTTTGTTATTCCATTATTATCAGTTACCCTTAATATACCTTCACCAGATTTGTCTGTGGAAAGTTCGGGTGTAAATACATTTTTTTTGCTTGCTATTCCAGCAGTTACTGTTCTTACCGATTCTTTAAAAGGAGTAGCTTTCGCTGTGGCTGAAGTCACAGTAGTTGGTGCTTTTGCTGTGGGTGAAGTTATAGTACTTGAAACTTTTGTCGTTGAAGGAACACTTTGAAGCGTACTATCATTGGTTTCACTCGTATCATATGAAGTTGTTCCAGAATTATTTTCTATTGTTTCATATGAATATGTATCATAATAACTTTCAACCGTATCATAAGATTCATAATCATATTCTGTGGAATTACTTTCATTCGTACTGTTATCGACTTCACTCGTATCATAGGAAGTTGTTCCAGAATTAGTTTCTATTGTTTCATATGAATATGTATCATAATAACTTTCAACCGTATCATAAGATTCATAATCATATTCTGTGGAATTACTTTCATTCGTACTGTTATCTATTTCACTCGTATCATAAGAAGTTGTTCCAGAATTATTTTCTATTGTTTCATATGAATATGTATCATAATAGCTTTCAACCGTATCATAAGATTCATAATCATATTCAGTAGAGTTACTTTCATTCGTACTGTTATCAATTTCACTCGTATCAGTTGTTCCAGATTTAGTTTCTATTGTTTCATATGAATATGTATCATAATAACTTTCTACTGTATCATAAGATACATAATCATATTCTGTGGAATTACTTTCATTCGTACTGTTATCGATTTCACTCGTATCATATGAAGTTGTTCCAGAATTAGTTTCTATTGTTTCATATGAATATGTATCATAATAACTTTCAACTGTATCATAAGATACATAATCATATTCTGTGGAATTACTTTCATTCGTACTGTTATCGATTTCACTCGTATCATATGAAGTTGTTTCATAATTATTTTCTATTGTTTCATATGAATATGTATCATAATAACTTTCAACCGTATCATAAGATTCATAATCATATTCTGTGGAATTACTTTCATTCGTACTGTTATCGACTTCACTCGTATCATAGGAAGTTGTTCCAGAATTAGTTTCTATTGTTTCATATGAATATGTATCATAATAACTTTCTACTGTATCATAAGATACATAATCATATTCTGTGGAATTACTTTCATTCGTACTGTTATCGACTTCACTCGTATCATATGAAGTTGTTCCAGAATTAGTTTCTATTGTTTCATATGAATATATATCATAATAACTTTCAACTGTATCATAAGATACATAATCATATTCTGTGGAATTACTTTCATTCGTACTGTTATCGATTTCACTCGTATCATATGAAGTTGTTCCAGAATTATTTTCTATTGTTTCATATGAATATGTATCATAATAACTTTCAACCGTATCATAAGATTCATAATCATATTCTGTGGAATTACTTTCATTCGTACTGTTATCTATTTCACTCGTATCATATGAAGTTGTTCCAGAATTATTTTCTATTGTTTCATATGAATATGTATCATAATAGCTTTCAACCGTATCATAAGATTCATAATCATATTCAGTAGAGTTACTTTCATTCGTACTGTTATCAATTTCACTCGTATCATATGAAGTTGTTCCAGAATTAGTTTCTATTGTTTCATATGAATATGTATCATAATAACTTTCTACTGTATCATAAGATACATAATCATATTCTGTGGAATTACTTTCATTCGTACTGTTATCGATTTCACTCGTATCATATGAAGTTGTTCCAGAATTATTTTCTATTGTTTCATATGAATATGTATCATAATAACTTTCAACTGTATCATACGATACATAATCATATTCTGTGGAATTACTTTCATTCGTACTGTTATCGATTTCACTCGTATCATATGAAGTTGTTCCAGAATTATTTTCTATTGTTTCATATGAATATGTATCATAATAACTTTCAACCGTATCATAAGATTCATAATCATATTCAGTGGAATTACTTTCATTCGTACTGTTATCAATTTCTCTCGTATCATATGAAGTTGTTCCAGAATTAGTTTCTATTGTTTCATATGAATATGTATCATAATAACTTTCAACTGTATCATAAGATACATAATCATATTCTGTGGAATTACTTTCATTCGTACTGTTATCGATTTCACTCGTATCATATGAAGTTGTTCCAGAATTATTTTCTATTGTTTCATATGAATATGTATCATAATAACTTTCTACTGTGTCATACGATTCATAATCATATTCAGTAGAACTACTTTCATTCGTACGGTTATCGATATCACTTGTATCGTATGAGTTTGAGTCTGTACTTTCTTCAACTGTGTCATATGAATAAATGTCATAATAACTCTCAACAGTGTCATAGGATTCATAGTTATAGTCATTGGGTACTTCGGGTATACTTGGAATTAAAGTAGTTGTATCTTTTTTAGTCGTCGGAACCGAAGTTGTTATAATGTGAGTTTTTGTAGGAGGAATAGATTCCTTTGCCATATAATTCATTTCATCCGTATTGTATGAACCCGTGGAAGACATTTGTTCAATTGTATCATATGAATAAATGTCATAGTAACTCTCGATAGTGTCGTACGAAACGTATTCATGGTCTTTTGAAGGAACACTTGCATGTGTGCTTCCTGTATTGATAGTGCCTGTGCCCGATTCGTAATTTAAAGTAGTTGAAATTCCTTTCGCCGTTGGAATCAAGGTTGTTTTAGTTGGAGATAGTGTTGGAAGAATGCATTTATTCGCATTATTCTCTTTTTCATCTGTATTATACGACCCTGTGGCTGAATCATATTCAATTGTATCGTAAGAGTAGGTGTCATAGTAACTTTCTACAGTATCATATGAATAGTAGTCATATTCTTTCGAAGGCACGCTTTTATGGGTATTAACATCCGTTTCAGCACTATTATATGAACCGGTATAATAGGAATAGTATTCAGGTTCATTTGAAGAAACTTTTACATTCTGGTTGTGACTGACTTCATCATTATCATAAGCACATAAAGGAAGATGTAGAATTTCAGTAGTTTTTGGAATTTTAGTTGTTCTTTGGTCAAATGTAGTTGGGATATCTGTAGTAGTTGGAATTAATTTTGTAAATTCGTTGTTATTAAAATAATTTCTTACACCTTCACCGGCCTTGCCAGTGGATATTTTGGTTGTAAATAAATTTTCTGAACCTACCATTGCTGCAGTTACTTGTCTTGCAGATTTTTCAAAAGGCGTAGTTGGTTTTTCAGAACCAAGATTGTTTAAAATTGTAGTTGTTGTCGGAATGAATGTGGTCAGTGATTCAGCTGTCGTTGGAACTTCGTGTGTTGATAGCTTTTTAGTCGTAGTAGAAGCGAGAAAAATGGGAATTCGAGTCTTAGTTGGTTCTTTAGTTGTCATTTTAATCGTGATTGGTACTGTAGTTGTACTAGGCACATTAGTTGTAGCTGATATCAATGTCGTTAATGCTTTAGATGTCAGTGGTATTTCTTTAATAGTTGGTACTTTAGTTTTCGTTGGTACTGTAGTTGAGACAGATATTTTGGTTGTCCTAGGTAACTTAGTTGTAGTCGCTAATGTCGTTGGTACTTTAGTTCTAAGTGGTACTTCAGTTGTTGTTGCTACTTTAGATGTCGTTGGTAATTTAGAAGTGGCTGGTATTATGGTTTTCTTAGGTACTTCAGTTGTAGTCGGTATCAATGTACTTGGTGTTGTAGTTGTCAATGGTACTTCACTTATAGTGGGTACTTTAGTTGTCCCTTTAGTTGTGGTTGATACTTCGGTTGTTATAGGTACTTTAGTTGTAGTCGGTACCAATGTCGTTGGTGCTTTAGTTGTCCGTGGTACTTCAGTTACAGTTGATACTTTAGATGTCGTTGGTACTTTAGTTGTCAATTTAGATGTTATTCGCGCTTTAGTTGTGGTTGGTACGCCAGTTGTTTTAGGTAATTTGATTGCTGTCGCTATCAATGTCGTTGGCGCTTTAGTTGTCAGTAGTACTTTGTCAGTAGTTGTAGTTGTTACTTTAGCTATCGTTGGTACTTTAGAAATGGTTGGTATTTCGGTTGTCTTAGGCACTTCATTTGAAGTCACTATTGATGTCGTTGGTGCTTTACTTGTGTTTGGTACTTTAATTGTGGTTGTTACCTTATTTGTGGTTGGTACTTCAGTTGTAGTTGGTATTTTAGATGCCGTTTGTTCTTTAGAAGTCAATTTAGATGTTGTTGGTACTTTAGATGTGTTTGGTACTTCGATTGTTATGGGTACTTTAGTTGTAGTCGGTATGACTGCCGATGGCGCTTTAGTAGTCCGTGGTACTTCAGTTGTAGTTATTACTTCAGATGTCGTTGGTACTTTAGAATTGATTGGTATTATGGTTGTCTTAGGTACTTTAGTTGTCGTCGGTATCAATGTCGTTGGGTCTTTACTTGTAAGTGATTTTTCAGTTATAGTAGGTACTTTAGTTGTCGTTGGTACTTTAGTCATCACTTTAAATGTGGGTGGTACTTTAGTCGTCACTTTAGTTGTGTTTGGTACTTCGGTTGTGCTAGGTACTTTATTTGTAGTCGGTATCAATGTCGTTGGTGCTTTAGTAGTCAGTGGTACTTCCAATGTTGTTGGTACTATAGTCTTCAATCTAGTTGTAGTCGGTATTAATGTCGGTATCAATGTCGTTTGTGCTTTAGTTGTCAGTGGTACTTCAAATGTTGTTGGTACTTTAGTCTTCATTTCAATTGAAGTTGGTACTTCGGTTGTCCTAGGTACTTTAGACGTAGTCGGTATCATTGTTGTTGGTGTTATAAATGTTGTTGATAGTTTAGTAGTAGCTGGTTTTTCTGTCTTTGGTAATTGAGTTGTATAAAGTAGTGGTGTTGTTTGAAGATTTTCAGCTACATTCGGCCTAGTTATTAAGTTTTCATAGCTGTTCCAACTTACACCTTCACCGGACTTGTCTGTGACAAGTTTAGGTGTTAACATGTTTTCGGTGAAGGTTGGTTCATTAGTTGTTAGCTTTTTAATTGTATTAGTCGAAGTTGGTACTTCGGTCGCCCTAGGTACTATAGTTGTAGTCGGCATTAATGTCGGTATAAATGTCGTTTGTGCTTGAGTTGTCAGAGGTACTTTGGTTGTTGTTGGTACTTTATTCGTCACTTTAGTTGTAGTCGGTATCAAAGTCGCTGGTGTTTTATTCGTCGCTTTAGTTGTAGTTGGTACTTCGGTTGTCCTAGGTCCTTTAGTTGTAGTCGGTATCAATGTCGTCGGGGCTTTACTTGTCAGGGATTTTTCAGTTATAATTTTTATTTTAGTCGTCATTTCAGTTGTGGTTGGTACTTCGTTTGTCGTAGAAGCTTTAGTTGTAGTCGGTATTAAAGTCGTTGGTGCTTTCGGTGTCAATTTAATTGTTGTTGGTACTGCGGTTGTGCTAGGTACTTTAGTTGTAGTCGGTATCAATGTCGTTGGGGCTTTACTTGTCAGAGATATTTCAGTTATATTTGGTACTTTTGTCGTCGTTGGTACTTTAGTCGTCATTTTAATGGTGGTTGGTACATTAGTTGTGGCTGATACTTCGGCTGTCCTAGGTATTTTAGTTGTAGTAGGTATCAATGTTGTTGGTGCTTTAGTCGTCACTTTAGTTGCAGTTGGTACTTCGATTGTCTTAGGTGCTTTAGTTGCAGTCGGTATTACAGTCGTTGGTACTTTAGTCGTCACTTTAGTTGTGGATGGTACTTCGCTTGGCCTAGGTACTTTAATTGTAGTCGGTATTAATGTCGTTGGTACTTTCGTCGTCACTTTAGTCATGGTTGGTACTTCGGTTATCCTAGGTACTTTAGTTGCAGTCGGTATCAATGTCGTTGGTGCTTTAGTGGTTACTTTAGTTGTGGTTGGTACTTTAGTTTTCACTTTAGTTGTAGTCGATATTAATGTTGTTGGTGCTT
The DNA here is from genome assembly GCA_023701765.1 of Hylyphantes graminicola. Lineage (NCBI taxonomy): Eukaryota > Metazoa > Arthropoda > Arachnida > Araneae > Linyphiidae > Hylyphantes > Hylyphantes graminicola. Next base: position 38,943,490 of record CM043117.1, on the reverse strand, counting down.
TCGTCGTCACTTTAGTTGTGGTTGGTACTTCGGTTGTCTTAGCTGCCTTAGTTGTAGTTGGTTTTAATGTTGTAGGTACTTTAGTCATCATTTTAGTTGTGGTTATCTCGTCGGTTGTCCTAGGTACTTTAGTTGTAGTCGGTATCAATGTCGTTGGGGCATTCGTCGTCACTTTAGTTGTTGTTGGTACTTTGGTTGCCTTAGCTGCCTTAGTTGTAGTCGGTATTAATGTTGTTGGTACTATAGTCGTCAGTATTTCGGTTGTCCTTGGTACTTTAGTTGTAGTAGGAATCAATGTTGTTGGTGCTTTAGTCGTCACATTAGTTGTATTTGGTACTTCTGTTATCCTAGGTACTTCAGTTGTAGTCGGTATCAATGTAGTTGGTGCTTTCGTTGTCACTTTAGTTTTAGTTGGTACTTCAGTTGTCTTAGCTGCTTTAGTTGTAGTTCGAATCAATGTAGTTGGAGCTTTACTTGTCAGTTGTTTTTCAGTTATAGTTGGTACTTTAGTTGTCGTTGGTTCTCTACTCGTCACTTTAGTTGTCGTTGGTTCTCTACTCGTCACTTTAGTTGTAGTTGGTATTTCGGTAGTCTTAGGGGCTTTAGTTAAAGTCGGTATTACAGCCGTTGGTATTTTAGTCGTCACCTTAGTTGTGGTTGGTACTTTAGTTGTCACTTTAGTTGTAGTCGGTATTAAAGTTGTTGGCACTTTAGTCGTCATTTTGGTGGTTGGTACTTCGCTTGTCCTAGCTACTATAGTTGTAGTCGGTGTCAATGTTGTTGGTACTTTAGTCGTTACTTTAGTTGTGGTTGGTACTTTAGTTGTAGTCGGTATTAATGTTGTCGGTACTTTAGTCGTCACTTTGGTGGTTGGTACTTCGCTTGTCCTAGGTACTTTAGTCGTCACTTTGGTGGTTGGTACTTCGCTTGTCCTAGGTACTGTAGTTGTAGTGGGTATTAATGTTGTTGGTACTTTAGTCGTCACTTTAGTTGTGGTTGGTACTTTAGTTGCCACTTTACTTGTAGTTGGTATTAATGTTGTTGGTACTTTAGTCGTCGCTTTGGTGGTTGGTACATCGCTTGTCCTAGGTACTTTAGTTGTAAACTGTATTAATGTTGTTGGTACTTTAGTCGTCACTTTAGTTGTGGTTGGTACTTTAGTTGCCACTTTACTTGTAGTTGGTATTAATGTTGTTGGTACTTTAGTCGTCGCTTTGGTGGTTGGTACATCGCTTGTCCTAGGTACTGTAGTTGTAGTGGGTATTAATGTTGTTGGTACTTTAGTCGTCACTTTAGTTGTGGTTGGTACTTTAGTTGCCACTTTACTTGTAGTTGGTATCAATGTTGTTGGTACTTTAGTCGTCGCTTTGGTAGCTGGTACTTCGCTTGTCCTAGGAATTTTAGTTGTAGTCGATATTAATGCTGTTGGTGCTTTAGTAGTAAATTTAGTTGTAGTTAGTACTTCGGTTGTCTTAGGTGCTTTAGTTGTAGTCGATATTACAGTCGTAGGTGCTTTAGTCGTCACTTTAGTTGTGGATGGTACTTCGCTTGTCCTAGGTACTTTAGTTGTAGTCGGTATCAATGTCGTTGGTGCTTTCGTCGTCACTTTAGTTATAGTTGGTACTTCAGTTGTCTTAGCTGCTTTAGTTGCAATTCGCATCAATGTAGTCGGAGCTTTACTTGTCAGTGGTTTTTCAGTTATAGTTGGTACTTTAGTTGTAGTTGGTATTTCAGTAGTCTTAGGTGCCTTAGTTAAAGTAGGTATTACAGTTGTTGGTGCTTTAGTCGTCACCTTAGTTGTGGTTGGTACTCCGGTTACCCTAGGTACTTTAGTTGTAGTTGGTATTATTGTCGTTATTGCTTTAGTCGTTAATTTAGTTGTGGTTGGTACTTTAGTTGTCACTTTAGTTGTAGTCGGTATTAAGGTTGTTGGTACTTTAGTCGTCACTTTGGCGGTTGGTACTTCGGTTATCCTAGGTACTTTAGTTGTATTCGGTATCAATGTCGTTGGTGCTTTAGTCGTTACTTTAGTTGTGGTTGGTACTTTAGTTGTAACTTTAGTTGTAGAAGAAATCAATGTTGTTGGCGCTTTACTTATCAGTGGTTTTTCAGTTATAGTTGGTACTTCAGTTGCTGTTGGTACTCTTGTCGTCACTTTAGTTGTAGTTGGTACTTCAGTTGTCTTAGCTGCTTTAGTTGTAGTTCGAATCAATGTAGTTGGAGCTTTACTTGTCAGTGGTTTTTCAGTTATAGTTGGTACTTTAGTTGTCGTTGGTTCTCTACTTTTCACTTTAGTTGTAGTTGGTATTTCGGTAGTCTTAGGGGCTTTAGTTAAAGTCGGTATTACAGTCGTTGGTGCTTTAGTCGTCACCTTAGTTGTGGTTGGTACTTTAGTTGTCACTTTAGTTGTAGTCGGTATTAAAGTTGTTGGTACTTTAGTCGTCACTTTTTTGGTTGGTACTTCGCTTGTCCTAGGTACTTTAGTTATAGTCGGTGTCAATGTCGTTGGTACTTTAGTCGTTACTTTAGTTGTGGTTGGTACTTTAGTTGTAGTCGGTATTAATGTTGTTGGTACTTTAGTCGTCACTTTGGTGGTTGGTACATTTCTTGTCCTAGGTACTGTAGTTGTAGTCGGTATTAATGTTGTTGGTAATTTAGTCGTAACTTTTGTTGTGGTTGGTACTTTAGTTGTCACTTTAGTTGTAGTCGGTATTAAAGTTGTTGGTACTTTAGTTGTCACTTTGGTGGTTGGTACTTCGCTTGTCCTAGGTACTTTAGTTGTAGTCGGTATTAATGTTGTTGGTAATTTAGTCGTAACTTTAGTTGTGGTTAGTACTTTAGTTGTAGTCGGTATTAAAGTTGTTGGTACTTTAGTCATCACTTTGGTGGTTGGTACTTCGCTTGTCCCAGGTTCTTTAGTTGTAGTCGGTATTAATGTTGTTGGTAATTTAGTCGTAACTTTAGTTGTGGTTGGTGCTTTAGTTGTCATTTTAGTTGTAGACGGTACTAATGTTGTTGGCACTTTAGTCGTCACTTTAGTTGTATTTGGTACTTCTGTTATCCTAGGTACTTTATTTGTAGTCGGTATCAATGTCGTTGGTGCTTTAGTTGTTACTTTAGTTGTGGTTGCTACTTTAGTTGTGGTTGGTACTTTAGTTGTCACTTGAGTTGTAGGCGGTATTAAAGTTGTTGGTACTTTAGTCGTCACTTTGGTGGTTGGTACTTTGCTTGTCCTAGGTACTTTAGTTGTAGTCGGTGTCAATGTCGTTGGTACTTTAGTCGTTACTTTAGTTGTGGTTGGTACTTTAGTTGTGGTTGGTACTTTAGTTGTAGTCGGTATTAATGTTGTTGGTACTTTAGTTGTCACTTTGGTGGTTGGTACTTCGCTTGTCCTAGGTACTTTAGTTGTAGTCGGTATTAATGTTGTTGGTAATTTAGTCGTCACTTTGGTGGTTGGTACTTCGCTTGTCCCAGGTTCTTTAGTTGTAGTCGGTATTAATGTTGTTGGTACTTTAGTTGTCACTTTGGTGGTTGGTACTTCGCTTGTCCTAGGTACTTTAGTTGTAGTCGGTATTAATGTTGTTGGTAATTTAGTCGTCACTTTGGTGGTTGGTACTTCGCTTGTCCCAGGTTCTTTAGTTGTAGTCGGTATTAATGTTGTTGGTAATTTAGTCGTAACTTTAGTTGTGGTTGGTGCTTTAGTTGTCATTTTAGTTGTAGACGGTACTAATGTTGTTGGCACTTTAGTCGTCACTTTAGTTGTATTTGGTACTTCTGTTATCCTAGGTACTTTATTTGTAGTCGGTATCAATGTCGTCGGTGCTTTAGTTGTTACTTTAGTTGTGGTTGGTACTTTAGTTGTGGTTGGTACTTTAGTTGTCACTTGAGTTGTTGTCGGTATTAATATTGTTGGTACTTTAGTCGTCACTTTGGAGGTTGGTACTTCGCTTGTCCTAGGTACTGTAGTTGTAGTCGGTATTAATGTTGTTGGTAATTTAGTCGTAACTTTTGTTGTGGTTGGTACTTTAGTTGTCACTTTAGTTGTAGTCGGTATTAAAGTTGTTGGTACTTTAGTCGTCACTTTGGTGGTTGGTACTTTGCTTGTCCTAGGTACTTTAGTTGTAGTCGGTGTCAATGTCGTTGGTACTTTAGTCGTTACTTTAGTTGTGGTTGGTACTTTAGTTGTAGTCGGTATTAAAGTTGTTGGTACTTTAGTCGTCACTTTGGTGGTTGGTACTTTGCTTGTCCTAGGTACTTTAGTTGTAGTCGGTGTCAATGTCGTTGGTACTTTAGTCGTTACTTTAGTTGTGGTTGGTACTTTAGTTGTGGTTGGTACTTTAGTTGTGGTTGGTACTTTAGTTGTGGTTGGTACTTTAGTTGTGGTTGGTACTTTAGTTGTAGTCGGTATTAATGTTGTTGGTACTTTAGTTGTCACTTTGGTGGTTGGTACTTCGCTTGTCCTAGGTACTTTAGTTGTAGTCGGTATTAATGTTGTTGGTAATTTAGTCGTAACTTTAGTTGTGGTTGGTACTTTAGTTGTAGTCGGTATTAAAGTTGTTGGTACTTTAGTCGTCACTTTGGTGGTTGGTACTTCGCTTGTCCCAGGTTCTTTAGTTGTAGTCGGTATTAATGTTGTTGGTAATTTAGTCGTAACTTTAGTTGTGGTTGGTGCTTTAGTTGTCATTTTAGTTGTAGACGGTACTAATGTTGTTGGCACTTTAGTCGTCACTTTAGTTGTATTTGGTACTTCTGTTATCCTAGGTACTTTATTTGTAGTCGGTATCAATGTCGTTGGTGCTTTAGTTGTTACTTTAGTTGTGGTTGGTACTTTAGTTGTGGTTGGTACTTTAGTTGTCACTTGAGTTGTTGTCGGTATTAATATTGTTGGTACTTTAGTCGTCACTTTGGAGGTTGGTACTTCGCTTGTCCTAGGTACTGTAGTTGTAGTCGGTATTAATGTTGTTGGTAATTTAGTCGTAACTTTTGTTGTGGTTGGTACTTTAGTTGTCACTTTAGTTGTAGTCGGTATTAAAGTTGTTGGTACTTTAGTCGTCACTTTGGTGGTTGGTACTTTGCTTGTCCTAGGTACTTTAGTTGTAGTCGGTGTCAATGTCGTTGGTACTTTAGTCGTTACTTTAGTTGTGGTTGGTACTTTAGTTGTAGTCGGTATTAAAGTTGTTGGTACTTTAGTCGTCACTTTGGTGGTTGGTACTTTGCTTGTCCTAGGTACTTTAGTTGTAGTCGGTGTCAATGTCGTTGGTACTTTAGTCGTTACTTTAGTTGTGGTTGGTACTTTAGTTGTGGTTGGTACTTTAGTTGTGGTTGGTACTTTAGTTGTGGTTGGTACTTTAGTTGTGGTTGGTACTTTAGTTGTAGTCGGTATTAATGTTGTTGGTACTTTAGTTGTCACTTTGGTGGTTGGTACTTCGCTTGTCCTAGGTACTTTAGTTGTAGTCGGTATTAATGTTGTTGGTAATTTAGTCGTAACTTTAGTTGTGGTTGGTACTTTAGTTGTAGTCGGTATTAAAGTTGTTGGTACTTTAGTCGTCACTTTGGTGGTTGGTACTTCGCTTGTCCCAGGTTCTTTAGTTGTAGTCGGTATTAATGTTGTTGGTAATTTAGTCGTAACTTTAGTTGTGGTTGGTGCTTTAGTTGTCATTTTAGTTGTAGACGGTACTAATGTTGTTGGCACTTTAGTCGTCACTTTAGTTGTATTTGGTACTTCTGTTATCCTAGGTACTTTATTTGTAGTCGGTATCAATGTCGTTGGTGCTTTAGTTGTTACTTTAGTTGTTACTTTAGTTGTGGTTGGTACTTTAGTTGTGGTTGGTACTTTAGTTGTCACTTGAGTTGTTGTCGGTATTAATATTGTTGGTACTTTAGTCGTCACTTTGGAGGTTGGTACTTCGCTTCTCCTAGGAACTTTAGTTGTAGTCGGTATTAATGTTGTTGGTGCTTTAGTCGTTACTTTAGCTGTGGTTGGTACTTCAGTTGTCACTTTAGTTGTAGTAGGAATTAATGTTGTTGGTGCTTTACTTGTCAGTGGGTTTTCAGTTATAGTTGGTACTTTAGTTGTTGTTGGTTCTCTACTCGTCACTTTAGTTGTAGTTGGTATTGTCTTAGGTGCTTTAGTTATAGTCGGTATTACAGTCGTTGGTGCTTTAGTCGTCACCTTAATTGTGGTTGGTACTCCGGTTATCCTAGGTACTTTAGTTGTTGTCGGTATCAATGTCGTTGGTGCTTTAGTCGTTACTTTAGTTGTCACTTTAGTTGTAGTCTTTATTAATGTTGTTGGTACTTTAGTCATCACTTTAGTGGTAGTTGGTACTTCGGTTGTCTTAGGTGCTTTAGTTGTAGTCGGTATTAAAGTCGTTGGTGCTTTAGTCGTAACTTTAGTTGTGGTTGGTTTTTCGGTTGATCTAGGTACTTCAGTTGTAGTCGGTAGCAATGTCCTTGTCGCTTCACTTGAAAATGGTTTTTCAGTTATAGTTTGTACTTTAGTAGTTGTTGGTGTTTTAGTTGTCAGTTTAGTTGTAGTCGGTATTAATGTTATTGGTAATGTAGCCGTAACTTTTGTTGTGGTTGGTTCTTCGGTTGCCCTAGGAACTTTAGTTGTAGTCGTTGTCAATGTCTTAGGTGCTTTAGTCGTCACTTTAGTTGTGGTCGGTACTTCGGTTGTCTTAGGTGCTTTAGTTGTAGTTGGTATTAAAGTCATTGGTGATTTCATCGTCACTTTAGTTGTGGTTGGTACTTCGGTTGTCTTAGCTGCTTTAGGTGTAGTCAGAATCAATGTAGTTGGTTCTTTACTTGACAGCGGTTTTTCAGTTATAGTTGGTACTTTAGTTGTCGTTGGTACTCTTGTCGTCACTTTAGTTGTAGTTGGTGCTTCGGTTGTCTTAGGTGCTTTAGTTGTAGTCGATATTACAGTCGTAGGTGATTTAGTCGTCACTTTAGTTGTGTATGGTACTTCGCTTGTCCTAGGTACTTTAATTGTAGTCGGTATTAATGTCGTTGGTACTTTCGTCGTCACTTTAGTTGTGGTTGGTACTTCGGATATCCTAGGTACTTTAGTTGTAGTCTGTATCAATGTCGTTGGTGCTTTACTTGTCAGTGGTTTTTCGGTTATAGTTGGTACTTTGGTTGTTGTTGGTACTTTGGTTGTTGTTGGTACTTTGGTTGTCACTTTAGTTGTAGTCGGTATTAATGTTGTTTTAGTGGTGGTTGGTACTTTGGTTGTTTTAGGTGCTTTAGTTGTAGTCGGTAATGCAGCCGCTGTTGCTTTTGTCGTCACTTTAAATGTGGTTGGTACTTCGCTTTCCCTAGTTACTTTAGTTGTAGTCGGTATTAATGTCGTTGGTGCGTTAGTCGTCATTTTAGTTGAGGTTGGTACTTCGGTTGTCCTGGGTACTTTAGTTGTAGACGGTATCAATGTTTTTTGTGCTTTAGTTGTCAGTGGTACTTTAGTTATAGTAGGTACTTTAGTTGTCGTTGGTACTTTTGTAGTCGCTTTAGTTGTAGTTGGTATCAATGTCTTTGGTGCTTTAGACATCACTTTAGTTGTAGTTATGGGTCTTACTTTAGATGTAATTGGAACTTTAGTCGTCCCTTTTGTTGTGGTTGGTACTTCGGTTGTTGTAGGTACTTTCGTTGTCGTCGGTATCAATGTCGTTGGTACTTTAGTCGTCGTCGGTATCAATGTCGTTGGTACTTTAGTCGTCGCTTTAGTTGGTGTTGGTGTTTCGATTGCGCTAGGTACTTTAGTTTTAGTCTGTATCAATGTCATTGGAACTACAGTTGTTGTTTGTTTTCTAGTTGTCTTCGGGTCCTCAAATTTTGTTGTTTTTTTAGTAGTTGTAGAAGTAACATTTGTTGGAACTCTATTTGTAGTCGAAGTGAATGACGTTGGTGCTTCAGTTGTTGATAGTTTAGTTGCAAATGAGTTTTTAGTCGTTGGTTTTAGTGTTGTTAGAAGTACTGAAGTTGTGCCAGTCGGCCTTGTAATTGATTCATTAAGACTTTTCCTACTCACTCCTTCACCGGACTTGTCTGTAAAAAGTTTAGTTGTTAACTTTTTTTCCGAACTTAGTATTCCAGCAGTTTCTTTTCTTTCCGATTCTTTAGTAAAAAAATTTACTGAACTTGTAGTCAAAGCTTCGGCTTTAGTTGGAGTAGATGTCTTTGGTATTTCAGTTGTTCTTGATTTTAAAGCAGATGGTATGTTTGAAATGCTTGGTGTTAGATTTGTTGATTCTTTTATATGAATAGGAGTGGTCGTTATTTTTCTTTTCGGAGTGGTTGTCAAAGTTTCTGGCCTCTTAGTTTTGGCTGTTGTTGTTGATTTTATAGGAATTGGTTTATTAATAGGATAATGTATTTTATTCTTACCTTGCGAATGTCTGTCCGAATATTTTTCTCCTGTATCATATGAAAAAGTGTCATAGTAGCCCTCAATTGATTCATCTTCTCTACGCCTCAAATATTCATCTGTGTGTGAATTATATTCAAGTGTTTCATATCGATTATAACTGGAACTAAATTCTTCATTTTCATTAGTGTCGTCATAATAACTCTCAATAGTATCAAGATATTCATCATAATAATCACTTTGTATTACAGTGCTTTCATCTGTTTCATATGAACCTGTATCTGACCTAAATTCTAGCGTTTCGTATGAGTAATCTGCACCACTAACTGTTTCATAAGATTCGTAGTCATGTCCCCTATATGTTTCATAATAGCTGTCTTCATTATCCGAAGAAACTTTTCGATGTGTTTCACCATAATGACGATCAATATAATTTTTAGGAAATTTCTTGTAGGGGTTTTCCACACGAATTTGTGTTAATCGTACAGGGGTAACTTTTTTATATGGTACAACTTCATACACGGGACGAATCAAGTCGTATTCTTTATGCTTCAAGCAGTTATACGGATAAAGAGGGAATCGTTTGCATTTATGGTGGAATTTTTTTAGAAAAGGGAAGTAAGTATCGTGTTCTTCACCAGCATATGGTTTGTGAGGAATTTCGTATCTCCAATCTCCATCTCCACCACTATAACTATGAAATTTCGGACCATAATTATACAAATATCTTATTAGTCTTGGTTCATATTTGTGAGTTTTTTTGTAAGTTTTTGGAAGAAATCTGACTCCCGGAAAGTAAGGATGAGATTTTCGAATGTTTATGTCAGGACGGAAAGGTTTTTTTTCCAAGAAAATTCGAAGAAGATATTTAATTTCCCTGATCAAATATTCACTTGTTCTACCGTAAACTTTTGAGTAAGCTATGGTGAGAGCATCGGTCACGATATTTATTTTAGTTTCAATGAGAAGATCTGGTGGGAAAACCAAGAACATTAACTCGGAAACGGTAGCAGCAAATGCAATCCTTAAAGTTTTTCTTTGATGCGGATGAGCGTACTGACTCTCTCTAAGCAGCTTGACCGCTCTCTTCAAAGTATCTGATATATGTACAAAATTTTGTGCTTTCGAATCAATTAGACAATGTTCTGAAGCAAAGACTGACTCTACGAAATGTTTTGCCAATATTTCATCTTTCTCATCATCCGCTTCACATGCAAATTCACATGGGTTCTCCGATAAATTATAATCCTCCAGCTCATCCAAAAGTTTGTCAGCATCATCTCTCTGTTTTTGATGCAAATCAGGATTACTTTTATCTCGACGAACTGTTGGATGTTGGAACACAGTTTCACCAGGCTGCTTACGAAGGGACAACTTGTTGCCTTGATTATCTTCTGGAAATTCTTTATTTTTCATTTCGTGAGCCAATTCATGTTGTTGCAGCTTCGGTCGAAATTGCGGTCCATATATTTCATCTTGCTGGGGTTCATTTTGTACGTATGCAGGTTTGACGTAAGTTTTGTGTCTTTCTTCAATACAATTTCCTCTTTTCATCAAATATATCACTAGAAATAAGAGGCGTAGCCACGCCATGGCTAATTTTTAAAAAACAGAATTTTTTCAGCGTTCATGTAGCTTATATACCTTTTTTAAAAGTTATAGTACAAGTTTATAGTTCAATTGTCGATGTATTATGTAATGCATTTAGATTGTGCTCTCAGATTTTACGCTGTATCTCGTATCTATACTGTTAATCTATAGCTCTTGGCGAATGGGATAAATAAAACAGTAATTTTGTCCAATACTTGTTTAGCTGCAATAGCATTGAATGCAAGTTGCCTCCGTGATTTCAGTGTTCTGATAAACCAGATGCTTTAAAACTGCTTTTTATAACTTATTTTATATTTATGTTGAAATAATTCTAATTGTAATCATTCAGCTCAACCATCTAAATCAGTGGTTCCCAACCTGGGGGCGATCGCCCCCAAGTGGGCGATTTGTGTTATCAAGGGGGCAATAAATAATTTGGGGGCGATAGGGGGGCGATGAGGATTGAAAGGGGGGGGGGGGAATTAAAATAATATACTGCACTGTAGCACTATAAAACCATTTTAATTTTTATTTATCACCTTGACAAGTTAAAATGAATTGGATGAATGGAAACATGATTTGACCAAGTTAGAAATTCCTGATTCTATTGTAGATCCATTCTCGTTTGATGCTGTGGGTTGTGGATAACCTTGATAACTTTGCAGACGGAGTTAGTAGATCAGAAGTATGACTGTGAGGCGAAAGTCATTTTCAAGCAGAGAGGTTATGAGTTAGCCTGCGTTAAACTTATTTTACAATTATCCACAACTGTGGTAAAAAACCAAACCACTTCTCATCTCGTACCCGTAAACAAATTTAGTTGAAAACGGATTTGGTTCTGTTATTATCCAGCTCTTACTAACAAAGAAATCAGTTGGACATTTGCCTCAAATACTTGCACATGAACTTAACAAAAGATAAAATAATAAAAAAAGTTTTCAACATTAAATTTTTTCTTTAATTTTTATTGTCAACTATCTTAAATTTTGCAGAATCCAGTTTAAAGATCTTAGTTAATTATTTAACCTTTGTTCTTCTGTTAAATATAAACATTTTATTTTTTCTATTTTTTTAAAGAGTGACCGGATAAAGCTGCTTTGGTTGTTTTTATACAAGGTAGTCAGTGTTTAAAATGATAAAATTGCTTTATTAGTAATATTTTAACTCAAATTACAGTTGGAGAAAACATAACAATTAAAAGGGGGCGATATGTGGTAGTCAACCTAACGAAAGGGGCGATGGTTCAGAAAAGGTTGGGAACCACTGGGCTACAGTATATTAATTTTAGATCTTTTGCAATAAAAAATGTATTAAAACATTGTATTAGTTGCGATTTTATACTACAATATACAACTGCACAAATTATCGTATACAAATTAAATTTCCAATTCTTAAAGAATGAAATGAGACATTTCGTATAGAAATATAACTAGACTACGCATTTGCGGTTCGTTTGGGCTATAGTTATTAACTATCAAATAGTTCCATCATCTACATTGTTGTTTATACGATGAGCCGTGCGTTCCCGAAACTGATGAAATTGTGGTAGCACTGTGCCACAAAGGTTGTCACAACTCTGTAATACGAGATCATATCTAGTGTCTCCAGTTTGTCTCCAGTCTTTGAATTTCACATCCAGTTGGCAACATTTAGGTGGCTTCTCTTCTTTGACGCCAGGCATAATGTCTCACTCCAGCCTCCAAACATTGGTTAAGTGCATTCCTCTTGTGAAATGAAGTGGAATATGAATGAGGATCATATTTCTTGTGAATGGTGCATTCAACAATGGAACCTTGTGCTTTTCCCCCTTAGAAATTATGGCACAATTTGGATAAGTTAACTATAGTGGGGTGGAAGTTGACAAAGACGATTATAACTTCAAAATCTATAAAATTACTGATTCAATTTTGGTAGTCCTGTAACGAGTTTGCTAATAAAAACCAGAACACGATAAATTGTAATATTCTACAGGTATCCCAAAAACACTTAAAAAGCCCGCTCTAAAATTTATCCTAATAACAAACAAAATTAATTTTGTCTCCGTTTACTTCTAATTTTTAAATTGCCAATAATAGAGTTTTTTTTTATAAAAACCAAAATAATGCTCATATTTCTTATAGTACAAAATGAATGTATTACTATTTTTTAATAAAATTTTCTCTTCTTGGGACCTCTTGTTCACGGAGTGGACATGGACATATCAGAGTCTGGGATAGAATTTCGAAAATTATTAAATTATCATTGTGTTGTGAACTTTTTTATCACTCTTCTGCCTTATTGTGTATATTGAATGACTTTAGAAGCACAAAAATTTTGGAAATATAATTTAAAGTCACTGAAGGATGAGGACATGGTTTGCCCCTCGTTATGGCAAAACCGTATTTTTTAAACGTTACTTACTTCTTTAAATATCATGCAGTTTCTCATTTGAAATGTTTAAACTAATTTTAAATATATTTTATGAAAATAATATAAAGTGCTCAAGCAGTATTTTTATATGTGAATTATAACATTGAAATCGGAAAAGTCAGTTACATTTTTGTCATACCTAAGTAGATACAGATTACTTGCATCTTGTTACCAATGAGACCACCCGTGTGACATTAGCACTTAATTTTTTTATGTATATAACCTGGCACTCTTCAAATTGAAAACTGCATGATGAAGTGCGATTTCGCGGAATGAAGCTAGGATTTGAAGATACTTAACAGCGTGTTTTTAATTGGCGTTGCTTGTGAGTAATAAGTTTAAAACGAATATCTCAATTTGATGATGTCGAAAATGAAGTTTACATTTTTGGTTCATATTTTCAACTTGTTTGTAAAAGTGCGAACAATATGTCTTTATTCAAATATACACTCTTGAAACAAAAGAGTAAAATCCACTCCTATAGGATAAGTGCACTTACGACACTGGAAAGGAGTGAAAATTAACTCCTAAATCGCTCGCAATCGCCCTAAATCACTCCTAGTCGCCTTAAAATCACTCGTTTGTTGTTATGAGTAATGGAGGTTTAACAAAACAAAAGAGTGTAATCCACTCCCATGGGGGAAGTGCATTTTCGACACCGAAAGGAATGAATAATAACTAAGAGTGTATGTCTTTGTCAAATAATGTTTTCTGAAAGAAATATTTCTAAATGGGGTATAGAATTTTATAAATATGCATGTTGAATCAATATTATGTAATGCAAAATAAATTAAAACTTTGTAATATTAATATGTCTTAAAAATTTATGGGTGAAATGTCGGGCTCAATGCGGAAAACACAATTCCGACATTTTCAACACAATGTACAAAATAATTTGTTTTGCCTTGGATAGCTCTCCTTTGAATGTTAAAAAAAATCATAATCTCAACATGGGCATTCAGTTCACAAGTACAAATTCAAACGAAGGGCTGGGAAGGACAGTCGTTAAGGAACTAGCCTTGCACTCTTAAAACAAACGAGTGAAATCCACTCCAGTTGGAGAAGTGCATTTTCGACACTGGAAAAGAGTCAATATTAAATCAGACTGAGTTAAAATCACTTGTTTGGAGGGATCGCCTGTCGGAGGTTTAACACACAAAGGATCCACTCCAAGAGGAGAAGTGCATTTTCCAGACTGGAGGAGTGAAAATTACTCAAACTGAGTTAAAATCGCTCGTTCGTTTTAAGAGTGTGCATGTGAATGGTTTCAGGTTCGGGCATTACTAAAATAACTACCGGCCTATAAACGGCCTGTGCAGACAAAACGTCCTGTATCCCCCGTGCAGAGGGAGTGTACGTTAAACATGCTTCGCTTGAAAGTGGTTCTAAATTGCGACGCCTGTTCATAACAGTCCTCGCGTAGCTTAAATGTGAAGATAATTTTATTATTGCACACAAACATACAAACAAGAGCTTGAAAGAAATAAACAAATCGAAGAGTAATAAAGTAGTCAGAACACCAAGGGTTACAACGGACATATTGGAGAACATAAAAAAGTAGATGCCATTGATTTACAAATTCAAGAAAAAAGAGCATATTAAATCACAAGTAACATTCTATTATTATGGTTATTGTTCACAATTCAACTCAACAAATTCAGACTACAATTCACGCAACGACAACTCTACAATCTACAACAAATCTACCTCCCTTATACCCTGTTCAGGGGGGCAATTTACTGAAGGGGTCTCCTCTCGGAATGAAATAATTTCCCATAACATCGTAACTTCTCATTCCTCGCACTGTCTTCGCTATTTGCCGACACGACCGTGACTAATAGATATCTAATCGCTGATCTTGGCCCCCATCATTTGCGGGATCTACAGGGGAAAAGGGGGCTGTTCCTGATGACGCATGACTCATTTTCGCCCCCCCCCCCTGGGTAATATGGCACCCCCTTAGGAACGGCATCCGCAATAGACATAACCAGAAACACGTGTGTAAGACTGTGAAGCTGTTGAATTGCTGATGCCTACACTCTAAAAACTAAGCTTTAAAATTTTAAAATAATGAGTGAAAAAATACTCAAATTCGTATGTGTCGCATAGTTAAAATGTGACTACGAGTAAATATTGGTTGCGTCGGGTGCCTATTCAGGTGTTGGCTCGTCACCTGACTGTGGTTCTAAAATACGACGCCCGTCGCCAATAGCCCTCGTGTACTAGCTCTAGTGTGACGATAATTCAAACCTAACCTAACCTAACAGAGTAAATATTACTCTAGTTCTATACTTGCATGTACTCATACCTGAAACCATGTTTATACTCGAAAATAAAACACCTGGTTCTCAGTTTTGAGAATGTATGTTTCGAAAATAAGTTAAAATTGGTAATATGTATTCATTTTTTAGAATAGTTTATGTTATAAATCGAGTATAATTTACCAATATCAGCTGAATATATTAACAACTGGATCAAAAACAAATGCCCTTAGTCATCATTAAAAAGTATTATTAATCAAAGAGTCCATGACCCACACCTCAATGAAAAATCTAGTTTTAAGATCCAGTACTCGAGCAACTGTTTTGCCATCATTGTTTGAATTCAATTCCTAAAAATACAGAAATACGTTCTAATACAAATAGGAACATAGAGAGCAACAGATAATAACAAATCTAGGTTATTAGATAAGTGAAGAGTGATCAGACATCTCCAATTAGTAAATTTGAGTTCGTATATCCTAATGCAGATCGAAAATAATTGATCAAAAACACTCAGTTGTAAACAACTTAGAAGAGGTTCTTAGCTCGTTTTGGCCGAAGTTACAAATTGGGAAAATAATCATGGAAGGGAAATCTATTCTATTTAGGAGTTCCACAGGACAGACTCAAGCATTTCACGAAAATAGATGCTTCAAATTTTCCAGGCTCAATTTTAACTTTAAGTTAACAAACTCAAAACAAAATACCATCATCAATTTCTGAAATCATTTAAATGAGTAAAATTGTGTTTATTAGTATATGAATGTGTGTTTTGTGTATAAAAATGTGTAAAGGGGTGAAGATGCTCGCTCAAGAGCACAAGTGTCTTTACGAATGTTGATTACATGTCTGATTTTTAGCTCATCAAAAAGAGCTAGAAAAAGGTTTTTAATGAAACAAGTGTATGCATTAAATGGATTAAAAAATGACAAGTGAAATAAGGTAAGACATCTTTTCTATTTTTTAATGATTACTTTATATTCTACTATATTGGATTGTATTGTATTTAATATAAGATATTCCTTCCTAAGAGTTTGTGCGAAAAACAATACACCTTTTCGGTAAATAACTCCGGGTCTTCGGCACCATACATCAAAGACTTATCAAAAGACGTTCTTCTTCCGATTTGTTCCACTGTGGGTAGACTAATAGGACCCACCGCCAACCAGATAGGGTATAGAGAAAGCACTGATAGCGCACCACCCACTATTTGATGTAACTGTCTGGTTGTGCAAAAGGGAATACACATCAACCCCTCCCCCCTTGATTCCTGTAGCGTAATACCTACCACACAGTCGCCTTTTTTTCGTCACTATCTTGTTTTGAAGTCTTGAGATAAAGAGACGCGACCACCGTCTAATAATGAAGGGCGGACGAATGTGCAGTTGGGTTACTTCATAGAGTTGGTTACTTTATTGCCGAACTCTGTTGCTGTTGGTTCGTAAATTTTAAACCAGAGAAATATATTCAAGAATTTTTTTCTATTCAAAAAAGTTTCCTGATGAGTTAAAAAAAACTAGTAGATGAGAGTTCATATAATTATTAATTGATAAACAATTCATTGTATGCAGTGCACTAATATACTAATAGTGTGTGACGTATGGAATATATAGTTATTTTGTTGATAGAAAAATATCAAGGATAATTAAGGATTATAACCGATTAATTATGGGACAGGTTTTTATTGTTTGAATAAAAAATTGCTTTTCAATCATCGAAATTTATAACAGCTCTGTTAATACAGGGGTAGGCAAAATAATAGACACCGTTGCAATTTTTAAGAACAAAATTCACGTTTCTCATAAACTACTAAGAAATGAAAAATTGAAGCGTAATTAGTAGTTTGGGGTAATTTTCTTAAATTTCTCTCAAATTTTAAATATTCTTATCTTATTTTTTTATATTCTAGCTTTATTTAAAATTGCACCCTTTCTTAGTTTATGGATACACAATCTGCAATAATATCGAGTAAACTTTTAATACCTTCGGAAGTCTTTTTAATCCACCAACCTTCTACTTAGGCGTTTATTCTAATCTTACAATAACACTTATGCATTGGTGCTTAAATACAAACAGTCCCATTGTGAAATTCAATGTCATAGATTTAATTAAGATGAATCGTGGTTGAAAAAAAAATAAAACAAGTGTTAAACTTCTCAAGCACTTTACAGTTATAAATTTAACCTATCGCAATTATTTCTCACAAAAAATACTATAATATGCTCAGTTGAATTCTTATTCCTATATTTTCTTTAATAACTTCCCATTTTCTATGACATCACCAAAAAATAATTTGCCCTTTGAAATTTAAAATGATGCCATACTTGATTATCAAAACAATTACATTTTAATGCTATTTATTTCAATTGCGTCATTCCAGTATTTTCATTAAAAAATAAAATCCTTGAATGTTTTAAAAATATTTTGTGAACTTTCCAACATTCTAAACCTGATGTTATTGTTCAATATTTTGTACGTGATCAATGGCAAAAGCGTTAAAGTACGGTATAATGTTGAGTATATTTCTCATTAAATAATTTCAAATTATTAGCTATCGTCTTGTACTTGTCGTTAAAAAACAATATCATTAGTTTAATATGTTTATCTTGATCAACATTTCAACACTCAATAATCACTATCTATGCATTTGGAATTAAATTTGGTAAGCTAATGAAATCTTAAAATATTTTTTTTCACTCATTTTGAATTTTGAATTTCAAAGTTGTTAGATACCAACATTTCAACAAAATAATTATGTTAAATATTATCTTCAAATCAATGCACTTAATCTTAATAAATGCTCTTTTCGCACCGTAAATATGTTACAGGCTATACATTTCTAAAAAAAATTTATTGCTTTCAAACATGTTTTCGCGCTAAATTAATGACCCATTATAACCCATTTAAGCAAACCTATATTTATTTAAGCTATGGGTGGAGAAAGGTTTATCGTCATCCGGTTTGTAATTCTAGAGGTGTGTTGAATTTTTTCAGATTTCTCCTCCCACCTCATATTATGGCCAAATTAATATTTTATAGTACTTTTAATCTTCACGCTTTTTATACTGCTTCTTTCATATCGATGTGCACATAAAACGCTATCACTAACACTTTTAACCCATTAACAATAACTTTTTTAAACACCATTAACACCTTCATTTCCTTGTAACACGTTAATTTTAAGTTAGTTTTCTTTGGTGTTAATAAATAATTTATTTTGATTAGTTAAGAAAACAGAACAAGTTTTTTAAAGAATAATAATGTGATAAATGTGTGCAGAAAATTAGTTATTTGTGTACAAGTTTCGTATGAAAAATAACTACTTGAACGTCTTTATAGATTTATTTCTCAAATTCTTAAACTTTCTGCTAAAACTTGTGTGAGTGTGATTATAGAAATCTAGTTTTTTTTTTTTTTTTTTGGTTGGGAGAGAGCTTTGGTGTTTCCAAGAACTGGTGTTACTTCGAATTTATTTATTTCTTCGGATATTGCAAGGTTTTACTCCTCAACTACTTCAAGGAAGGGTACTTTAATTGCAAACATTTGACATAATTTATGAGTATGTTATACATTTATTTTAATTGTTAGTGTAGGTGTTTCAATAACTCATTTTAGTAATATTTCAAAAAAATTCAAACAACGAGATGCACATTAATAGTTCATTTACAATAAAAAAAAATCACCATCGATTAAACCACTTTGTTTGCACATTTATGAAAAACCAACTTTTATTTTAAAATAACATCAAATTAATTTCCAAAACAAATTCACATGCTTAGTAGTTTATAAGAAGACTTGTATATCTTAAGATTACATACTGCATAACTGGCATTATATTTAATATAAAGAAGGACGTTATATAAGTCACACCTGAAATTTAGCTCTTTTAAACACCACTAATTCAATCATAAATAAATTTTATTCTCCTTGAAGTTACCTTTTTAATTAATGATCTATTGTAACGGTGCTAACACAAAGCTTTTTTGATAAATTGATAAACGAAAATGTATGTTTACGAACAGATACGAATCGCCGCACCCTTTAATTTATGACATGCCTGGTTAAATCTTTTTGATGTGTTTTAATCTTTGAAGTAAACCTATAATTATGCATGTATTACATTTTATAAATTTCACTGATTACCTTTTGAATGCAAATATATCTTTTAAAGCACTTGGTTCAAGTAAAAGATTAATATATCATCACTAAAAAATACAGAAGTATGGTAGGAAAACATGAGTATATGTAGGTGAGAGGGTATGATGGTTGAGACATCCGTTTATTGAAAGAAGGAAAAAAATACATTGGTGTGGGGTTTTTTCATAATGGAGTTTCTTTAGTTACAAATCTTAACGCTAAGATAAAATGTGTTATATCCGTTGCTTCCAAAACTATTTCCATCACAACACAAATACTTTATTCTAGTATTTATCAATATGTTTCCCAAACATTTCTTTGCCTAAACAGAATCATTTGCGCAAAAAAAGGAACGTAAAAAACACAAAACACATTAAATATGTTAATATAAACACAAATTTATGTCATCTATCTGCAACAAAATCCCTCTAAATCACCTAGTTTCCAGTCGATTAGAGCCATTTAATACCACGTCCCCTACAAATGACAGACCCCATTCTACACCGTATCCGGCGACACAGTGTTGACAAGGAAGGGGGGAGGGATACAGAATGGCAAGACCGTGTCATTCTTTCCATATCTAATAGCAAACACCCTCCCCCCATATCTCAGTCATTCTGCCTGTATCACTCCTTTTTATCTCATTGAGCTATTCTGGAGCTCGGACATACAAAGCGTAATTTTTGGCATAGTTGGTCTGATAGCATGTGTCATGGTTGGTGCCGCGGTAAGGAGGTGGGTGAAGAGTTGTGATGGTGGTTATGATGGTTGTGGATAGTGGAAGGCTGTGGTTCTGTGGTGGATATCGGTGATTTTTAGTATGTTTGGATTATTCTGGGTTGTGGATAGTTCAGCTTGAAATGCTCAGTTGGATATTGGTGATTTTAAGCATTTTTGTACTATCTGGTTTTTGGAATAGTTCGGCTTGAAATGCTGAGTTTGAATTGAATATTTTGTAGGATAGATTTCATATGAGATTTGGTTTGTGCCGATGGACAAGGCTGTAATGGTACATCAAAAGGTGAGTAATTTTAGGCAATTATAATTAAAACATGAAATTACTAAGATATTATGAAGTTTGGATTTTATTATTGACATTTATATCAAATTGTTTCGATTATTTTTTTCGAAATATTAAATCGTGAAGAAATGATGTTCATTATTGACCATGATCAGTAATTGGAACTTATAGTCATACAGCAAGAGTAGGGAAGAGTGTTGTACCTTGGGACAATTTTTACATTTTAATTTTTTTCTTCGGTAATTTTAGTCACAATAAAAATTTAAAAGCAGCATTTCAACACACCAATATATTCCTATATAATATATTTTTTTGAAGTCTGGCAGCTTGAAATTAAAAAATTGCCACTCATTTAAAGAAGAGAGGATAAACTGTCCCAAGGTACAACATGGTGTTGTACCTTGGGACATACCTTATAATTCAGTCAATAGTCATACACTTGAACTAATTTGTGTCAGGAAACAGAACTTTATTGTTTTTTCAAGTAAATACACAAATAAAACTTCAAAATTTAAGAATAATTTAAATTATACAGCAAAATTGCAAGTCCAAATTATTTAACATTACATGATGATACAATATGCTTTACTGTCCCAAGGTACAACACACTACATGGTTTAAATAAAAGAAAGATAGTGGCCAATCTAAATGCATTATCAGTATTTTCTCATAACCAAAAATATTTTAAAATATTCTCTTTTATGAGGAAAATAAAATGCAGTTGACTTTTTGTGAAAGTGCAAAGGTAAAAAATTATATTAGAATGAGAAAAATATTTACTTTGGGGTAATGAAATATAAATTTTTGTCACCAATTCATCAATTCAATGATGCTAGTGTTACATTTTATTTTGGTGATGTCTGTTGATTAAGGCTATTATTGGAAATAAACAATGTATGAATATTGCCGATAGATTCTTAGAAATTGTCAGTGTTCCAAGGTACAAGCGTCCCAAGGTACAACACTCTCCCCTATAGTAATTAAGGTAGTTGAAACACTTATAAACACTTTTTGCTGCCATATATAAAGTGCTATGGTTGGGATAGTCGGGACTATTTTACTACGGTATATAAAAGAATTAAAGGGTGAAAATCAAAATATGGGAATTGTAACAAAAATACCGTGTTAAATAGTTTTCCGAAAGAAAGTTTTTGACAGATATGTAGACCGTAACGTTACTTGTACGTGATCTTTCATATGTTCCGTGCCTGATTGAGGAACTTTAATTTTACTTGGAGTATCAAACTAAAGAAAATGCAACTTGAACTACGATTCTTTGTGGTTTATATTCTCTACAAGTAAACTCAAAAGAACTGTGTAACCATACATAGATGTATCCTAGGGAATCATGCTATTGCAATTTCCTTCCCATTTTACTGCCTTATTTCATCGCTTTTTAATATTTGTTTCGATTTCACGTGACTACAGAGCACGTGTCAGCTTCAGTTACTGTTATTTACTAAGTTCTGATTTGTTTACTTCTATCAATTCTTCTAAAAATTTTAAACTAAGGTATAAAAGTTAAATAATACTCGTAATAAGAATACTTGAAATGCTTATACTTCTGAGGAAAAGGGAATTCATTCTGAATGATAGTGACATATTTGTAATAATCCAGTTAAAAAAAATTTACACAAGTAACATATTTTTTTTAAATATATTTTTGTAACGATTAAACTTCTTTAACGATAACATTTTTCCATTTTTCATAAATTTTAAATTTGATGGTTTTTTTTGCGGTTTTCAAGTTCCATTTTTAACAGATCTGAATGCAAATTAAAAGCTTTGAATCTCGTTTTCACCTCTATGTCACTTATTACGTTCATATTTCTTAAATTACTAAAGGGTATGAAAAAATGTCAAACTCAATGGATTTGATTATAATTTCTAAAGTTTTTTATTCATCTGTAAATGCTATGTTCAATTTAACAACAATTGTGAAGCCAGTTGCGAATTTAGATTCTGCATCCGAAATAGATCAAAGCTGAGAAAACATTTTCTCTGAATCTGGGGTACAGGTATGAGAATAACAAATGTACGTATTTTCAAGGATGTATAGCTGGCGCACTCCTCTAAAATAACTACATTCAATATTTTTCTAATTGTAAAAAAATGGGAAGAAAATCTTTTGTTTAAAATAAAAAAGGTTGGACATGTAGTTTAATTGTCAGTTACAAAAACAAATAATCTTCGTAAAAATAAAATAAAATTAATAGTAAAGGTAGAGGTTATGAAAATATTCTTTTAAAAGAAATATATTTTTTAACTTTAATTTTAAGCAACGGTATTTAAACAATTGAAATAATTATTGATACTTTTCTTTTTTTTTTTAAATATTTGCTATATAATGAACATATTAGCTAAAACCATTTAACTAACAAGCATTTGTTTACTATATTTTTTATATTTATGTAGTAATGGTGACGTAACAAAGAAAATTAATTTAATAACTGTTTAAAATAATAATAGTTTTTGAATTGAATGCCGCATATTTTATCAAGAGCTTAGTGTATTATTTACATTTTTGGTCCCAATCCCTTGGCTTAAACAGAACTAAAGGTGAAAAGGTTAAGAAAAATCTGGTTAAAGTTGAAGACATGACACGTACTTTTGTCAAGACCAAGGTGACTAACGGAATTATTAAGCTATTGAAAAATGACTAAAACCGGTTAACAGGATAACGAATATGGTTAAACAGAATAAGATTATATAAAATATGTTAGGTTATCGAATGAATTACGTAGCTGTATGAACTGTCGCCAGAGAGTCGCACCGAAAGACGAGGTAACATTGAAAATATATTTTGATGTGGGAAATTCAATGATAAACATGTTTTTTTATTATCATATATTGCAGTAATAAACTCAACTTTTGTTATCAACTACTCGCATAAAAGAACAGCTATATCAACACATACCAACCGATTTTCTGTAAAATGCCTCAGCAACATGACATGTCCGTATCGACACAAATGTACTGTACATGTCTGTAAATTCACTTTTTTATGCGAATTATTAGTTATGTGTCTGTAAATGCGAAAGTATTATTTTAAGAAAAAAACTCATTTAAATTGTTAAATGACTCCTGGTTATTTGTATAACTCCGCTTATGTTGTATATTATATGACCTTCTGCTTATTTGTATTACTATATTTTTTAGTTATTTTTTTCATAGTAAATGGAAACTCTTTTTATACGTGTGACGTAAACCTAAATATTAAACTTTAATTTACAGAAATTATACACGTTATTGAATTGAAGTTTAACTTATTGCATAATAACTTTACTATACTCAGTAGGTTATATATAAAAATGCAACTCAAACATTTTCTGAATCACATTAAGGTAACACATTATTTTCTAATGAATTCTATTTTGCTTGTTAATAATTTCTACATTTTAATAATGAACTTAGATTATATTTGGAGCTTAATTTATTTTCAGTTCTAATCATGATTTAGTCATATATAAGCATTTAATTTTAATTTAATCGAAACTTTAATCTGCAGCAGTGTCATTTAATAAATTAAACAAATGCTTCAAAATCAGTGACTTTTCAACATTCAATTGATGAAAAAGGATACACAAAATATAAATATTTATTTTTTAATAATGTGAATAAAAACGTTATTAATACTGTAATACAAATTTTGAATTAAGAATACTTTTATCACTTACATATTTATCTCACATTCTTGAAATTTCGTGTGAATTTTCGAGCATCCAAGTAAGCATAAAACTAAAGTATTAATTTGACATAATACTTCTTAAATGGTTCAGCAAAAAGTGAATGTGTGGTTTGCTGTATTGATCCAGTAAGCCTAAAAAATCATTTGACGGATACATACTACATAAAACTAGAATTAGTAAACATTTTCTCTAACATTTTTATTAATGTAGTAAGTATTAGAGTACATTGCTATCAATTTTTATTGTATTTCGCACTTAAGCAGTCTTACAATGCCCAAATATATCATTTGACTATATAATGACACGAGACAATAATTTTTAGTTTTAAACCATTGCAAAATATTCTATATGACTTTTAAAGGGCAGTATTTTAAAATTAGACTTAACAATTTTAGCGAAGATGCTTAACAGCGTCCGTACGAAATTTTTATTAATATAAAGCAATTTCATTAATGAAATTTTTTCAAAGGGTCACAAATACTTTCTTTGAAATGCTATATTGAAAAACACCAAAAATATCAATAGCGGAACTTTGAAAAATTGGCACAATCAAAAATAAACATGTTTCGTGTCTTCTTTTGTCTTCTTATCGTTGAGTTTTATCTCTGTTAAGATTGCTCTCGCTCTTCACAGACGCCCATACACTTCTCGCAATTGGTTTGAAAAAAATGGAAAGATAATTTTCTGTCAAAACATTTTTTTAACGTTATGTCGATCATTCGCTGGTGTTAAACTATTTTTTAACATTCCGATCGCTAAGCTTCTTTCGACTATTCATTAAAATTCTGCCAATTATTGGTTAATATTCAACAATTTATAAACATTCAACTATTTGCTAATAGTCATATATTTGTTTGCATTCTCTCTCTATCAACGATTCTCAAACATTCAACTATTCTGCACATTCTGTCAGAAATTTGTTAGCATTTTATTACTTGTTGACAATCTGTCAATGTTTTTATCTTCGAAAATAATTGCGAATTTTAAGAGGTTTTTTTTTTAGTTGAAAGGTTAGTTAACTGGATTAAAAAGAAACGCATGCTTATCTTGTCTGGATATCACCTAAAGCAACAACAACAAAAAAGACTCGTTTACATTCAGCTAAAACTCTTGACAATTTCAAAATAATAATAGAATAAAGAAGAAAAGTATCGTTTTTAAAAAGAGAAACAAATCCGTTTAAACACAAAGAGTGGAGATAAAAATTAATATTTAAAATAAAATTTAAAACGTAAAACAATAGCTAGGGTTATGTGAAATCGAAGGAAACGGTTTCCAAGAAACTGAACTGTGTTTACTTAAAAGAAATAGTAAATGGAAAAATTAAAAGATAGTTAATGGAATTAATCACCGAATAGTGGAAAGGTGTTAGAAATGTGGAGTGTAGCGCTGAACTGTTGGTTCGCTTATCAGGCTCTACATTTTAATATGGTATAAAATCCTCTGGGGCTGTGTATGAACAAATAATTATTTCAGTAAATAATTGTGTTAGTAGATTTTATACAGACTTAATAGCATCATAACTATGTCCTTTTCTTGACCTGATTGCTACATCATTAAATCGCACTTATTCAATTTCTCATTTGCTGCATTTCTTATAGGATCCAGTGCGTTTATAATCGACTGTGTCAATTTCAATTTACGATCGTTTAAACATCCAATGAAGGGACTGGGCCATATATATTAGTTATACTTAGGATAATATGAGTTTTGCCACTAGAAACTTTATTTTGCTAGTTACAGCTTTTCAAAACTCGGGACTTAGAGATAACGTTATAACCTGTTGATATTTTTTTCCCCGAAGAAACACTCTTTGTATGATAACCCGTCGATGGACTTTCGCTTCAAATTTTATAGCGAACTCTTTTTTTTTTTTAAATTTATGTTTTTAAATAAAAATATTTTTTCTCTAATTTTTGTGAAAGAACGGCCAAAATATTGGCCTTCGTATATTTTTGTGAATTACTTGATTAAACGAACTCTTAACTTTTTTTAAATTTATGTTTTCAAATAAAAACATTTTTTTTTCTCTAATTTATGTGAATGTACTACCAAAATATTGGTCTTCGTATATTTTTGTGAATTACTTGCAGAGTTTAGGGCGGGGATTATTTAAAGATTGCATGAAAAAAGTTATCAATATTATTAATAATATTATTAATTGACTTTTAACTGTTTTTAATCAGTAGCATATATACGCTCGAAATAAATTCTCATGCTCTACAACTATTATACAACGCATAGTTTTCAGTTTCGACTTACCTCAAAACATAAGTTAGCCATTAACATAAAGCATCCCAAATTTTCTTTGAAACCAGCGCAACAAGATCGTACTTGAAATCTATATTTTTTATACAATTTTACATATACTGTAATATATTAAAGAAGAAGACCACATTAAAACATTTTTATTTAACATATCAACGTACATTTTCCAGAGCATATTTATGGTATCATTAATCTTTTTTATTGTAATTCCCGTGCGATTTAATTTTCTTTTCTCTTTGTTAATTTGTTTACCCAACACATGTTCTTTGAGTTTATCGTTTATTTTAGAGAAAGAGTAGAAATCGTTCTCAAACTCCCTTAGTTGAAACCTGGAAATAAAAATTAAGGAAATTAAATTTTACGTATATTATAATAAAAATGCTGCATAAACTTTTTCCTAAAACCATTTAAGACTTGTAATTGACTATCATTTATCTTTTCATATAAGTATTTTTTTTTCAACCTTAATTTCATTCAGCAATCGTGTAATTTCACTATCAATCACGATTTTCTATTTAATGTTTACTTTTGAATGAATTATTGTAGAACAAAAGACTCAGAAACCAGATAATTTTTATTCATTTAAGTAAAATGCCATAGCATCAAAGTATTGCGTAGCATATTCCTAGGAGCTTATTTATGACTGTCATTAATCATTTCGATGGTAATTGAAAATCGCATAAAAATGTAATTTTCATTTTCCCTTATGAAATCTTTTCCAGAACACGCATTCTGTATGTTCTGTAAGTATCTCATTTATGAGCAAATGCGTAGAAAGAACTCACTAATTCTTTCAGTGAAACCTGGGAATCCTCTTGTAACAAGATTTTCGCGAAGGAGGAAACAGTTAGTCTGATTATTTTTTTACCCACGGGATACATTTTGTGTGTTTTACACTGCAATGCCCTTTCTTTTCGTGCTCCAGCAGAAATACTTAAGAGTCTCCGGGGGAGTTATATAATCGGATATATTTCAAAAAGAGTTCACTAGAGCTGAGGTTAGTGTAATTTTAATGTGCTTCTTAAGTTTATAGCCCGTTGCGTTGTGCAAATTTACTAAGGTTAACACAAAAACAGTATCGAATTGTTTGAAACTCTTTAAAGTATAAAAAAATGTTAGGCTGTTTAAGAGAAAAGGGAGACTAATACTAGGGGGTTTTTCTAATGGGAAACTAGTTTTACAAGGATATACACCTACCTTTATTTTAAAATTGGATACCTAATTGCCATTTGAACTTGCCAACGAAGCAACCCAGGGCGCATAATGTGTTTAGATAATTAATTTAGAAGACGCTTTTATATTGTCAAAAGACCTGATTTTTTAAAAAGAACCTTCATCTAGAAGTTACGTTCAGTTGCTTGTTTGAAACAAAAAAAAAACTTCTTCTAAAGGAGTCGCATTAAATAGTACAGCATCGCAATTAAATCACATAATTTCAACTATACCAGGGTTAGTCAAAATGAATAGGGCAATAAGAAAACTGCCTAATACCTGCACATACCTACCTGTTAGCAGTATCAACTACTAACAGCTAACAGGCAGGCAGGTAGGTAGATAGTTGGTATTATGCAGTTTTCTTATTGTCCTATTCATTTTGACTAACCCTGTATATTAATTGATAAAAATCTCAAGCTTTAAATACCAAGCGTAAAGTTGTAACTTTCTTATCAATACACATTAGTATTATAGATTTTAAAAAAAATTACTCAAAATACTTTTTAAAATTGGGGGGAAAAATACTTTTTAAAATTGGGGGGAAAAATACTTTTTAAAAATATCATCATGCAGTAAGTTGCACAATCATTGATGAATCATTAATAATTTAATCAACAACTCAAATCATCCCTCATCAATCATCAAAAAACAGTTGACCACTATTCTAATAATTATCCCATCCTTTTAGAACACATCTCAGTGACCAATCAGCGAGTCGCTTTCCGTGGAACACTTAAAGGTGCGCCATCTCGTTGGTTCCCTCGTCCCGCTCCCCCCTAAATCTCTTACTCTGCATCCTCTCGAAAGAGGGGGGAAATATTTCATTCACAAGTTTTGTGTCTCGCGTTTCGACACCTACTACTCGCTTCATTTGCTTCTAGGATTTTGGCGGATTTCAGAGTTCTTTGTTGTTGTGGAAGATATCAGAAGAGATTTTTGTGTTATTTGTTCTTTGGATATTCGAATGTTCTTGTGGTTGGGTTTGCTTTGAAGGAAAGGATTGGTGAATCGCTTTTGGGAGTAGTTTTGTAAAGGTGAGTTTTAAAACTTTTGTTTTCCATGGTTTGCATATTTTGTATTCAATTTGTATTGAAAAATAGAATATCTCTTCAAGTATTTCTATTTAATTTACTTTTTATACGACAATTGGAATAATTTTGTTTGGGAGAGAAATATTATTTCTGAACTCAATTCCCTCAACTTTATTTCTGGCCTTTTGATTACCCAATTTCTCACATTCTCTCTCTAGTTATTTGATCAGAAACCAATATTTAAGCAAGGATTGGTTTCAACTGTTCAACTTCCCAGATATTGTGCATGAATATTTTGGCTTAATGTGTTTGATATTATTTGCTTTAGCAAATTCAAATTTTTTAAAAATGATAAAATTTATCTCTTCATTTTGTTAGCATCTAGGATTTAATTAACAAAGTTAAATATTAGTAAGTAGTCTAAAAATTAAAAAAAAAAAACTTACTTTGCATACAACTAAACAAAATACGAAATTAAAATAACTTATTTGCAATCCCTATCAGTGGCATTGAGTTATTATATTTTCCATATACAACAATTTAAATTCTATCTAAATTTATTTTGCGCTACAAAATTATCAACAACAGTGTACATATCAAAACTCTAAAATCACATTACAGCACGTTAACACCAACGGTATATAATCAAACCATTCCCAAAGTACGACCTCTGGTTCAATAAAATACCTTCTCCTCTTTTCAAATCCTTCATTATTTTTCGTTCAAGGCATCGTTAGTGTAGCTTCAACTGCTAATAATGCTCCAAGTTCGGCCATCACTAACGGAACAAACACTATTATTAGGGGAAAATAATGCTCATCCAGACCTTTTCTTTCATTCGCACAATAGGAAATATTTCTTGGGATATTTTCTAGGTGAGAAGTTTGCCGCGCCTTATTTACTTCCTTACAGTTACCTTCAGTACAGGATTCACGGATGACCAAAACAAATTGTAACTTATTCTATTTTCTGTTCTACTCTTCTAATTTCTGTTCTTCTATTCGAGGGTTCTACTTTTTGTAATTTCTGGATTTAGGATAAAATCAAGTAACACAACAGGAGCCAGGATTCCGTTTTCTTTTTCTAGCCTTAATAACAGGAAATATGTATAACTATTTACAATTGGATGCATTTTAGGTACAATATAAAAATCTTTTAAATAATAGCTTTAAAGTAGTTCAAATCTTTAGAATAATATTTGAATGTTTTTTAAATAGTTTATGGAATATTTTTAATGTATTTTTACGATACAGATAGAACCATATTTGGGCAGTAGATTAGTATTTATTGATTATAAACACTTTAAAGATATTACTACAATGTAATGTTGTAAGTTTCTTAAAGCATGTATAAATGGGGAATTAATTTTTTAAAGAAATAGCGTTCACCCACCCAACCATAATATACTTCTCATTTATGTCTAATGAATGGTAAATCCATTTCCCACAGTCAGGGCCTGCTCTTCCATAAGGCCTGTTAGGCTCGAGCCTAGGGCCCCCAAATTTTAGGGGCCCCTAAATTTCAGTTTCTATTGTAGTAAATGCTGTAAATCCCCAAAATATCAGAAAACAAGAAAAAATTCTGATGCTTCACTTTGCTTTTTCCTTGGTTAAGAATGAGAAATGGGCCTATCGGGATTTTTTTTATCGAAATTTATAAGGCAGCCAATAAAACCGTAGCAAAATTCGATACACAGGTCAATATTGCACCATCATTTTGGAAATCATACAAAACATTTTCCGTAAAGGGGCCCCAAAATAGGTTAGTGCCTATAGTCCGGGTTTTCCTAGAGCAGGCCCTGCCCACAGTTATGTAATAAATATGTGCTAAAAAAGTTTTTGAAGGCTCAACTTAATTACATACTTTGCATATTTTTATTGTGAACGAATCCAAATTTTTTTGTGACTAAATTTATACTAAATTTATATCTGATTTGGTTGTAATTTTACTAACACTTGACTTCAATATCTAATGAGTTCTTTGAACATATTAATTAAAAAGAGAACAAAATTAGGATTTTAAAATTTTACAAAATCTTCGTTAACTAATCATATGCGATGCAATTTTTTTTTTCATTTCGTTTTTTGTCATTTTGCAGTGTAATGTTTCTCCTTAAAACTGGAGGCAGCACTTGATGCCACCAATTTTATGGAGTAAACCCCTTATTTGTTTAATGCTTCTCCATACATTTTGTGTAACGAAACTCCATGAAGCTGGAGTAACGTTGCATCAAAGTTTTCCAGTGTAATTTCAACGTCAGTAACTAAACGAGTTTTTAAGGCAGTCGACAAATTGTAGCGACTTAGTGCAGATGCAAAATCGAGTTGATTAATGCGAATTGAAATTTAATAGAATTGTTCGTAAATCATCCTACCCGCAGACTGCTTAACTTAATTTAGTTACCTTAACTATTTATTCTATGCAAACTATGTCTCCGCCACTTCACATCCAACTTAAGTTAGGCTAATAAAATTTTAATTAGTTGAGAATAACTGATGAGAGGTATTGACTAATTTCGTCTGGGCTAATTTAATGAAGGTAGATATTATTCTCTTTCAAGACAGTCCATGTACTACTTGGATTCCTGAAACTAATTAAACTAATTGGGATAGCTATACGACTGTTGTATTACCGCCTTCTATACGTAATAGTTAAAGCTTTGCACTGTTGTGTCATAATAATAATTTGCAGTTTAATTTAACTATTTTTCGTCTTGTGATTAGACATATAATTGTGTAATCATAATTCATCATTGATTTACCCAAAAGGACGGTATTTTCTAGGATAATACGGACATTAGGCACATAAAATTTCGGTAAGCCCTTCACGAAACCAATGCGTCGTATACTGATGAATGTCTGAATCAAAATTAAGTTCTACAGCTTTAAAAAATTGAAACTTGTGTTTTTCATGCTTTATTTAATAGCTGTAAAATTTCTTCGGGGCAGCAAATCAGAAAATTTGCAGACATTTTAGGGATTAACAAAATTTAAACGGAAAAAGGAAATAAAATTTGGGTCGGCTAAGATGTGAGGCCCTTAGCCCTGTCCGAACTGGCCTAGGGTCGTTCGATGGACAACTCAACTCCGCAGGCAGACACGCATTCCCAATCGACAACAAGCTGTAAAACGCCAAAATCTCGAAAGGTGTGCGGGACGGACAACACCAACGGGTGATGACAAAACCCTCCATAGAATTGGAAACCAGACACACGCGCTTTTACCGAAGTAAATCGTTTAGGCAGCCACACAATGGCAGGGCCGTGTCCGACAAAAGACTGTGTGAAATGTGGAGGCGTGGTTGGTCCAGATGGCTGGAGACAGGGCACAAATGCGATGACAGGTAGACAGAGTGCGGCTTGTTTACTTGTCCTGCTGTGGGGGGAGTAGGAGTGCGATAAATTGTTCAACTTTATTACTATGTAAACTTTCAATGGGGATTTCGAATTTCTGATAATATGCAGATGTCCAGATTCATAGTAGAAATTGACGATCAACAGCAGACACAACTATTAGTTAGGAGCTGTCGGTTATCCGTGGGGGGAGTAAAAGTTTCACGTAAAACAATTTTATGCAATTGCTCATGTGTAAAGATTCATAACAAAAACTGACGATCGACAACAGGCGCAACAATTAGTTAGGAGCTGTCTGTTATCCGTGGGGGGAGTAAAAGTTTCACGTAAAGCAATTTTATGATAGTATGGTATGATACATATATATTCCAGCTTGTGTGCTTGTTCGAAGAACCGCTTATAAGCTTTCGTCAAGTGGGACAGACACAAAAAGAAATTTTACAGTCACAAAGAAATGAATAACACATAGACAAATAACAACATTTATTGACTGTCACAAACATCCATGCCTGACCGGGATTCGAACCCGACCTCAGCAGCTCCAAAGGCTAGTACACTAACCATTCAGCCACCGATGCGGCTAATTTTATGCAATAGCTCATGTCCAGATTCATAACAAAAACTGACGATCGACAACAGACGCAACTATTAGTCAGGAGCTGTCTGTTATCCGTGGGGGGAGAAGAAGTTTCATGTAAAGAAATTTTGTGCAATAGCTCATTGAATGCCTATGTTAAAACTTAATATGCTACATATCCTTATTATCCACGTATACTTGCAGGGTGGTGGTCAATAAATATCTACCACACGTTAACGATTTTGTGTACGATATATTTTATGAAAAAGCGAAGGCTTCCGAGTATAAATAGATCATTTTCAGTTAAGGTGAATGATGTATAAATCCTGAGAAACCAGTATAATTTCATTTTTTTATCATCTTCTAGAATAAACTTCTAATTAGTTCACATCAAACTAGTCAATTTACATTTATTAAATCATAAACACAGAGTTATTTAATTACTTAATTGAATATGTATGATACATGGTATCCTTCTTTAATTGCATTAACTACAAATTATATTTGACTTACTGAACATCCTATCCAGACCCACCCGACCCAAGAAGCTGCCTAAGTAATCGTTGATCAAATATAGGACGGCCCCATAAATTAGGCAGGTAATCACCTTTTTGGATACGGGAACCAATAAACGAGACATCCTGGCTGGCACCCAAGGAAGCTGCCGGATCACAACTTATCTATTCTTGTTCCTGTGCGATGCTAACTTCAAACGCGAAATGATATAAAACAGACATCATTTCCAGGGAGCGCATAAATTACCTCGCTAATGATTTTTCAGGGAGCGCTTCCTCACCTATGCCGAGTTAACGAAGTGTTTATTTGAGTTGAGAAGAACAGCTCACCCAAACACGACATTAAATCTTTTTACGCTTGTTGGAAGCGGTGGATCGGCATCGATTACTGTTACCTCAGGAGAGCAGTTATAATTTTAGTTAATTGAGTTGCAATGAGACCTAATATACTTTGAAACTGTGATAGGTAACATCAGAGTTACTCCATAAAACTCGTAATAACCTAAACCCCTCCTGTTTTATGAAGTTAAACATTCATAATTGTATATCATTTGTGGTTCACCAAATTTATAGAGTAACGCTACTCAAGAAAAGAAGTTTACTCCCATTTTACAATGTAACTTTTCTCCATAAATTTACCATGAAACTATACTCCATAAATTTACCATGAAACTATACTCCATAAATTTTACAATGTAACTTTACTCTATAAATTTATTTTAACTCTGCAAAAGTGGGAGCAGAACTTCGTTATCCGATGACATTTGAACAAATGATTTTATGCTTATTTCTTTATTATATATGTTCAAAACAGAAACCGAATGCAGTCTCTGCATACGATAGTTATCCAGGGTTACGTTTTAACGTGTTTTATTCTTTACAGTGTATAATACCTACTGAATTTAATCCGTTTTAACCTTTTTCTCTCGCTTCTGTTTAACTGGAGTAAGTGAAGTTAAACCATTAACTGACGAGAAGGAGAGAGAAAGAGAGGGAGTCTGTGTGAGATAGGGAGAGAGAGAAAAAAGTTAAATATTAAGGTAACATTTCTGCAGGAAGGGGGGGGGAGGGGGGAATTATCGGTACTCTCAGGTAATCCTAAAAAGCATTACCTGAGACAATTAGGCAGAGACTGCATTCGGTTTCTGTTTTGAACCTATAATAAGGGAATAAGCATAAAATCATTTGTCCACCTGTCATCAGATAACGTCTGCAAGAACAAGGATAAAATACACCACGGTTCCTCATCATCTATTCCGAAAAAACCATGTGGTATTCGGTTGCGGATGCCGCTGGAAATGACGCGCAGGCTGCAACCAATTAGTACGAATAAACATGGAAGTTCGGTGCCTGCACCATCAGACATTCAGAACTGTAGCAAAATTTGCGTTACGCGTTATGATGGAGCATAAATGGATGTCAAACAGGGACATTCTTCATAAAGAGATAATGCACGCGTGGCTATTTTGATGGACATAACTTAGGTAGCGTTAATTTGGTTCTGGAAAAACTAGGAGCATGGGGAATATAGCTTATTGTTTTTTTTTTAATTTTATAATTTGATAAAAATCTATTCGACTTCTTTTTAATAGAACATCTCATTTCTTTGTTTTCTTTGTAGTGACTGTTGTCAAGTTAAATCATTAGCAAATATAGCAAAAAGTTCGGAAAAAGCTAAACTAACCTACTTACCATTTTGTATTAACGTTTAAAAAAAATCCTAAAATACGAACATACAGCAAGTTGAAACAAATTAAGTTGGAAATAAAACGGCGGAGATGGATTAAATTTATAACATATTGTTTTATAATACCGTACCTTTCAAAAAAAAATAATAATTAAGACATTTCGAAATGGACCGGTTAGAACGGAAAGTGAAAATTGTAACAAATGTTGTATATTAGGTATAACAAAATGTTATAATTTGAAATAATTAAGGACTTTTTTAAAATATTTCTATAATAGAAATTGAATAACTGTAGCTTTTTTGCTTTGATGAGTAGAAATTTTTTTTATAAGATCATTATATTTTAGCAATATAACTTCTCCCATAATACATTAAGCTTTAATGACTAAATTCCAACCACCCAGCTTCATGTATAAATGTTCAACAAAAACTTTTTTAAATAACATCCAATTTAGAAGACTGCTGTGCCTTTCAACGGCTTAATTAGGCAATGTTCATTTCTCGCAATTAACTTGAATGACTCCAAAGCTATGTACTAATTAAATTAGCATATCTTCGCCTTAATTAGCAAGAAATTAATTACATTAATAGTAAAAGTTTTAATGTCAGAGATATATCAAGGGACTGTGCATTTTGTTTTATTAACAAGGGAGTAGAAATGTGTATGCTTTATGTTGGAAATGCCATATCTATATTAAATTAGTGGTAATAGTTAGCAGTAACACAGTAATAAACTAATCAACAACAGCATCGTTTTTTCAAAAATTCAAGAAGCTCTTAAACATCTTAATTGAAAAAAAAGTATCTAAGGATATAATTGAAGAGCTTAGTGGAAGAACGTGCTTAGTGACAATTTTGAAAAAAAATTAGATTTTTTTTGTGCCAATTAAAACGCTATTCTCTCTTTTATAAAGATAACACGATTAAACCTATTCATAAACTTTTCACAAATTAGGCATTTTTTTCTTATTTTCCCATTTTTGTCACTTAGCACGTCTTCTACTAAGCTCTCAATTATGTAATAAAATTTAATCATATCAAAATTTTACTTCTAAATGCTAGCAGCAATTTTTTAATTTGTTTAAATCCCTTTTAAAGTTTTGTTGTTATAATATCAAGGTTGTTAGTTAACAGAAAACAAACTACTATATTTATAAAACTATCCATAGTAATTTTCTTTTTTAAATTCTATGCATAATACAAGGTCTTATATTTACTCGATGAATTACTTAATAGAATATTATTGTTTTTGCATTTCAATTCGTGTAGAAGTATATACTTTTTTGGTAAAAAAAACGGTCTCTTAAACTTAAATTGCTTAAATATGTTTCCGAGTGATTGTTCTTATGGATAATCTGTTGTGGAATATCTAGCGTTTTTAAACTTTTTTAAACAGGAATATTAATTTTTCAGTTTTATGTGAAACAAGAATAGTATTCCACAAACCAATTTAAAAGCAAACTTTTTTTGCAATTCAAACTTAAGCTTTCAAGAATAATTTTGCCATCCATCAAAGTATCATGAAAATATTCCAGAAAAATTAAAGTTTTCTGTATTTAAAGGAATAAAACGAATTCATTTATTGTAAAGATACGCACACTTTTTCCCACGCATACGGAAAATGAAACGTAGAAAAATTTTGACAGCACTTATGTAATAATGTAAAATGAGTTACTTTTCGAGGATCATTACCACTCTTTACTATCCGTATCCACCATTGAGAAAATTTTAAGTACGCAAGTATAAAAATAGCCCATTTTTTTTCATTTCAGCATATTTCTGTATTAAGAAATCAATTATTATAATCTTTCGCGAAATTCAATTCATGGGTTTTACTCTTTTCCTATTGTATCATTCCAATTATCTTAAATATGGAAAATCACTTCAGAATGCTTTCACACACCACACTAGAACTTTCACACACCACACTAGAACTCTTCTTAAAATCAAGCACACGGCATTATTAAGCCACAAAGAAGGCTCGGTAGACACTTCCTAGAGAGAAAAATACTAAGTCCAAAAATAATAATCCACTTAAAGGATAAAACCGCAAAGAACACCTTACCGCTTTATCCCAAATATTGAAGTCCTACTTTTTATGCGTAAACAACCCTTCGGGCCTTTCAGACTCCAACAAAGAAGATGTTCAGTGAAAGTTCTGTCTTTAAGGTTGGCTGAACTCGTTGTGCAATGCCGCTTTCATCTTTTACACAGGTGAGATTGTCAAAAGAAATTTGGACACCCCCCTGTGGGTGATAGTAGGCTTCTATGAGTTGACAAAGATATATCTGACATTTGTGACAAAGTGGAGATTCGCACTAGTAGTGACACCAGGGCTGCACTGAATGATGAGTCAGAAGTGCTTTGCACAGGGCGATAATATCAAATTTTTTGTACAATTTTAAATAAATTTAGCAAGAAAATGCGGCTGGAAAAGGGAGTAGGTGTGGGTAAATATGCTTGCTTCCCAAACACCTGACGCAGTCGTTGTTACTTTATTATATGCTCGCAATTTTGCCCCTGCCATATTTTAAATTTAAATAACTTTAAATCGGTATAGTACAGAAGGTACGGTACTTTTGATGAGTGACACCTATTTTTGTAAACAAAATATTTATTTTAATTATCGAGTTTTAAACAGTCGAAATTAAGTAATAATTTAAATTTTTCGAACTTATGACTTCAAAATGTTCTATTTTTTATAACTTGTTACTAAGTATTCAATCAAAAAAGAAACAAAAAATTATGTCAACCTTAAATAAAGAAGCAGCTACGTATTCACATTAATATTGACGCTTCGAAAATGCATGCATACATGAATATTGCTTTTGGCCCTTTATACATATTATGATGCCATACGACCCAAAATGCAAACGTAAATAATAAAAGTGACTCTACCTGTGAAGAAATCTAAGAAACATCATTGTGTATACATCATTCATTAGAGTCCAAAGCTTGTTAAGGCAGTAATCGTGATCGGTGAATGATAGGCCAATTATTAAATTTATCGAAAAATGATCTCTAGCTTCCTTCATAAATTGGTTAAACCTCTACGCGGTGTCGCACGCCAATCTTTACTAAATATAATTTTACTGCGTTGGTCAGCGAAATCTTATCCAAAAATGTTTTTTACTGGAATTTAAAACGTTGATAGGTTATTGTTATAATTTTTGTATAGTTTATTGCTGAAAGATTTGTACAACCAACAGATATTGGCGAAGAATCGGTAAATAGTCCCATATGATGACGTCACAGAGTCCGACGTAACTGTTTTTTTTACGATTTTTTGGCCAATGGACAGTTATAGATTGATTATAAACTTGATATAATTTTTTTAACTGATTTATAAAAAATATATCTTATAGTTAACAAAATCAAACTTTCTTCTCGCTTCTTCAATTGCACTTTCTTCTTCCTCTTCTTTTGTTTCTCCAATGAAGCTGCTCCTTTTTACGGATTTTGGCTTTTTATTGACACGGGCAAATTCACAATAACTTAGAGTCATTTCTTCGTGGCACCATCTAGGCGGCTACCGCTACCAAATATCAAGCTTTGATTACCATGAATCAGACCTCTTTATGTTAAAGTATACCGAAATTTTAATTTTGCCGAGAGAACCCGAAACAAATGGATAATCAAAAGATATTTTGCATGTCACATAATCATGTAACGTACGATTTTTCCTAATAGTTTCTTAAGTTACAGATACACATTTTTCAAGCCACTTCATTGGGGTAGGTCTTGGTACAGTCTTTTGCCACTATAACCTTGAAGAGGCTTTGTACGGAGGGTTAAAGGTTTACCTGGATTATAGAGGAGATAGCAGTAGCGCGACTAATTGTGACTGTTATTTTTGCTTTACGATGTGAACTTAAATGAATTATATACGTAGTTTGTGTGCTGCTGGTTACAAAGTGTAACTAATCGAGTGGCAAATATTTATTGTTTGTTTGTATGCGAAAAGCAGGGAAAATAAACTTCTTATAGCGCTATAAAATTAATTTATGGCATAACTAAGGAAATGTACAAGAAATATTTTTTATTTAAGAAATACAGCACCCGACAAAGTTCTTGTCTGTAAAAAGAATTGGAAAGACCTACCTCATTGTCTAGGTTTGTAAAAAAAAATGTGCTAGTTATTTCTTATCAGTAAGTTCAACTTAAAAAGAGTTTCCCGGTTTCAATGTATGCTTTCTGAGTTAGTTCCTCACCAACCAATATAATCAATCTGTTTATTGAAATATGTAGTACTTAGCAGAATTAAAGTTATGTCAAGAAAACTAAACTTAACCATTAACCACTTCATAAATAAAT
Organism: Hylyphantes graminicola; assembly: GCA_023701765.1. Lineage (NCBI taxonomy): Eukaryota > Metazoa > Arthropoda > Arachnida > Araneae > Linyphiidae > Hylyphantes > Hylyphantes graminicola. The sequence continues at coordinate 38,905,059 of CM043117.1, read as the reverse complement.
GCAAAATTTGGTAGCATCTTTGTTAAAAAAAATAGTTGTTACTAATATATTTTAAACAGCACTGTATAAGGACATAACATTAAATAGAATACCTAATTCATTTGATTCAATTATGTTGACAAAAAATAATTGTTTTTAATGTTTAATTAATTGACGAAAAACACTTATTTTATGGATGGGTCAATTTTATAAAAAAAATCTATATGACTGCTATTATATAAAAAACAAAAAACCATGCGCAATATGAAAGGCTAGCAACTGAAAGAAATAGTTTCTCTTTTATGAATGGCTCGAACATGTTTTTTATTATGTTACTTTAACTTGCCTAGTATTTTTCCCAAAACTACGTAAGAAGCTTACAAACAAAAATCTTGCAAAATATAAAAGGCTTCTTTTATAAACCACTTTTACGTGGCTGTTCTTTGAAATGGTCTAGTAGTCACTGACACAACTCGTGCCATACTAATGTTTGCAGTAAGAATCTATAAAAATCTTTTCTATGAAATGTGCACCTGTCAAATAATATCATTTGAAGGTCGAATGGACAAACATCGCATTCCAGAAGTATTATACCATTTGTAAGAAATATAGCAAATTATTTTTACTTAGTAAGTGGCGATTCAATCCGTTTGAAGAAATTTTACATATTCTTCAACAAATAAATTATTGTGCGTAACTTCTTCAGAAATGAATTAATAGCAGCATAAGAAATTGTAATAAACTTCTACGAAAAATTTTCAGCT